>VZRI01002347.1:217086-260862 GCA_013397515.1 Upupa epops | reverse complement strand
TGACATGAAATTCAGCAGCAGTGTGGATCTGCTTGAAGATAGGGAGGTGCTGCAGAGGGATTTGGACAGGCTGGAGCGATGGGCTGAGGCCAGTGGGATGATGTATAGAAAGCCAAGTGATGGGTCATGCACTTCAGTCACAACAACCCTCAGCAACACTATAGGCTGGGTGAAGAGTGGCTGAACAGCTGCCTGGTGGGAAAGGACCTGAGGGTGTTGGTTGACAGCCGGCTGAACAGGAGCCAGCATTGTGCCCAGGTGGTCAGCATCTTGGCTAGGATCAGCAGTGGTGTCACCAGCAGGAGGAGGGACATGATGGTGCCCCTGTATTCTGCACTTGTGAGACTGCACCTTCAGTACTATGTCCACTTTTGGGTACTACAGTATCAGAAGGATATTGAGGTGAAGGAGTAGGGCCAGAGAAGGGTGATGAGGCTGGGAGAGGTCTGGAGAACAGGCGATGAAGGAAACTGGAGTTGCTCAGTTTATAGAATAGGAAGCTCAGGAGAGACATTATTGCTCTCTACAGCTACCTACATGGAGGTTGTAGTGAGCTGGTACGGGTCTCTTCTCCCAAACTACTAATGATGGCACAAGAGGAAATTGCCTCAGTGAAGGTTCAGATTGGATCTTAGGAAGAAGCTCTTTCCTGAGAGTGGTTGAGCACTGGAACAGACAACAGGCTGCCCAGGGAGGTGGTGGAGTCACCATCCCTGGAGGCATTTAAAAAACAGGTACCTAAAGCACCTGAGGTCGTAGTCTAGGGGTTGGGGAAATGTTGGAATGACGGCTAGACTTGATGATCCTGGAGATGCTTTACAGCCCTAATAATTATGATTTTGTGAATGTGTTTATTTTCTATGATTTATTTTTGTGTAAAAGTTTGAGGGTGCAGAGAGGAAGGGGGTTACTGAGAAAGGAAAAGTCTAGATTTGAAATGTGCTAACAAATCCAAGTGCCTGAGGCATTTGTATCACTGTGAAATGCAGCAATCATCCTTCATACCATAATGATTATGATAGTGATTTTTATACAGCAGTGAGGTCAGTACTACAAAACTCAACAAAGGAGTAGGGCAGTGTGCTGTGTATTAGAGGGTAACTGGGATAGCCAGCAGATACAAACTATAAGCTCCTGGTTATAGCAGCAACTTCCTACCACACGATGCCCTTTTGTTCACATAAAATTGGTCTGTTTATTATTTTCATTCTGAGGTGTTGAGGATTGAGAAGTCGGTGAGCTGTAGTAAAAGCTGTTCAGCTAATGGAGAGATGGACAGAACAGCTTTGAAGTTGCGGAAAAGAAATTATAAGTATAGAATTCAATTTTAGTTTTTATATTTCTTCATTTTGTAGACTTTATTAATCAAATTTTGTCATTACTTTATGTTCTTGGGAGAACTTTGTGTGACTTTACCTATCAAGTTAAGTTGGATTTATTCATTTGATTTAAGCAATTGCTTGACCATGTAATGGTAGAAAGTGTTTTGGGTTGGAATGAGCAAAATAACACAACAAAACACTTTGAAGGAAGTTTTTTATTAGCATTTTAGTTACAGTAGCTGGGATTTTAGAGTGTATGCGTTTGCATCTTCTACTGTGTATTCAGCTTTGCAGAAGGAAGTTGAAAGTTATGAGACTGCTAATGTATTATGCATGTAATAGAAATACTAAACATATAGTGTTGAAGCTTGGTATTTGATAAAGGCAAATTTTCTTCTTTTTCAGGTCAGCTTCTGGGTTGTTAGAGAGATTCTACATGCACAGACGTTAAAAATCAGAGCTGAAGTTTTGAGCCACTATATTAAAACTGCAAAGGTAAGAATTTGGGTGGTATGGTGGATTGTGGGATTCACCGTGATGAAAATTCTTATTCTTAAGGTGGTCAGTTTAATATGTAGCCAATGCCTGCTTTAGCTGTGGTGGTATTCATTGACCTGAGTAGCTGTTTGGCTTCTGCATGTAACAAGGTTGTCAGAAATCCTGGCAGATCAAGATCCTGAAATGGAAGACTTAGCTTACCAAAAAAAATAGTGTGGTGACGTTTGTTTAGTACTTGGATAGGACTTGGGTGGTGTAGGCTGGCTTTGGGCACAAGCACCCAGAAGATGCCTGATCTCATCAGTGAGCAGACAGCAGTCTGCTCAGGTGCTTCTGGTTTCTAAACAATTATCTGTTCTACCAGTTTAATTAGTTGAGCTTTGCTTATTGATGAATTGTAAAAGAATCACTGTTACAAATAGCAAGCGCTCAGGGAAAAGGACTCTTATCGAAGGGTAGGCTTCATTTCAGTCCTATATTACTTACAGCTGTAATCCTCAACCTCTTTGGGGAATTTTCCAACCACGTAGCAAAAAAAGAATCATAGAATCGTGGAATCGTTAGGGATAGGAAGGAACCTCGTAAGAACATCCCGTCTAATCCCCCTGCCACAGCAGGATCACCTAGACAAAATTGCACAGGAACATCCATGTGGGTCTTGAATGTCTCCAGAGGGAGACTCCACAACCCCCCAGGCAGCCTCTTCTGGTGCTCTGGCATCCTCATTGGGAAGAAGTTTCTTCTTGTATTTATGTGGAATCTCCTGTGTTCAGCTGACACCCATTGCCACTTGTCCTATCATTGGATGACACTGAGCAGAGTCTGGCTACNCTCCTGTGTTCTAGCTGACACCCATTGCCCCTTGTCCTGTCATTGGATGACACTGAACAGAGACTGGCTACTTTCTCCTGACACCTATCCTGTCCCTATCTATAGACATTAACGAGGTCGCCCCTCAGCCTCCTCTTTTCCAAGCTCAAGAGACTCAGCTCCCTCAGCCTTTCCTCATAAGGTAGTTGCTCTACTTCCTTCATCCTCATCACTGCTCTACGCTGGACACCCTCCCGCAGTTCTGTGTCATTCTGAACTGAGGGGCCCAGATATGGACACAATACTCCAGATGTGGTCTCACTAGTGCAGAGTAGAGAGGGAGAAGAACCTCTCTGTCTGCTAACCACCCCAGAATATCCATTTGCTTTTATCAAAGTCTTTTTGCTAGAGCTAGAACCTCCATTTATATGCACACCACCCAGAGTGTCAGTCAGATCTCTGGGTGATCATAGCTATCAGAATACTATTTTATATTGCAGAAGAGCTTAAGTAGCACCATTTGGTTGCAGAGGTTTCTTTTAAGCTTTAGTAGCACTGGTAGCAGTAGATGTCAGCTGAAACAGAGGAGGTTCCCATAGATCTGAGAAGAAACTTTGTCCCAGTGAGGGTGACAGAGCACTGGAAGGGGCTGCCCAGGGAGACTGTGGAATTTTCTTCTCTGGAGATGTTTAAAACCCACCTGGCCGTATTCCTGTGTGACTTAATCTTCTAGGTGATCCTGCTCTGGCAGGGGATTGAACTGGATGATCTTTCGAGGTCCCTTCCATTCCCTAACATTCAGTAGTTGAATGCTCTGTGTGAATGGTATGGAGGCACAGTAGTTCACTGGAACTAACTCTTCCTTTAGAACATACAAGATTCCTTCATTTTTAATTAGTCTGTATTCATTATTGACAGCATTTGGAATGTTGCTTATTGTTACTGTTCATATTTCTGTCCTCAGAAACTGTATGAGCTGAATAATCTCCATGCTCTTATGGCAGTTGTGTCAGGCCTACAGAGTGCTCCAATCTTCAGGCTGTCTAAAACATGGGCGGTAAGTTTGCAGCAGGACAACGGAGAGGTTTCATATATTTGTAGGAAAATACAAAGTTCTGGAACTTGTTTTCAAGGATGCAATCATTATTACAGATCCTTTTAATCTTCTTGCACCGTGAAGATATTATTTCTGGTGCTTCATAAAGCCATGGTTTCTTGTTGAAATTTTTTTTTCCGTTCTGGCACAGAAATATTTCCTTTGAAAAATAGCTCCCTGCAGATTCTGCTAAATATAGAGACCTCTAATTTGTCCAGAAGCTATTTTGTATTTAGCTGTTGGAAAATTATGAATGCCAAAATGGGTCATACTTAAATCATTTGAAGGCTTATACCTATTTATTTATTTATTGCTAGGGAGAGCAGATATCCAGAGGCTCTTGATCCAGTTTCCATCAGGAGATTTGCAGTTTCTCTTACTGATAACTAGCATTTTTCCACAAGGTTTTCAGAATTATTTTCATAGACTATTTGTAGATCATCTTTTGTACAGTAATGAAAGAACAGCACTCTTTGGAAACATTTTTATCCTGCATCTGTTTTTTGACTGGAACTAATACTATTTTTGTTTAGCTTTTTGTCCTTAGCACTGTCTCCAGGCAGATCAAGGACAAGAGGGTCGTTAAGGGCAGTAAACATGGCTTCACCAAAGAGTCTGGTTGGAGGCCTGTATCTAGTAGAGTCCCGCAGGGGTCGGTACTGGGACCTCTATTATGCATTATATTCACCAGTGACTTGGATGAGGCATTGCAGTGCTCTGTCAGCAAGTTTGCTTATGACACAAAGCTGGGAGGAGTGTCTTACACCCCAGAGGGCTGGACTGCTACTGAGCGGGACCGGGACAGGCTGGAGCGTTGGGCAGGGAGGAATTGAATAAANTGGCATCCTGGGGTGGACTAGAAGGGGGGTGGTTAGTAAGTGAAGAGAGATTCTGTTTCCCCTCTACTCTGCCTTGGTGAGACCATACCTAGAATATTGTGTCCAGTTCTGGGTCCCTCCGTTCCAGAAGGACACAGAACTGCTGGAGAGAGTCCAGCGCAGAGCCACAATGAAGATGAAGGGAGTGGAGCATCTTCCTGATGAGGAAAGACTAAGGGTGCTGGGGCTCTTTACCTTGGAAAAAAGGAGAGTGAGGGGTGACCACATTAATGTTGATCGATATGGAAAGGGTGGATGTCAGGAGGAAGGAGCCAGACTCTACTTGATGTCATCCAACAATGGACAGTGGGTGTCAGCTGGAACAGAGGAGGTTCCATATCAATATCAGAAAGAACTTCTTCCCAGTAAGGGTGACAGAGCACTGGAAGGGGCTGCCCAGGGGGGTTGTGGAGTCTCCTTCTCTGGAGATGTTTAAAACCCATTGCCCCTTGTTCTATCACCAGATGACCTTGAGAAGAGCCTGGCCCCATCCTCCTGACACAATGATAACCATTTATTAATGTAACCATATTAGTTACTACCATGATTACATCATCCAGAACTGGGAGTCTCTGGTTTCTTTTTCTGCTTGGTCAACTAGAAATCCTAGTGTCATCCTAAAAGGATTATTTGTGTTATCTGTACATACTAAGTTGTAAAGCTTGTAGCTTTTCCAACTTTTGAAGTGTCTGGTAACTTCTCCCACACTTCTGCAGATGTTAATTTCTCATACAGTCCCAAATGGCATCATCTTAGGGTAAGCCTTTGCATGTTCGAGTTGCGGAATAGCTGCTAGCAATGTGCAAGGCAAATTGGTTTAATTGTCTTTCTCTTGGAAGTCCAGTTCATAAATTTTTGAGGTAGTTTTAAGCCTTAGGCTTTCTGTATAGTAACACCAAGGAAAGACAGGTGAAAAGACATACCATGCCATATTATTTTGTTTGACCAAGTAGGTTGCTGTGTAGCTTACTCAAAGTTTTCATTTTTTTCTCCGTTTCTGACAGCTACTAGTAAACCTCAATCAACTGGACTTAAATGTCAGGAAAGTAGTTGCAAGTATCACTTGCTCCTTGCTTGCACACCCTCTGCGCTTTGGAGAATAATAAAGGCTTCTAAGGTGTGATTTGCCCTCTTGAAAACTTAAGAATTACGAACCTTTCCAAGAAAGTTTGTAAAACATTCTCCTTCTGTCTATCTAATGTAAAGGAAGTCTACAAGAACAGCTAGCTCTTGGATGATGTAAGCACATCACCAGATATGTGAAGTTCGTTGAGTAAATCCTGCCCCACTCTGCCAGCATCCTGAAATGTCAGCTCTCCTTTCTTGGATTTCATATAAGTTGGTTTTGGTGCTGGCAGACTGTAACTACAAAGCAAAGGGCAGCCTAGAAGGCTCTAAATTCTTCTTTGCTAATGTAAGCTATCACCTCTTATTGTATGCATGTGTACACACCTCTCCACTATTCCTTGCATCCTTTGAGCCAAAGAGACAGAGGAAGGAAGATAATTTAGAAAAACAAGCTGCTCCAAAGCCAAAGAAAAAACACCTGGGTCCTTACTTGCCCTCACAGAGGTGGTTTTTAATATTGTCTGCTTCCCTGTCCTTTTCCTCCTATATATTAATGCAGGAAGTGAAGTCGTGATGTAAACTGTACCATGAACATAAGGTAAAGTCATACAGGAGGCTCATGAGGAGATTATTCAAAGAGCCTGAAATGATTTATCAGCCATTAACAACACTGCAAATACGTATGTTTTGAGGAAAAGGCCATTAATTCCATTCAAGTCTGAATGTTGGCTGGTACTATATCTACTAGTCTTGTTTTATCTTGCTGTCTGCAAAACAAAGGTCTTCCAGAAACCAAGCAGCAGCAGCAATATTAAAGAGAAGTGAATCTTAGCTGATTAAACTGAGGCTATCTTTGGGGAGGTAAACCTCACAAGACAAATGCCATGTTCTGGTGGCTGGAAAGAAGTTGTGCCCACCTGGTGTTTGTCCTGGAACTGGCAGTTTTAATGAACACAGTTCATGGAATTGTTAGAACCAAAGGTCAAGACGTAAATTTGTTGCTGGAATGTCAGATCAGCATCTCTTTGGGGGCGGGGGGAAACAGCTTTAAAGAAGTGACTGTCTTCTGAAATCCAGTGTTGAGCTTAGTGCTGCGCTAGCTGTCCTCAGGGTGAGTAGGATATAGGAAACTCAAGTCAAAAGAGCAGCTATCTAAACAGTGAGTTTACAGAAGGGACACTTCGCTTCCATCTTGCCCACATAGGTTGGCCTTTGACTGAAAGGGAAAATATGCATAAACATTTAGCAATCTGACCCTTGTAATTCTGGCACTGTGACTGGGACAAGGACATTGAATCTCCTGCAAAAGTGTTCAGCAGGGGAATGGCATAAACCCTTCACTCTGAAGTCTTTAAGGGAGGTTTGCGGGACTAGTTTCCCTAGATGTTTTAAAAATGACTTTTCTGTCTTACAGAGATAGCCCAGTTGGTGTTAATTCTATTGGAGGAGGTTGTTGAGCTAGTTGTCAAGAACAAAAATGTTTATTTTGTAAAGACATTTTAAATGTAAGTGACAAAATAGCTGCTTCTCTTTGTAAACTCTGCAGGTGCTCACCCTTAAGAAGTAAATACTTCAATTTTGAAACAGTTGTGTGAAAAGCAAACTGACAAAAACAATGCGGGTGGAGATAAGAATAAATATCAAACTTAAGCACATCTGCTTTTGCCTGTTTTTTTTCCCCCCTTAGTTATTGAGTCGGAAGGATAAAACCACCTTTGAAAAGCTGGAGTATGTTATGAGTAAAGAAGATAATTACAAACGGCTTAGAGACTATATAAGTAGCTTGAAGATGACTCCTTGTATTCCCTATTTAGGTAAGTTGAAGTGTTTCCTACTAGAAATACTAATGGCAAATATTAATTACTTCTCCAGTAATTACACAAATTAATCACCGTCATTTAAATGTTGATGAAACTGTTTTAGTACTTCATTAAAGAATCTCTGACCACTGGTTGACTCTGAATGCTCTGTGTATGAGAAAAAACTGGCCTTAAAAAGAAAATATCTATTAAACTTCTCAAACAATTCATTTTTTACATACAGTATCATTTTCCTAGGACATTGTTTTCCCATATGTTGTGTAGATGCTGATTGTCTTCTGGAGAAATGCTTAAATTGTGATGCTTCCTACCACTCTCAAAGCTAAACATTTGACTGTTATAGTAATTATGGCCTTTATTTTGTGAGAAACTGTAAATTGACAGCCTCTGAGATAAGTAAGTATAGATCTTGGGGCTTGGAACATGCTAGATTCTGGAGGTGTTGCTGGATTTAATTATACTAAGGAGGCAAGAGAAACAGGGTTGATAACAAGAAGGGTCAGTGTAGAGTCTTGCGTCTGGGCAAGAACAACCCCAGGGACCAGGATAGACTGGGGACTGACCAGTGTTTGAGAAAGGGACCCGGGGATCCTAGTGGCCAGCAGGATGACTATGAGCCAGCAATGTGCTCTTGTGGCCAAGAGGGCCAGCAGCATCCTGGGAGGGATCAGAAAGGGGGTGGTTAGCAGATCGATTCTTCTCCCTCTATACACTGCACTAGTGAGACCGCATCTAGAGTATTGTGTCCCATTCTGGGCTCCTCAGTTCAGGAAGGACACAGAGCTGCTGGAGGGTGTCCAGCGTAGAGCGGTGATGAGGATGAAGAAAGTAGAGCAGCTCCCTTATNACATTCCAGACCCGCCTGGATGTGTTCCTGTGTGACTTGTTCTAGGTGATACTGCTGTGGCAGGGGGATTGGACTAGATGATCTTTCAAGGTCCCTAATGATTCTATGACCGACTCAGCTTCTGGAGTAATTATAAGTAAATGATATTTCTCTGTATCTGGAAAACTAGATGAATGTGTTTATGTATTTGTTTTTGGTACCAAGCTCATCTGGTGTTACTTAGTGGTCTCCTTGTTGTTTGTTTGAAGTGATCAGCATGCTTTATTTTAAATATAGCTTTTCTTTGATAACACATTATTAAATTAAACTAAAGAAATGTTCACACAGTTTTTTCCTTCACCAGAACAAATTTGTTGGTACTCATGCAGATATGAGTTGCTCTCACCCCTAAATTCAAGATGACCTCCAGTGGTCACTAAAGTTTAAACTCTAATCTATTTGTTCCTGACTTTTGATACTTCCTTCACTCAGTTGAGCTATTCACTTTTTCAAGTTCAGTTACTTATCAGTCTCTTTATGTGGTGAACTGTGTGTGGTTTTTCTGGTTGCCTCATAACTTGATATGAGTGACAGTACTACTACTGATGTTACAGTCTAGAATGGTGCCAAATTCATTTGGTTTTGTGTGCTTTACAGTTAAGTAGAAAAATGCTGCAGAGAACTAGTAATAATTGTAGTAAGTAATCCTACAGAATTCCTTATTCTTCATTTTCTGCTTCTGTTACAGTTGTCATAGAAACACTCATCAGTACCTATGAGAAGTTAATAGGTGTCCAATTTCCTGTGATTTCAATCTGCATACATTGCTAATTGTGCTTAAAACCAAAGAATTGGCACTGAGCAAATTTTGTCCTAAGGGTAGGAGTGACAGTAGAATCATAGAATCATCATGACTGGAAAAGACCTCCAGCATTGTCAAGTCCAGCCCTTATCCCAGAATCCCCCTAACTGTTAGACCACGGGCTTAAGTGCTCTATCTGTTTGGTTTTTGAACACCTCCAGGGATGGTGACTCCACTACTGTCCTGAGCAGCCCATTCCGATGCCTAACTGCCCTTTCTGTGAGGAAGGGCTTCCTAATATCCAACTTAACCCTCCCCTTGTACAGCTTCAGTCTCTGTCCTCTCATCCTGTCACTAGTTGCCTGGGAGAAGAGCCCAATCAACACCTGTCTCCAACTTCCCTTCACGTAGTTATAGAGAGGTATAAGGTACCCCCTGAGTCTCTTCTTCTCCAGGCTGAACAACCCCATCTGCCTCAGCCTCTCAGTAAAGTATGTCTTCCTAATACTCAATTTCAGCCTTGCCTGATGCAACTTGAGGCCATTTCCCCTCATCCTATCATTTGTAATTTGGATAAAGGGACCAGCACCAGCTTCACTACAGCTTCCTTTTAGGCAGTTGTAGAGAGCAATAAGGTCTCCTCTCAGCCTCCTCTTCTCTAGACTAAATAACCCCAGTTCCCTCAGCCACTCTTTACAGGACATAAGCCAGTTCTAAATTAAAAGGAACACAAAAGAAGCCAGGCATGATATATTGTGATTAAACACGTCATTTTGTAGCTTCCCATCATGTGTGCACTTGCAGTCCATATGCACTGTGTGTGGTCCTGCAGTGTGACTTCTGTCTTGCCAGAAGCTTTCTATCCTACTTACCATCATTTTTGAAACATAAAGCCAGGCTCAAATTATTTTATTACTGATAAATTGAAGACCCACAGCAACCTTCTGTCAGTTTTCTTAAAGCTTCACGATCCTCTGACCCTTACTATTATCGTCTTACTGCTATACAGCAAAATATGCTTCGGGGTGTTTGTCTCTCACCTCGAAGCCTCTCCTTCTGCAGCTGCTTTGTTGTGTTGCATTTTCACTTCTAAAAGGGGAGGTATTGGAAAATTTGTTCACTTAAATGATGTTTTCCTCAAGACATCAAATTCCTGTCTAAGTTGTGCATTAGAATAAGCTTTGGGCTGGATTTAATAGTTTGTTGCAGTGAAATGTGTATTTATTTTCTACTCAGGGAGAAAGAAATGCTCTTTGCTGTGAGCTGCTGCAGTTAACACATGTGTTGTGACCTGGCTTGAGATGATAACCATTCATAGTAATGACATGAAGTACATCCTCAAGCCTCTTTTAATTCTCCAAAGCAAGAGCAAATGCCCATTGGTGCACTGCTCCTTCAAAATTAATTTTATAAGGTTTAAGTAAGTGGCAAAAAGAACAACATTGCCTCGAAACTACAATCGTGATAAATATGGATCTGTCTTGGAAGACTGACTGCTGAGTCCCAGTTGTTCTCATTTGATCAAAGCCTTACTCTCCAGTGACACCTGAGTAGATTTGCAGGAGTATTATTTCTAAAGTTTCCTTCACAGGGTGATTTTACTAATGTAGGAGCCATATGGAACAGAGGTAACATGAGCTGCTTGTTTTACTTACTGTTTTAAGCTGACCAGCTCTGGTTATAACTCCTGGAAGAATCTTTTTCTGCTGATACTTCTGGTATAAAATCACAAACAAGAGTAGTGCTGCTTCTCGAGTAAAACGTGTAGGAAAGTCGACATAAGGAAACTTGAAGTCTGTTCTTTAAACTTGTGATCGGGGCCTGTGCCTGGGAGGACAGTTAATCATAAGGTCCATTTCCTCTTGCGGTGAAAGAAGGGCTGGCTTTGCTGCTGCTGCTGCAAAGATTCAGCAGTTGCTGTGCTCCTCTAAAATGCTCGTCTAAACAGCACACAGAGTCAGCCCTGCTCACACAGTTAAGTTTGCAAGTCCCCTCTGGAGAAATATTGGCACTGAGCGTGAGAGACCCTGTTTGGAAGGTCACAGGGACTGTGAGGTTTTGAACCAATTTCAGCTGCACTTTCAGCGATGAATGTTTCACTCTTCAGAGGTTGCTAGATTTACTCTGATGGAGCCAGGTAACAAATGGTGTGAGCACAGAGTGTTTCTCAGCTGTCTTGGCATTATAAGACAAAGCTTGTATTGTGTAGTCTTTGCGATGAGAATGGAGGCATGGAAGTACAGACTGGTTTTATTACCACAGTGAATGAGCTGTGGACAAGATAAATGTGACTGGCAGAGAGGGGCATGCATGGTAGAAACACTTTATAGTTCCATAGAGCAGTTTGTGTGGTGTGATTCCAAAAAAACTAGTAAGAGCAGCTCACTGTCAGTGTGGACTGACTAACACGTGAGTGCTAAGAACAATGCAACACAGTAGAAGTATCATCATTACATGATGTGCGGTGTCATTGCTGTTGCAGCGCTTGGTCAGCTAAAGTAGCCAAAGCAGGTGGAGTCTGTGAAGTTGTCTTTCGCCTTCATGTAAACACTCATTCTCAGAGGGAGTCTTACTACAGAGATGTGGTTAATTAGAGGATGCACAATGAAACAATTGAGCCACACCTTGAGAAGTAAGGTTTTTATTTAACTAAGTAGTACTACTGTGGGAAATACTTTCTTATAGCTGTCTTTCAGAAATTATATCCAGAAACAGAAAAGCTGAAAACAGGTTATGGAAGTGTTTGTCTGATGGATGTTCAGTTACTTGGGTGATAATGCTGCAGTAGGCATTGGAAATTGGTGTGAAAACTGTGCTTCAGCTTTAGTACAGATTAAACTCTTTCAGGGTCTGCTTGGTTTAATTTGGACTGCAGGAGCTATATCCTCCAGACAGATTGCTTCTGGATGTCCAGTGCCATAAGCTTGATGGATGCTACAGCCTCTTTTGAAAGGTTCTTCCAACAAAAGAGTGAGAGAAAGCATTTAGTGTTTTCAAGTTGTTAACCCTGATTAGAAAACTTAAAGCTGAGAACTGGTGGTGGTACACACATTTGAAAGTAGTTATGAAAAATACGGTGTGCTTTCCTTCCTTGTAATCTTAAATTGGCAGCTTAATTGTAAGTCTTCTCTTATTTGTGCAGTCTGAGCTTTCTGGGTATATTTTGTGATAATGTTTATTTAACATTGTCCTGCAGCTTTAGATTAGACTAGACTCACTTTTTAGATGTGTGATGTACAAGATTTAATATAAAGGCTGAGTGCAAGCTAATCTTAGAGGTTTCTGCAAAGTGTACCTTTGACTGACTGCACAGAATAAACACTGGTTTTGTAGCAGGCAAGAGATTCTTGTGGTAAAATAAGATCTCTACCAAGGAGAGGAAATCCATCAGTTGAATGAACTAGAGCTGTCAGGAATCTCCATGGAGAGGAATGGTTTGGAGGGATTTTTCAGCTTTTGATTTACCTGAACTGCTCTTCTATCCAGCTACCATAGGGGGGAAAAAAAGAATATAGATAGCCTGAATTATAAGCATTTGCAATTAAGAAGCATTTGATAGAACACTCAATCAATGAGGTCTGTATGCTATTTGTAACAAGCAAATATTCCTTACATGAAGAACAATGTCAGAAGTGTAATCTTAAATCTGTCGGTTAAGATTCTTGGAATTTGGAAGTGGAATAGGCTGGGACTGATTCTGCACCTACCCACCCCCACCAACCCCAATTAAATACTGTTGAAGCTTGTTGTCTTCAGTCTCTGACTGAAGACTAAATTGCAACCCTTCTAGCCATATTTTATCAAGGAAGCTTGATCTATTCCAGAGCATGTTTTTTCAAAGCAGAATGCTGTTTTCTCTCCAGGATTATAAATGAGGGTTTGCATATTGATTGGAAATTGACTCATTTACCATGATAAAATTGGATGATTCTTGTGCTGCTAGGGTTTCTTAAGTTTAAGAGGGGCAAAGGTCCTTAAAATCCTGACGGCATTATGAGGTGCCAAACATCGGCTATAGTTCAGAGCAGCCCATTGCGTGTTTGTGTAGTATCAAATTAAATTAGGTAAGCTGTGTGGCTAAGTACAGTTATTAAATCATTTTATATACTAGGAAGAAAGCTGTCGTTTTGGAGACTGGTATTTAAAGTGAACATTTGGTTGTTTCCAGTTTTGGAAGTATTTTGCAGTGTGTTCTACAGCTTTTGTTAGAGGTTGGAAAGTTATTTTCCAATTAATTGCTTAAATTACATATTCACTCCACTGGAAATCTGAAGTCTGGAAGGTAAAACTTTTTAATATAGACAGTACCAAAAGTTACATACAACTGCAAGGGGAAGGGAACTGAAGGAAACTACCTGAAGGGAAGTTGTAGAAAGTTAGGGATTGGGCTTTTCTCCCAGGCAACTAGTGATAGGATGAGTGGGCAGAGCCTGAAGTTGCACTGGGAAAGGTTAGGTTGGATATTAAGAAGCCCTTCCTCATGGAAAGCGTGATCAGACACTGGAATGGACTGCCCAGGGCAGTGGTGGAGTCCCCATCCCTGGAGATGTTTAAGGATGGACTGGACATGTCACTTAGTGCCATGGTCTAGGCTGTGATATTAGGTTGTAGGCTAGGCTTGATGATCTCGGAGGTCTTTCCCCACTTCAATGATTCTGTGATTGTGTGTATTGTAAGAGCAGTCCAAGTTTGGGAAAGTAAACTTGGAGCTAATTTCTAATTGTGTTTTACTGTCAGCAGAAAGCTTTTTTTGTGGAAAAGCTTTCTGCTTTTCAGAGACATGGTCATCAAAATTAATACGTGTGAACACTTGTTCAGACCTCAGCACTCCTGATCGGAGCCAGGCAAGGGTCTCCAAGTGTCCAGATATTATCTTAGTATCAGAATTTTTCATTCTGCCATTTAAAAGTTCCAAGTCTCAAGTTTAATTAGAATGATTGAATGCAGAGATTGAAAGAAAAAACCAAATTGGCCAGACAGTTTTTTGTCTTTACCTCATCAATAATTTCTTACAAATAGTTTTCTTGTGTTTGGAACATTATGCCTCAGGGTTTTACAGAAGGTAGGATATGCAGCTCTTAAAGAATTCTCTACAGCACTAAGAAATGTTACATGTTCTCTAATTCGCCACTTCATTTTGGAATAATTACTTGTTGCAAATATCTCTGCTGGCAAAGCTAGAAGGGCTTCAATTTTTTGTGTAGCTTCTCGGAGTAGATGTTAGACAGTGATGTGAAGACAGGTAATACCAACACTTTTAAATAAATTGTTAAATAACTAATCAATTTTCACATTACAGAAAGACAATGTCATTTCACATATTTACATTTAAGGGCTGAGCTAACCTGAAAATGCAAAGCTTTTAAAGTGAAAAGCTTCTATCTTGTCATCTGGAACTTTTTACCAGCTTTCATGACTGTTTACATAAAGTATGGTGGGCTTGACCAAAGATAAATATACTTTGCAAGCACAAACGTCTGCTTTTGTGAGTGTATGTTGAAAAAACACTGTCACAGTAGAAAAGGTTTCTAAAATAAGGAGAGGGGAAACACAACAGGGGTCGGGAAAAGATCAGGAAACTGTAGACCTGCTTTTTGCAGGGGCAGATTGTGCAAAATAATGATTAAAAAGTATTATTTTATTTTTTCTGGAACTCAAGCACTGAGAAGTTTATATGTGATCACTTGAGCACTGTGGGATTTTCCTCCTCAGTCTATAGGTCTGATCATCATTTGAACCGCTTTCAAGGAGTAGGAACCTCCCCGGTACTCAGCCCAAAAGATTCCGTCCTGATACTTGCTCCTGTAGTGGCCTCCTCTGTACCACACCCCGTTCAGGTTAGAGTGGGCACACGCGTTGTACCACCAGCCACCTTTGTGGAAATGAGCACAGTTTCCTGTGGAACAGAAAGAACTGGGTGAGCTTTAATGGTAAAGAGGAGAAATGGCAATTACCGATCACCTTCGTATTCTGCCATGTTCTCAGAGGGAACTCTGAGGTACTTCATAGGTGGCTGCTGCTTAAGTGATCAGTTCTGTTGTAACAGCTGCCTTTGCCTGGAGGGGATTATTGACACAGTATTAAATGTGGCAGATGAAAAGCAAGGAGAGAACTCTTCTCAGAATACCAGCAGAGCTTGAGGGTGAGCTAATGCTTGAGGAACTCAGATTATGTGCTGTTTAGAAGTACTTCGGTGGAAGAATTGTGAGTTGACACAGTTCCAAGCAGCATGCAGGGCCACACTTCCACAACGGGTTGCTTGTAACTTGTGTATTTACTGTTCCAGGCTGGGTTAAGAGTTTCCTAGATTTGCCCAGCTTTATGGTTATTGACAGCTGAGAAAAAAACATTCTAATATTATGCTTCACAACTTTTCCTTTGCATGCCAGGGCTTTAAGGGGAAGGCTGAAGGATGAAAATGCAAATGAGCAAAGAAGTGTCCTTTAAGAACAAAACCAAGTCTGCCCATTTTTCAGGAATTGGTGCATAACTGAGCCCGTGCACAATTGCAGTTCTTTTTACACTGTTCAGAAGCTTTTGTCTGTAGTGCTTATTGATATGTGGCCACAGCCACCTTTGACAGGTATTCTGACTGCAGTGTCACATCCAAGAGATACAGGTGCCACTGAGCTAATGCTAAAGCTTGCTCAAGTATGCCTGCAAATGAAGATAATACCACTTGAATTTCAGGATGGTGCAGGGCCTTGGAGGGGGTCATAGAATCATAGAGTCGTCATGGCTGGAAAGGACTTCCAGGGTCATCACGTCCAGCATCTCCTCAACCTCTAGACTGATCTCAAGTGCTTCAGCTACTCATTTTTTAAACACTTTCAAGGATGGTGACTCCACTGTCTCCCTGGGCAACCTGTTCTAGTGCCCAACCACTCTCTCATGAAAGAATTTCTTCCTATGATACATCTAAACCTTCCCTGATGTAACTTGAGGCCATTTCCTCTCATCCTATCATTAGTAATTTGGGAGAAGAGACCAGCACCAGCCTTTCTGCAACTTCCTTTTAGGTAACTGTAGAGGGCAATAAGGTCGTCTCTCAGACTCCTCTTCTTTAAACTAAATAACCCCAGTTCCCTTAGCTGCTTGTCATAGGACCTGTTTTTCAGAGCTCTCCCCAGCCTCTCTGCCCTTCTCTGGACCTCCTCCAGCACCTCAGTGTCCTCCTTATCCTGTAGCATCCAAATCTGGACCCAGTACTTAAGCTGCAGTGCTGTCACTGTGATTTCTGTTATTGATTTCAAGCATCTTTCAATGGAGTTGTTTTATCAAAAATAGCATACCTTTTTGGCGCTATATTCTGTTTTTAAGGTAGTATCATTAATGAAATCTACTGCATTACTTTCTCCCATACGTAGTAGTTTCCTTACCTGAATACATATCCCTGTCTCTGTCCAGTGTTGTGAACTGCTTTCCGTTGTGCCATATCATGGAGTCGCCTGCATTTCCCTGGTACGTTCCTAAGCGCAGCCGATAGAATTCATTTTCGGGCTCTAGGCGGAAGCTGCTGTATTCTGCATAGACTTTTTTATTGCTCCAGTCTTCCAGCTCAATCAATAGTCTGTAGTTGTCCTGATTGGTAAGCATGTAAATGTTTTCTAGTCCCAACCAGTATTCTCCATCAATGTTTCCAAATCCTTTCTGTAGAAAAGATGATCAGAGCATGAAGTTAGCTTTTAATGTAAAGGGAGACAAAATAGGAAAACTGAAACAATATATTTGTTAGCAGAGCTAAGGAGAGCTGTAAGAATGAATGAAAAATGAAGGTTATCCAGGTTGAAAAAGGTATATTTACTGATTTACAGGCCAAGTTTGAGATAAGTAACTTTTTGTGGCTTTTATAGTGCTGGTTTTTACTGTAAACTTCATTACTTAAGCTATTTGTACCCCAATGCTAGATGTATTAGAAATGCCATGCAAACCTGTCTTCCCTTTCAAATAGCAGACTAAGAGTATGGTAGCTGTGGAGCAGTATTTCATGTCAGCTGTCTTACAACCCTGATTGAACCAGTGCTGTTAGTATTTGGTGTTGTAGCTAAGGTAGGTTGGTCACCTACTGTAGCTATGAGTTTGTACTTCCTAGTTTCTGAAATCTTTCTACCCTCCTCCTCAAGCTGTTGGTTATATAAGATGTACAGTTAATTTCCTGCTTTGAGTGCCTTTCTGGGAAAGTCTTTCTCCAGTAGTTGAACAGTCTAGGCTCCTAACTCATACTGCAATTCCACAAGTGGCTTAAGATGATCTAGCATCCTGCTGCTGCCAAAAATGGTAGCACTGCCTTTCTTCTGGCTCATGGCCACTTTTGCAAGGCTTCCCTTGCATCAGTGTTGTTGCTGTGCAGCCACACAGAGATGGGAAAGGAGGTAGAGATGTGGGCATGGGAGGTATCTCAGTAGTCACAGGTACAGGCATTAGTTTAAAGACAGTCACAGAGGCACACACTCAGGTACCTAAAGGAATACTGTCTTCACCCCCTGCAATTCAGTGAGAGATCTCTCCACCCAAACTTGTGCTGTTGTTAGACACCACTTACACATGGTTTCCCATTTGATTTGCATTTTGTCCCAAAGGTTTATGGTTATTTTTAAGGCTCTCCATTGCTGCTCTGAAACAGCCACCTGCTTTTCTTAGTTGAGTGCACAAACTTAAGATGTTCATAGTCATTTTTTTAAGTTCCTTTGTTTATAGGATACCATTTTGAGTTGCGTGAGGGAGTTAAATGTGGCTGGGTTCTCCCTTCAGATACAATTCACACGGAAATTGCAGATCCATTTAAAGTGATCACAGCATCACAGGGAAAAACTGTCTTTTCTGGGGGGAGTCGGCACATTACTATTATTTTTAAAAAACCCAACCAAATAATCTTTTGGATTTCTTGTCTAGTGTTTGATTACTCTGAAGCAACACATATTTGTCATCCTAGACATTATGCCTGCCAGTACATGGTATCACAGCAACAGATGAGACCATGTTTCTCTTCACCAGCCTGCATGTTCAGATTTCTAACCTAAGGTAGAAATTCTTGCCTTTAATTCGTGATTATGGTTTTTTTTAAGTTGAAGCTCTGATCCTTCCAGTCTATTAATATGCTTAATTGAAGAATTCTGCTGTCTCAGATTGTTTATTCATAAGGGAGGAGATTAAGCTTTTTAAGTACTTGGTGTAGTTCTCACTGCGTTAATAAAATTCATGTGTTCTGTAATAAATTACTTCCCATCCCTGTCTAGAAAAGTATTTGCCTCCCCTGTCATCGTTATGCGCTACACATGCCCGCTGTTTTGGACAATTACTTCATGCAGAGTTAAGTAATGCAGTGGATGAAATAGCACATTCCTGCTGAAATACATTTACCTCTGAGGGATGACCACTCTCTTCCATTAAGGGAGTTTGTAAAGTGAATTTCCCTGGCTAACTTTGGCAGCTAATTCCAACTCTACAGTGTTTCTCTTTCTCTACAAGAATTACCTCAGGACTGTTCACACCATCTTGCCTGCAATAAAGTAACTGCAGCACTGAACTGGATCAGCTGATTTGCTGCATTCCAGAATTTACCTTGTAGCTGTCCCAATTCCTGAAAAAGTTGACAGATCCATCGGTCCTTTTCTGAATAACTGCCCATCCTCCAGGGTCCAGGCTGTTTTCACACCAGAGTTGCATGGGCTCATTACTGTTTTCAGGTTTGATCATGTAAATCCCACTGTTGGAATGCCCAGCTTCCTTGGCTTGTTGGCAGTCTTTGAATGGACCTTTTCAAAAAGAAATGGTGTAAGCAGTCAAACTTGGCTAGGCCATGCACTGAGTGCACTGGTATTCTGTAATGGTAATGGAATGTCAGTCTGGCTAACTTTGGCAGACCACCTTAGGTGGTTATTACCTTATGGCCATAGGTGCAGAGGTTATTGTCTTTGACTGATCATTTATAGATAAATAAACATGTCAATATCCTATTTTATATGGGTGTTTGTAAGAAGCTCTTCACCGGGAGGAGGGTTGAACACTGGAACAGGTTACCCAGGGAGATAGTTGAAACCCCATCCCCAGAGATACTCAAGAGAAGACTGGACAAGGCACTGGACAAACTGATTTAGTTGAGGGCATCCTTGCTCACTGCAGCAGGGTTGGACTGGATGTCCTTTGGAGGTCCCTTCCACCCCAGTCCATTCTGTGATTCCATGATATATGTACATAATTGAAACAAATACTTCATTTTCCTATCAGAAAATAGACTTTGGTTACCAATACCCAATTTTTAACTTTGTCTGCTATGTGAAAGGTTTATGCTGTGACTTGAGATTCCGGAAGTGTACTGTCATTTTCATTAACTATTTTCTCCTGTAGCACTTGAAAAACAGGTAGAGGTCAATTTAATTCGTTATCCCAGTGTGCCCACTTGAATCTGGTGGAAACAAAACAAACCCAAACTCTCCTACTCAAATACCTGAGTAGCTGGAGAGCTGCTGTAAGAAGTACTTAGAGGAATATAGTGCAAGAGTCTGTTACACAGTGAACTTCTGCATGTACTTACCCGGTTCTGTGATCTGCCATTTAGCTGCAGACAGGGATCTTTTAGAGTTTCATGTGTTACTCTGGTGTGATACATTCAGGCAGATATTGGTGAAGAATATAGCTCAGGCAGTGGAGAAGCACTTTGGAGCAACTGAAGTAGTTCACATACTTGTTTTCCAGCCTATGATTCCACAAAACTGAAGCTGCTCTTGACTGCTGTGTGAAAGCTATGTTTTAGACTATAGAATAGTGCTGTTACAGATGCTACTTAGAGAAGAGCATCTGGTCGGTTTGTAAGAGTCATGCAGCTTGTGTATCTCTAAAAGCTTTGCCTGGGTTTCCTTTCATTTGCTAATATTGTTGTTTTCAGCTTTTTAGGAAAAGGTTTTTGTTCATGTATTGTTTCAGTTAACTTAGACTCACTATGTACGAAGGAGTAATAGGTTATATTCTGATGGCTAGTCAGGGTGCCCTAAATGTACTTGCTAACTCATACTCAGTACATCTGAAAAGAAATCACCTGCAACTTTCTTCTCATTTTAGAAGGCTCATTCTTTAAAATGTATTAGCAAATCTGGGAAGACTCACGAGTCCAAAGATGTGGTGCACAAAGGAGTGTAGAAGACAGTGATTATGTTTTTCAGTAAAAAACCAGAGGTTGAGTGAAAATAACCTCCAGATTGCAGGACCAAAGCAGATTGAAAGTCACTCCTTTTGTTTAGCTTTTAAAGTAGTAGTTGCCAGTTGGGTAATTGCAACTAGCAAGAAATCAAGACAACATTTCATGTTGGAGACAAAAAGCTCGTGTGTGTAATGAAGGGGAGTAGCTGGAGTTACTGGTTGCAGTGGTGTAACCAAGAATGCTGTAGATGCTGAGCCCTCATTAAGTATTGATGAATGCAGGGGGGTTGGAACTAGATGATCGTTACAGTCCTTTCCAACCCTAGCCATTCTATGATTCTATAAATACTACGCTTGACAGAATGCTTTTGTCTTTCTTGGAGTATGTTGTGTGGTAGCTTAGGAAAGGAGGAGTAGAGCTTTGGGATGGGAAAGGCTTTTCCTCTTGTTCTCAATTACAATTTCCACATAGATTATGTACATTGCAAAGTTTGCCCAAGAAGTAGATAATCTCCTGGGCTAAGTTTAATTCAGACGTAAAGGGAATGAGACTAATGTTTCCTTTACGTCTGAGGTAAATTTGTGTGCTGTATAACTGAACGAGGAGGCTGTTCTAGTAGTATTATGGTGAAGAAATTACTGGATTTAAAAGAAGTTTGAAGGAATAAGTGGTATTTTTTGTAATGCTAATTGAACACTAAGAATAGCTCGGTTAGATTCGCTGTATAGTATTTCGTGAGATTTCTACTAGAGGAGGAACTGAGGACTCATTTTACCATGAGATACCTAGGCAGATATTTGGAGTGATTCTAAGACAAACAGCCTATACAGTTCTGTCTATGTAATACCATTCAGTCACTTGTGAAATTCAGCTGGCCTTAAGGTCACAGAACGCTGCTTGTCTGCTTTCTGATGTTCAGATTTATCTGTGTGCTTATCAGAGGTTCCTGTGATGGTAGAGGTAAACCTACTCTTAGAGAGGAAATCCACAAAGTCCCTTAACATTTGCTGAATAACCTTGAAAAGGATTTAAAGTAAATTCTTTATGTCAGCATTTTAAGATCGTAGCATAAGAACGGACTCATTTTCTGTTCAGTAGAAGCACTGAGATTTATGAAACAGTTCATGCTGCTGTGATGGAGGCTGTAGCTAAAGATGAATATATAACTTCTGTTCAGGCTGTTGTCACCTGTGTAAGAAGCTTTTGTAAGAGCTGCTGAGACAGTTACTCAGTTAGAAACGCTTGGAGGAGATGACCTGTTAAATATTTCATTGCTAAAATGGTGATGTAGGTGTGTAACAGCACACTGTATTCTATTGTAAATTAGATGTAGTAGAGAAGGAGAGTGGCCAAATATTTTTAGTTAGAAGCTTAAAGAAAGATTCAGCCATCACTTCATTAAGATGCCAAACGTTATCTTGAGCAAACAACATAGAAGCTGTGCTTGCATAAGCTTTACACGGAGTAATTTTTAAGCAATAGGAGAGGAAAACTGCAAAATAAAATTGGACATATACAGTTTAACTTCTTTCTGTTTGTAAACTGAAAGGCATTAGAAGCAAAGTGAGGGCAATTTTCAAGAACTGTCTACTCAGAGCTACTTTTTGCAAAGTTGTGGCTGTAATTCCAAGTTTTGAGGTAACTGAAAACTTGAATTCACAGGAACATTGTTTTTTCTCATTTTTTAGAGCCCTTTTAGTGCAAATGAAGCAAAATACTGTTCAGAAAACACAATCTCGCCCTTCTGTTCTCCCTATATTTTAAATTTTACTCCTCACCCACAATATTAAGGTGTACATTGACCCTTCTGTAAACTGCTGCTGTGTGCAAGCATTTGTTTTGTTCAGCCTGAGATACAGTAAGAGAAAGGTTGTAGTTGTTGGTGCAGTTGTTTATTCTGTAATAACAATGTCTTTGACAGGACTATGTCTAAATAGAATTGCTTGTTTTCCGACTTCTTTACACAGTCATCTTTTAACTCAAAAGTTTCTATGACTTAGACAATTTTGGTCCTGGGCTCCCTTAAATATGCTCCAAAAATTCAGAGATAATAACAGGGCATTGCTTTACAGGTTAGAATTTTTGGGTTAGATGATTGATGCTCTATCAGCTGTAGCAATTCTCAACCCTCAGTTTCCCAAGGCGCTGCAGAAACCGCATTTTGTATGCACAGCAGGCTTATGTCGAGAGAGAAAAAAGTTGCCTTTGTAACCAAACCTTGAAGCATAGGTTTTCTGGGAAACAGGAAGCCAACATTTTTTTTAGAATTAGACTTTTACTGTCTGCCTGGACATTAATGTAATGCTTTTATATTAGCAGTTTCCTTTTTGTCATGATGTGTGATTTAAATTCTCATGACATCTGGAATTTTACTTGGACTTTTGCCTGAATTTTCTGCAAAACCTGAATAAGAATAGTTGTTCTTGATTTCTGCAGCTAGCTTTTTGTACTTCTGTGGAACAGTCACAAATAAATTGTTTGTCTTCAGCTTAATAAGCAAGTTGAACTTTCACTAGAGGCCACTTGAGAGAAAAGAAACACCAACAACGCAAACCAAAAAGCCAAAACAAGCTGAACCCCCACTCGGTAGCTGTTGAAGATAAGAGAAGCCAAGAGCTCAAATGGGTGTTTGAGAAAAACTTATTCTTATGAATCTTCTTTTAATTGCAGTTCTGTGAAAATGTTAATAAGGTGAGGGTCACGATAGGATTTGGGACAGCCCAAGGGTAGTTGTTCTTGTCACTAGTTTTGTTTCTAGTGATAAATGAAGTTGATGATCTGAATGTAAGATGTGAAGATGCAATATAGTCTCCTAACTACTTTAATAATGTTTATGGTATTAGTTTAAAATACTGCCTTCTACTGACATCACATTATGGGAATAGTCTTACTATTGAATCATCAAAGCTGAGTGCATCTAATTGGATCCAACCTTGACTCTATCATCCTTTCAAACTTATCTTCCTCTTGACAGTTTCAACCAGAAACTTACTGTGGTGGTGGATGTAGACATGGATTTTCAGGCAGCTCAGAACAAAAGGAGTCTAACTCTTCTAGCAGAATTATATACAAATGTGTATGTGTAAGCATAAAGGACAACCTCTGAAGATGACTTTACTTTTTGCAGGTGAATTAGCTTAATCACCATTGCTGGTCACTGTAACATATAGCTGTAGATGACTTCAAAGAAACAGGGCTAAATACTAGAAAACAAGTGCTAATAATCATTGTAAATTATTTGGCAAACTAAAACATTCCTGGGAGGAGTGGGGAAGAAAACCAGAATCAGGAGTAAGTGCTACTTGTACCAGATACTCTATGTTCTTCATTCTGTATCTATAGTCAGGACAGTTTCACTGTGAAATAGAGAAATCACAGGCTAAATAAATACTGATAGATAACTCACCCTCATTAATTAAAGCCAGTGGCGGTACTCTGAAGGGACTCTTTGTAGGAGAAGTAGCTGGGTCAGGTGGTGGCCTTACATCTCTGTCTCTAGGGTAACCTGGGTCTCGCTGTATCTCATTACCTCCCAGAAGAACAGGAGTGTATGGCTGGCTGTTAGGAATGTGCTGTGGGACAACCTGAACAAGAGGTGGAGACCCGTGTGTGTCCTGTCTTGAGAAGATTCTCAAGCACTGCTCTTCCAACAGTGAGATAGTCACAGACTGATTATTTACAAGATCGGTTAGCGCTGCATATTTTACTTCAAGCTCCTTGTATTTTGTAGCCATCTTCAACATTTCTGTTGTAACGTTAAGGACTTTGTTTTCCAGTTGGGAAAGCTCAAGTGAGTTGTCACGCTTTCGAATTATCTCATGTAAGAGTTGCATATAGAGTTGGGTCACCCGAGAGTTCATGTTGCGACTTTCTTTCCTCAGTAATTTTACCTCGTTCACAATGTTCCCATCCACATCCACTACCAACTGCAAAATGTCAATCTCCCGCTTTTGCTTGGACAGCACATCCTTCAAGTTCTCGATGTCCATTCTTGTGACTTCATCTTTTCTGTTACCAGTACCCGGCCCATGGGTATTGACACAAATTGGCCCCGTGATTTTTTGTTCTGGAACTAAAAACGTGTAACCACATTTCTTCCCTTCTTCTCCACCATCTGCTGAGCGAGGGTGCCTCCGCTGGGAGATTTTGTTAGGCGTCGATTGTTCTGTGCAGCGCCCGATGGATAACAGCAGGAATAATAGTGCACCCAAAGTCCATTTAAATATCTTCATTTTAAGGCAGGTATGATGACTGTCAGAAGAAACTATTGAACAGATAAAAGATTAAATCATTACATTAGAGCTGTAATTAAGGCTTCTGTATCATGTGAACTGACATGCTTACATGTACGCAGATCTTTGGGATCTGTTACTGGGAGTTAGAGTCCTTTAGGTTAGCTTCGAAGAATAGCTTTGTGCTTTGAGCAGCAAACCCTAACATTTAGATGCTTGTTTCAGAAACTATACTCTCCTTAGATTATGTATTATGTTTTCATTTTGAATAAGATTACAGAACATAGAGTGCTTGCAGTTCTTGTTCATGGAAGGAAAAGAGGGAGATAGTTTTTCAAAGTTTTTGCAAATATTATCACTCTATCAACTTAGGATCATATAAGCCTTTCTGGTCCTCTTTTAGCTTTCTATACGTGCGTGTAAATGTATCGCTTGTTAAATACACGCAGATCATTAGGGGTTGGAAGGAACTTCCAGGGGTCATTGAGTCCAACCTCTCTGCTCAAGCAGGATCATAAAACCTAAGACAGGTTACATAGAAACACATCCAGACAGGTCTTAAAAGTCTCCAGAGAAGGAGACTCCACAACCCTCGGGGCAGCCTATTCCAGTACTCTGTAACCTTGACAGTAAAGAATTTTTTTCTCATATTGAGATATAACTTTTTGTGCTCCAGTTTATACCCATTGTCCCTTGTCCTATCACATGCAAGTGATTCCTCTTGACACCCAGCCCTCATCTATTTGTAGCCAGTGATTAAGTCCCCCTTGTAACCTTCTCTCCAAGTTGAAAAGTTACAGATCTTTCAATCTCTCCACATACAGGAAGTGCTCTAGTCCCCTCATCATCCTTGTGGTCTTCTATTGAACTCTCTCAATCAAGTCTCTAACCCTCTTGAACTGGGGAGCCCAGAACTGGAGACAATATTCCAAATGTGGCCTCACTAGGGCAGGGTAGAGAGGGAGAAGAACCTCCCTTGATGTGCTGGACACACTCTTCTCGATCCATCCCAGGCTTTCATTTTCCTCCCTGGCCAATGTACTATGTACAGACATACACAGGTTCTTTACATGTTATCCGAAGATAGAGTTGACTTCAGGAAACACACATCGAGTGTTATTTTTGGACATGAGTGTTAGACACAAGATGAACGTAAGGTAGTTTTCTTAAACATTGAATGCCATCTTCAAGTAACTTTTGAATTAGTTAGGAAAGCCCACAGTGCTCTTTGCTTTGCGTGTGCCTGTACACAGTTGTCGTTTGAGATGAACACTTTGCATTGTAGTCGTGCTGTTAATGCATCTTTGAGAGCATTTTCACCCAAATTACCCTGGAGTATTAGTGTATTATCACTATAAATACCCTGCCAAAGGGTTTCATTCACCTTTTAAACCAATTAATGCTTTTGGTTTGACTTTGTGTGAAGAAGTAAAATGCAGTGATACAGATGCAATAATGCTTTTAGAGAGGACCTGTCTTTTAACTTTATCTTATTTGAGATGACAAGTAAAGGTAGCACTTAAATCAGGAACAACTGCTGACTTTTCATGGTTTATTTGCTTTTTAAGGAGTTCACTTTTCTCAGCTGTTGATCTGGCTTTCCTTTGCAGTAGTACAAGGCCTTGTTACAGTGGCCTTTGTATGGCTGTGAGGAGAAATGAAGTCAGACTAGACAAAGCTAATTGTCGAGCTCTTCTTGCCAAGTTCCAAGGTTAAGTGCATTTGGCAATTCTGAAGCAGTCACCCTGAAGGAGAAGCAGACCTGTGCTGCTTCCTTTACACTCACATTTACAAACGATAAGGTGACTTCTGTGTCAGGTCCCTTCTTTACTGCTAAAATTTATGTCTGCTCAACCTCAGAGTAAATGCTTTTAACACACAGTGAAAAATCATTTCTTTACCTGACAGAAATGGAGGGAGTACCTAAAAGTTCAAGAAAACTTACATTTCAAACCTTCTTTCTGTATATTTTGCTGCTAAGGGAAGTACTAGTATGTACTAACAAGTATTTTGGGTTTACCAGAAAACCCTGTTTTTAAAACAGAATCGTTGAGTTATTTTCCTTCTGAATGTCTAACTTCTGTTTAAAGGGGGGTAAAAAAAAGGTAGAGAAAGTATTACTTTTCTCCAGAGTTAATTGTATATTTTTCTATGGTAATTTCATACGCTGAGAATATTAATCATTTTAGCAGTGTGTGGAGTTGAAAGTTCATTAGGTTAAATTTTTACGTGAATCATGGGAAACACATGAGCAACGGGTCTGTGTGTGGTTGCTAACCTGACGAAGATCAGCTCGACTAAACGTCGCAAGTTTGAAATCCTTTCACGTCTTGTAGGTTTGTGCTTGTGGATGCAAGGAAAGCCATTTTGTGGCATCTGGTTAAGAATGAAGCCGTAGTACAATTCCAATTGTACTATGTGCTATACAATAGCTACTTCTTACTCCAAAAAGGGGAGTAGGGCTTTGGTTCTTGGTGTTTTTCAAGACCCTACACAGTTCATTAAGTAATAAATAGCTGGGGATTTTCCCCACAGCAGCACAGTTTTACCCTGCAGCACATTAAAACTTAAAAGAATCTATCAAACCCCAACCTTTTGCATGCAACCCACTTTCTGAGCAGGTATTCTGCTGCAGCCTGTGTTCTGCATTTCTTTTAGTATTGTGTGTTCGTTTTCAGCTTGCACTCTTAGGTGTTAAAGTTCTGTCTGTGTGTGTCCTGTCACCCCAGAAAACATATTAAATGGTCTAATACAGCCTAACACAACACAAGAGTTGCATGAGATCATACCCTAGAACATTGAAATAATTCAAATGTCTTGTATTAAGCTGAGACAGGGATGAGTTCCTTCAGAGAACCTTCTGAGACTCTACCTGGTAGGAAGCCTACTTGGAAATTCCACGTTGCAAAAAGCTAAACATCTTATGGTGTTACTTGGCACGTTTGAGCAATTTAATGCCTAACTTGTTATACAAGAATGGCTTCCAAATAAGATATTTATTTACCTGGAGTTTTTAATCAGCTTAGAAGGAAATGAAAATACTGTTTCAGAAATTTCCTGATGTTTTGGGCAGGCAGCTTAAAAAAATATAAACTGTTTACCCAAAATGTCATGGAATGATAGCCTAAGACCTAAAACTGACAAACATTAGAGTTGGAAAATAGTTAAGGGTTTTTTAATCTGACACGTTGTGTCACAAGTTCCCAAATTGAAGTGTTTAGGTAGTGTTATATGGGATGAACTGGTTAAGACTCGGGGATCAGTTGAGACAGAATCGCAGTCTCAAACTGTTCTTTCAAGTCTGGAGTTGCCTTTAGTGAGTGGAGCTGCAGAAAAACCCAAATGCAGACCTTGGAAAATAAGCGGAGATTGGGACTATAGATTCTGCTGCTTTTCAAAACAAACACCACCCCAACTCCCATGGTATTCAACCCTTTATGAGCTGCTACGGTTTTTAGATCAGAATAGACTGTCACTTCGCTCAGTTCTGTCATGCTTCTGTGTCACCCAGGTTTGGGTCTTGGGCCTGTAGAAGTGGCATTTACATATGTCCTGCCGTGCTGATGTTTTATTGCTTCTGCAGAAGAAAATGGGGCAATGATTCCCAGCAACACTAACTTCATCATCGTCTTGTCAGGAATAGTCAGAGCTGTTGGTAGGGCTTCAATACCATTTTAGATTGAATGCCAGTCTTTTTCTTCGGATTTCTTTCTCCAGTCTGATCCCCATGCAAAAAAAAAACTTGCTTCCAACGTTAATCTTTGATTTACTACTTTTAAATGTTTAGAGGAATACATTTCCATTTTAAAAAAGCAAAAGAAACCTGTAGCTGCTGTGTTTATCGCTCACTGAGAAGCTACTATAACATGTTCAGCAGGATGTGGAATTTGGAGACTGACAACACAGATTAGAATCTCCTTTCAGAACTGAGGATGACTGCTTCTCCCAGGGCATTGTAGATAGTTACGAGGAAAGGTAATGGAAGCGCTTCAGGTAGATGTGAATATAGGATTCTCTTTGTATGGAATGCACAGCATCAGTGTGTATTTTTAGTCAGAGTATTTATTCAAAGAATATTGTCAAATGATCAATACAGTCTGTGCCTTCTCTTATAAATCTCCATTTATAAATGTGTAAAACAGGAAGAGAGGTGGGGTTTTTTGAAAAAATAAATGATAATACAAAGTAAAGATCTGAACGTTATGCCAGTTCATCTGAAACCTCTGCTCCTGATGTCACAGGTACTTCATTTTCTCTTGAGCATTGCCTAAGCAGCTAAACTGATTAAAACCATCTATGTTCCCCTGTGTCCACACAGAATAAGTGGAAGACCTTGTGGATTGCCTTTTTTTGTTGTTTTTAGCTTATACTGGGTCTGTTGAATGAGAAGTGCTAGTGACGTGGGGAAAATGCACTCCTTACAGGAGAAAAGTTCACGTGGGTTTTTTTGGTACATCTGTACACTTCAGTAAGTTATTTCCCCTATATAAACAAGTGCTTTTCCGGCAACTCAGACTGCCTCTGCTGAAATAGGCTATTTTCAATTGTGTTGACTGTGACTGGGATCCAGGAATAATATGCACTGGGTTACTCTTAGTCAGACGCATGATGCATTATTGAGTCACAGAATTCTGCGTCCCTGAGATTGAAAGAAATCTGATTCCTTTTAGGAAGGTCATCCTAAAACTAATCAGGGGTTTTTGAAGTGGTTCTTGAAAATGATAAATTCTCAGCTAATTGTCTGTAGAAGGGATTGGTAAATCTTGTCATACCAGATATAGTGAAAACACAGCAAAATGTCACGTCCAGACTTCTTGGTGAAGTTTATGTGAGGACTCCTTTACATTTTGCAGCCCCAGTGTGTTGGTACCATTTTAACAGGCAGGAATGACGGAGTGGTGCATTTTGCATTATCGAGGGGCTCTAGAATTCTCTGTAAAACAGATACTGAGGACATTAAGCATGCAGTGATGCTTACAATAAGAAATGTTGCTTCATTCATTGGTCTATAAATTGTAAGCACCAAGTTTAATAGGGCAAGTCACAATCCAAACCAAGCCCAGACAGCCATGTAGTTACTGCAGAAGTAAAGGTTCTGAATTTT
Organism: Upupa epops; assembly: GCA_013397515.1. Lineage (NCBI taxonomy): Eukaryota > Metazoa > Chordata > Aves > Bucerotiformes > Upupidae > Upupa > Upupa epops. The sequence goes on along the minus strand of VZRI01002347.1, from coordinate 231,269 downwards.
CTATTCCTTGAAGTAAATTGCTGTACAACTTTAAATGACGTGTTTTTCCCTCGTGCTTCAGGTAGCAGCATTGTATTAGTATTTCATTATTTTAAAACAAGCATGTGAAAAATCTAAGCTCTAAATATGTGGCAGGCAACAAAGAAGAGAGAGTTAAAACCTCGCACATAGTTTATTGTTTCAAAATTATTGACTCAGCCGTTTTCATTTGTTGAAAGCTTTAGGAATTATTCTAAGCACTATAAATCAAACCCTTGGCTAATCATGAATGAATGGAGACTGGTGTCCAAGACACACCATGTGGGCTTTGAGGGTTTTGTTGTTGTTGTTGTTTAGATTGTTCTGTTTAACATGCACAAAAGGATAGTAAGAGAAAGGGCTCAGGAACTTGGAAAGGCTCCATCTTTCTTGTTTGTCAAGACTGCTTCAGACTTTTCTTCCACTGCTACTAAATCTTAATTAAGTTCGCTTTCTGTAACACTTTGTCTCTACTTTTAGCATCACCCCCTTCTTTATTTCTTTCTTTCTTAACGTCAGACATTTCTGAGAGCTTGTTAATGCGAATACATCATTTCAATTCTTCTCAATTATTGTGGGTTGTGTATTTAATTTCTAAGTCAGCATAAAGAAAGGCAAAAACTACAAAAACCAAGTACTTACGACTCCTTTTTTGTTTCTCTATGCACTTCTGTCTACTGTTTGTAAATAACTTTGATCTTTCAATCCTTGACTTGCAACTGCATCCTTCTCTCTCCCTCCCCACAAAGAACTGCAGCAAACCCCTCTGTTTTCCACATGGTTTAATATTGCTCTGTGTGTTCGTTTTGTGTTTATGAGCTGCTTCTTTCTTTAGAAGCAAGCTGCTATTCAGTTAAGGTACGATTAGCTTCCCCATTGCTGCACAGATTGGTAAAGGAAGCAATTAGTGCCTGTTGCAGCACTGTCTTTGGATTTTTAGACGCACAATCGTTGGTAATACGAGCTTGATTATGTTCTGAATCAATGTACGGCTCGGGTTTCTTGGTTGATTGTACAACTTGAACTGCTGCTGCTGCTCAGAAGTGCCATAAATAAGACTTTAGTTGAAAAGATATACGATTGCTACTTACAGATGTGCATTGATTTACTTGGAACTTTTTACAGTGGTTTTATTGAGGTATCCATTTTCTAGTTCTCGTAATGCTAGGTCTGTGCTCTGGTGTTGGGTGAAATCCAGCTTCCCTGAAAATGATAGGATTTTTGGCTTTTGCTTTCTGTCGGGATCAGAACTTCATGTTAATGTGTTCACAATACCCAAATTTCATGTTAGTGAAGGGTCTGGTAGTGCTAATGCTGTAACTGTACCTAACAAAATCTACAGGAGATTACAGCTAAGTAAGGAAAACTTGTTCATCCTTACAACTGGAATGAGTTAGTCTCTGCTCCCATGCGGTGCCCTTTTTAATTCTTTCCAAGTTTCCAAAGTCTACCAAATGCCACAGAAGTGAATTTTGTATTTCAGTTGTCAAACTTTCCTCAAGCTGAGAGAGATTTTTTTTTTTTTTTGCTTTGCAAATGTACAGTGACGGAGAAGTATGTACGATTCACCACAGCCCAACGTGAAACTTGCAAGTAAGAATAAAACTTACCAAGAAAAGAAGTATCTCCCAGCTGTTTTGCTTCTGTGGTAGATGGAAAGTCCAGAGGCCCGGTTGATTTTCCTTGCTCTATTACCAGTGCTGTGGACTGTTAATCTGCAGTTGGAGCTGAAAACTGCTTTTGCCTTTCTCTATTAGATCCAAGCTGGATTGAGGAATTGGGTTTCTCCATACGATAACCGAGTTAATTAATCATTAAAAAAAGAAAGAAAAAAAGTAATGTTCCAGTCTGTGTTGTTCCAGAAGAGAGAAAGAAGTGTTTTTTGAAACTGCAGTGTTTCTCTCACATGCAGAAGTGCAGTAACCAGCTACAGCTGACCCAGATTCCATATACATCACTTTTGGACGGGTTTTTTTAAACAAACACACACTCGACTTAGATGTTCAGCCCACCTATGATGTCACCACGAACACACTAAGAGTAGAAGAAACTCCTCCTTCGGATTTCCTATCCATACCCTCCAGAAAAGGAGGGGGTAGGGAGGCTGAGAATTTAGGAACAAGGAAAGATTGTTTGCCAGTGGAAGGGAAGTACCATATGGCAACAGACTGTGCAAGAGTTCAGCAGGCAATTACAAATCAAACATTTTTACTATGCTGCCTAAAGATGCCTTTTAAGTTATTACAGTACTGGGCTTCATTCAGAAGAAAGATTCTTTCAGGTTGATAAAACTCGGATTTGTATTGCTGGGAATAAAAAGGGCAGCCTGGCTGGATAAAACAGGAAAAATGAACCATTTATAGTCCAGAAGAATGTTCGACAGAACGTCGCATTCAATTCTTGACGTTCACTTAATAAGAAACAGTTCCAGTTGTTAAAGGCATGAAGTTGGTGATGCATGTGGAAATTGTTAAAACACTGCATCTGATGGTTTTGGGTAGGTATCAGAATATTTGATAAGATCTGACTGGTGTTAGAAGCAGCAGAAGTCACAGAGTTTGTGCTCTGCAGGGAATGCAAGATACTGCTTTGAGTTTTGTCACTGGTCATCCAGGACTTCAGTGCATTATGCTTGCTTTCACTGGCTTTTTGGATCCTTCACAAAGGATGTGCCCATTACACTTGAAAGGGAGTGATCTTAGTGTGCTTTCAAAATAACGTTAGGCTTATTAAGTTTAGAAAACAGCTTTCTACTCTGGGGGTCTTGATTTACCCTAAAAAGAAAGATTGTACAAATCGGTGCTTAATCGGGCAAGTCATCCCAAAAGGTAATCCTATAAATACATTGCTTTATACAGTCCTCCGTGATACTGCAGGTGCCTGTTCATAGTTCATTTCCTCAGTTGTAGTTAGTAGGCATGATTTACTCCTTTCTGGAGAAGACTGAGCAGGTTTGGGATTTTTAAGGCCCGTTTGGACATTGCTTAGCTAAGTGAGGTTTGGGACAGCTTATGCAGTCTAGGTAGAGTAGCTGTTTAATGCGATCATCTGTTTTTCTGACGATCTTTTTTATTTTTTAATGAACTGATCCTAGCAGAACAGAAAGTTGAGAAATGTAATAGTGTCTCAGGTCTTGTGTACTACTTCTTTATTCCCTTTTTTATGTGTCACCTTTCAACCACAAGTATTTTAATTTGTTTCTGTGTGTGCGCACACACACGCGTGCGCGTGTTGATTTTGGAGTGATGCCCAGATTTTCCCAACTCACATTTGAGGACTGTATGGGTTAGGTGCTGTATAAACACAACTGCTGTTCTTGTGGGGTTGAAGTAATAGTCTTCCACCTGTACAGCCCAATTTCTCGTTATGATTTTTGTTATACGAGGCTGAGATGTGAAGCAAAATACAATTCTAGCAATTCCCTCTTACTGAGAAAAGGTCCTTAAAAATGCTTTTTAAGCTTGTAGGTTGTATTTATTGGTCTGTCTTGCAGAAGTTGCAGAGGAGGTAATCACTTTTAATAGCAGAGTTGGTCAGGATATGTTTTATTTAGCTGAGACAAAACCAATTAGTCTTTGGGTGAAGCTTAAGAAAGGGACTTGCATGTAGAACTGAAATAGTTGGTTTATCTACAACATTCATATGGAAAGGATTTTCCTTTGTACGTAGTCAAGCCAAGGGATTGAAAGAATAGCCAGCTTATGCTGGGGAAGAAAGCAGGTAAACACTGGGAGAGACTTAACTCTAAGTCTGCTGGATCTTTGGAAATAGGATTTGTAGGTACTGCAGGATTTGTGTCCGGTTTCCATTCAGGTGCCCTTTTGCCTTGTTAACCTTTCCTGTGTTCCTGCAAATGGAGGTTGTGTTTCTATTCAGCCTCAAGAGTTACATATTAATAGGGTTATTTTTTTCCCTTCTGTATTTTTTTAATTGCTGGATTGGAGGAATGAAGTAGCAGACTTCCTAAGATCACTAGAAATTTTGACCACTCATTTTAATATCATGTCTAGTAAGCTTCATTTTTGTCATGGAAATAATTAAATATAGCAGCAGATTAGGTTCATGAATAGTTGCACATATAGTTCCTTCTAGATTTAGAAGTAGTGACACTGATCAAGACAAAGTCAGTTAGTACATGCTTAGTGATGGAGGAGGAAGGAATCCTCTCTGCCTTGCCATTGTGATCTGTCATACAGAGTGACAATTGCACACAGTACAAGCTGCAAGTACAGCTAAGGTTGAAAAAACCAAGGGCTAAGTGATGGAGGAGCGTGCAAATGCCATCACAGACAAAGGGGGTGCTGTGTTTTTCTCTAAGTCCAAGCATGATTTACTCTGGGGTCTGACAATCTTGTCAAGGTGATTTCTCAGCTTATTCCAAAACTATTCAGAGGCAGTGCCGTTGTCAACTTGCATTCACTTTCTTCAATCGAAGCAAGAATTCTTCAAAATATTGTGGAGCTTTTATCTGCTGAATCCATGTCATTAAAACTTTTCATTCTAATCTCTTTCAGGTATTTATCTATCAGACTTGACTTATATTGACTCTGCCTATCCATCAACTGGGAGCATTCTGGAAAGTGAGCAGAGAACAAATTTAATGAACAACATTCTTCGAATTATCTCAGATTTACAGCAGTCCTGTGAATACGGTAAGCTTCCACATAAATATCATTAGAGAACAACTTCAAAAGCTTTCGTATTTGTCTACTGTAATGCAACATACTTAAGACTCACCCTGTCTCAATGCCCTTAACTTTTCTTTACCCTCTCGGCCCAAAAGTTGTACGTTGCTTTTGATATTCTTGGTCATGACACAATACCAGCATGAGGAGATGGGATGAAATTGCCTTTTCCTTACATCATATACATATTTGCTTTGTACTACAGATATTTTTGGTTTGTAGTACGGATTTTCTGATGAAGTGTGGGATGCAATGGACTGAACAGTGATTTTTACTGATGCGTTATAAACTCGTGTGTCACAATTTAGACTATGAACTGTAATAATACAGGCTTGCTTTTTGAGTAGTACTTTTGTTGGAGATAACAAAATGCCTTCAGTTTGTCTTTTGGACTTTTCCAATTGGCTTCGTAGATCAGATAATGTATTTTCTCTTCAAAGACAGTCCCCTCACAATCCTCTTCCTATTCTAGAAAAGTCACAAGGCTGTGATTGTGATGGTGGGATGCAAATTAGCAGAGAATCGTTTTGCTCAATATGGCTCAATGTAATGAGTATGTGGGCAGTCAGTGAGTCCTCAGATACAACCTGCCAGGTTTAGGCCTTCAGTATGGCCAAGAGCATGCTTCTCGTTTTGCCCTTATACATGCTTTCATAAGCTGAGTAGCTCTCAGGGGACATGACCATGACATGGGACATCACCATGGATGTGGTGAATGTCAGCTATGAAAGACAAAAATCTCCACATCAGTGAGGACTGTACCTTCATCTCACAGAAGTCAAGATGTCTGAGTATGTTTAAATAGTTTTTTGAAAAATGAATTTGCTTCCCAATGAGTGATGCAGTGATAATGAGTACCATCTGTTCTCCAGATATTCCTCTGTTGCCTCATGTCCAAAAATACCTGAACTCGGTTCAGTACATAGAAGAACTACAAAAGTTTGTAGAAGATGACAATTACAAGCTCTCAGGAAATGCTGTAACTGACTGCAACTCATTACAAAATGACTTCTATAACACAAAGTCTGTCACTATGAAGAGTATACTTGTATTAGGGTGTTACACATCTCAAATGCATCAGTTGCTGGTAGCTAGGTTAGAGCAGGGTCCTGTGCAAAAGTTGCAAAAGTCTGCTTTCAGCATGCTGGATAGTGTATCTCCTTTCTTTTCTGTGCCCGACTGCATCAAGCCCTGGCTGTCAGATCTGTTTCACCTGTAGATTTTGATCAGCAGACCTCTTTGAGCGTTTGCTAATGAAGACGTTGTGCTTTAGCTTCCATATATGCTGCTCAGTCAGGAGGATGGATCCCATGAATGGAGATAGCTTATGGCATTTTTCATCAGAACAAAGTCATGTGGCTGTCCAACCCCAAGGTCTTCCTGATGGTGATGTAAGGCTCTCACTTTCACCTATATATTTCACTTTCATTGTATACCTTCTCCTTGATTAGGTTATACAGCAAATTGTTAATACTCTATTTTTTGAGAGGCAAGATGTTGTCTGTCTCTGCCCAGTCCTTCCAGCATACCACCCACAACAGAGATTTCTACTTTGTTAATTAAAACATTATTATTATGTTATCTGTTATCCAGCAAAACTGGGGAGTGGAAATCTCTAACAAGAGACAGGAACAAACCCTGAGGATAGGGAAAAACCTAAAGCAAATCTGTCACATATGAAGAAAGTTTTTGTATGTTGGCTATGTACTTGAGGAGGTTCCCCACCCATTCCATCCTGCCTGCCTGGCAAAATTTGTCACCTCAGACATGCTGAATTGATTGCTTGTGTAGCCACATTCAAGAGGTGGGAGGGGAATGTACACCAGAGGAAGAGGTATGCTATGTCATTTACTGCACAGCAGCCAGTAGGGACTCTTCGGTTAATGTTAAAGACCTGATAACAAGGGCTTCCCGTCTGAGATCTCTGAATTCTTTAGATGTATGCAAGCATACAGCTTTACCTGTCTGCTGAAATGTTCTGCAGCCTAATTTTGAAAGTATTGATTGCTTGCTTATCACTGAGCTTAAAGCTCTGTGGTGTCAAGCATGTGAAGGGAAAAAGACTCACCCCGAACCCAAGTTTCTTAATGGCAGTGTTCACTGCATATTGATTTCATTCGTTACACTCCCACTTTTCTCTGCCTTCACTAGATAGGATTCAGTACAGGTAGGAATTCTATTGCTGAAGGAGTGCTACAGTCTCTTCAGCCTGACCCATCTTACGCTAGCAGGGAAATGAATGATGGCAATTGCATGTAATGCAGACACATGACTGCTCTTTAGGAGGTCTCTCTTTACATCTATGGGGTTTGTACATCTCTGAAACTAAGATGTCGTTGCTGCTACAGGTGAGGATTGTATTTTGAAGAAGGATTCGCACTCATTTTGAGTGGGATGAGTGGAATGATCTTGCGCTTCTAAAAGTAAACTTTAGAAGTTATAGGGAATCATTGCTAAACTGTCTGGCAAAATGGGAGGTGTCAAACTTCAAACTTTTTTTCTCTCAAAGCTTTCAACCCTGCTAATTTCAAAGTTCTACAGACTCTGTGGACTAGGTGTGCTTGCTCTTTCTGGAGGCCATTGCTCTTGGAGTCTGCCCGCTTGGTGGTATAGTTGGAAACGGCATTAAAAAGTGCTGTTATAGAAAAAGCCTGACTCTTGACTGCGGTCAATAGAAGGATTTTAGATCAGTAAAGACAAAAGGCTTGGCCTGGCACACATAGTTCACTGTATAGGAAAATTCAAAATCTGAGTCAAGTGTACTAAGTATTTTAGCTAAGGTGGGGGAAGCTGTTACTCTTCCCAATTGGTATGCGAGAGTAGTGGTATTGTCAGAGTTTGACCTATGTGCTCACAGTCCCAGGCCTATGTATGTAGGCCCTGACCTGTTTTCCCTGAAGGGTGATGCCAACACAGGCGAGCACCCAATCCTCTTCACGCCATGCTACCAGCTCATGTGGAGCTTTTACTTGGGGAGAGTGAAGAGGGTGGCTGACTGTGCCAGCTCTGTCAGGCTCCCTGATGCAGAAGAGGTTGCAAGGCTGTGCTAGAGCCAACGCTTTTTCTCCTAAAAGGCATTGCAAACCTCTTCTGCCTACAACAGTAAACCAACTTACTGCGTTATGCCCTAGTGTGTTGTTTTTGGAATCTTGCACCCTACTGCAGTTATAGGGCTTTTCTACACCAAAAAAACTGTAAAGGGATGTTTTTAAATAATGAGTGCTACATATAACTCTGCACAGTTTGTATTAATTGTATAGTGTTTCTTGCAATTGTGGAAACAGGCAGCTTTCAACTGTAAACAAAACAACCAGCTTTTCAAAAACTTACTTTTATGTGCTTCTCTTTGCTGATAAAGTAATTGTAATGCTTCTTCAATGCAGACTTTCATTAAAGATAGAACCAGGGACCAGCACCCCTCACTCTGCTGCTTCCAGAGAAGATTTAGTAGGTAAATGCTTATAAACGTGAGAAGACCCGAGGTTGTCAAATGCGTTATTTTTGAGTCGCGAACGTGGAAAATAATTGCCTGAGGCTAGTCAAGAAGTGTGAAGTGCAAACACTGTGTATTTGTAATAAAAAGTGATCTATAAAGAAATTCTTCCATGGAATTGAGTCAGTTTGTTAGGTTCTTTTCTGCATTGTGGCACTAAGTCGTTAGTGTCATTTGGGGTGAAGAGCTATTAATATTCATTCTTTGTGGTGTCTAGACAGAAGGGCCTTCATCTATACTTTTCACAGCATAATGTGCTTCCAGCAGTGTACGTTATTTTTGAGCAGTGCCAAAAGCAGTTCAAGGCAGACATTTCAAAATGTAAAATTGGTTGGACCTATTCAATGCCAACATGGCTAATGCAGCAGCATCTAGGATTTACACTGTTACTCGTAGCTCGGTCATCTATTTGCAGTAAGCACATTTATTTTCAATGCTGTGTCAAAAGCCTAATGTACAGGGGGTTTAGTTAACCATGTAAGTGTTAAAATTAGCTTTAATAAAGGCTGTCTCTTACAACTTGAGCTTAGGAAGTGTAGTGCAGTTATTCCACAGGTATCTAAGAAATAGCCCTGACAGTAATTCTAGAGGTACTCAGGACTAACATCCCTCTCTTGTTCCCAGGCTCTGAGGTCGGAGCATCTCCACAAAGTGGACGGAAAAACGTTGCGGCTGAAGGAGCTTTGCTACCACCAACACCCCCTTCTCCCAGGAACCTGATAACACATGGACACAGGAAGTGTCATAGCCTGGGATACAAGTCAGCGTTTTATTTAACCTGAAAATCATAGCTTTGTGATGTATCGTCTTTCATTCCAAAAGCTTTGCTTTCAAAATGTAGCATGATTTGTACACACTACTTCACAGAGCAAGTTGCAGTATGAGAGCAAGCTTAGCACTGTAATGGTAGCATCCCATCCAAAGAGAATTAGACACAATGGGAAGACTGTGTGGCTGCTAGCATGATAGGAAGAGCCAGTGAGTTGCCCAAAAGAGATTCTTTCTGCATGACACAACTATCACTAAGGCAGCCCAGGGCCAGTGTAATTCAAATTGAGAGAGTTGGGGCTGTTCAGCCTGGAGAAGAGGAGACTCCAAGGAGATCCTACAGCTAGCAGCCTTCCAGTACCTGAAGGGGGCTGCAGGAAAGCTGAGGAGGGGCTGTTTCTAAGGGGTTGGAGTGGTAGGACCAGGGGTAATGGTTTCAGGCTGGAAGAGGGGAGGTTTAGACTGGAAGTCAGGAGGAAATTCTTCACGGTGAGGGTGCTGAGGGAGGTTGTGGTTCTCCCCTTCCTGGAATTGTTCAAGGCCAGATTGGCTGGGGCCTTGAGCACCCTGGTCTAGTGGAGGTATCCCTGCTCATGGCAGGGGGGTTGAAAGTAGATGATCTTGAAGGTCCCTTCCAATCTGAACCATTCTAGGAATCTATAAATTGTTTTCTTGATAATTTTATAGTGAAGTCTCATTCATAGACTTTCACACAGCTGTGTGTAGTAGCAGCTTCAGGGTTTTTTTTCTGTATAGGTATATGTCTAACTGATGTCTTGATTGTTATATCATCAGTTCCCTTATCACCTTTTCAAAGTACTATTCAGTAATTAATCTCATATATTTTGTTAAGCTTACCTTGAATGCAATTCAGAAGTTCAATTATAGAAGTGTTGAGTAAGACAAAAATACATAGGGCTATTACAAGCAATTTTTAGTTACTCCAGACTCTCTCTTTGCTCCAAAAGTGCTCTATAGATAGAGTTTGTGCTCAATTGCTTATGTCTGCTTTGGTATTTGGAACATGCTGCATGCAGCCCTTTGGAATGTTAGACAGTTCTGGGGATGTATCAAAAATAAGGTCCTAATTTTATCTTTGTTCATTTCTAGCTTTATACACAAAATGAACACGGCTGAATTTAAAAGCGCAACATTCCCCAACGCAGGATCAAGGCACCTACTGGATGACAGCGTCATGGAGCCTAATGTTGCATCCCGAGGGCAGGCTGAAAGCTCCACCCTCTCCAGTGGAATTTCAATAGGTAGGAGCTGTAAACATTGCCCATGCAGTGCATGGTCTTCTAATAAAGTTTTTAATGTGATTAGTTGGTGATTGTGCAAGCAGCAGCGCTAGTCTGAAATGCAAACTCTAATTTAAAACAAGTTTGAGGGATGTTGGTATCTGAGGGCAGCAGAATCTATTTGTCATGAACTGAGCAATTGTAACAACAGATTCTTTTATTCCAGTATCCCGTTTAATAGTAAAACTTCTGGTACTCCCCTTCCTCACTGTTGTCAAAAGGAGGTGTAGGGCACCACGATTATTCTCTCCTCCAAACCCACCAATCCAAATTCCAAATGTCAGTTGTGGTAGGATTTCTATTTAAAATGCCTTTGGAATTGACAGTGAGAAGCGTACTTTTCTGATCATCTTCTAATTTCTAAATACTCCTGACTCTTGTCAGGAGCCACTGCACTTTCATAGCCTTCCAAGTGTGAGAATCTACTTCCTTATGATAAGTTATTTATCTTCAGATAGTTACGGTATTCTTTAGAGAACTTCTGCTTCCTGAGTTTCCTGTGTGATGGCACACTGGCTCTTTTTTTTCTGATTCACAAAGATCCTCAAAAGTGCAGGGAGGGCAGGGCAAATGCCTTTCAGGTCGACCTAACTGCAGCCAGGGTTGAGAAGTGGAACCCCAATCGCGGTAATTTTTCTGAAATTTATGAGCTTGCTGTAATTGAAGAATGTTTACTTCTTACACAGTTACAGTAATCAAAGGTTTTTGTAGTGTTATAGTTTTGCTTTTTACCTTTATAGAGGGAAATGAGGTCATGCAGTTTCAAACTATGCTGTTTTCCTGAGTTGCTTATGTATATTCTTGAGGATAAGATAATATTCTAAAGCAAACATTAAATACACTTGTCATGTGGAAAAAGGGAACTATCTAGAAGCAATACCTTTTAAAGCTGCTTTCGTAAGTCAATCTGTGGTATTACCTTAGACCAAAGTAATTTGAACCTGTTCATATCAGAGCTTCCACTGTTCAATGTGCATCACCCATCCCACTTTTCTACCAGGTTCTCTGTTGTGGCAAGTTTTCTATCTCAAAGTCATCCAGCAGGAATGGTGCCTCTTAGCAGCATGCAGGCAGCTGGTGTCCTCAGCCATTACACAGTACAGGACAGCCTAGCTTTGGTCACTTTTGTTCAGATGTAGTGTTGGCTTTTTTTTGTGGTGTTTTTGTACTGGTGTTTTCTACTTAATTCCCTAAGAAACATCTCTGCAGTTGAGCCTGTTTTCTGGGGTAAAGTATTCGTTTGCCTCCACTGGAGCCTAGCAGGGAGATTTTCCCAGAGTTTTTCATGAGGTGCATTAAGATCCAGTCATCATCTGGACATTTTGGGGACCAAAGTTTACCTACATTGTCTCATTTCTGAGGCAACTCTGGTCTCTCGCATGACCTTAATGACTTGAACCCTTACAAATTGGAACAGATGGCCACTTGTAATAAGCAATGTAATCTTGTAATGGCAATCTTGCACATGTTGTATAAGGCCAGCGTTTGTGGTTTGAACTTCTCCCCCATTCTCTGACACGTTCATCCTTCATGCGCCCAGATACTTTGGTTTTATCAGTGTTTTGACAGGACTTATTTTAGCTGCTTCTTGATTATCAAAATTTCAATGACACAGAAGATTAGTAGAGGTGCTGGAAACACATATGGAGTTCTGGAGGCCTGCAGTAGCTATACCTGAAGAATTACTGGAAGTGTAAGTTGCCTGGTAGTAGAGGTGCTGGAAATGCGTATGGAGTGCTGGAGCCTTGCAGTGACTGTACCTGAAGAGTTACTGGAAGTGTAAGTTGCCTGGTATTCCGTACTGCTGCTTCAGCAGGATTTAAGGAAGTTGATTGAGGCTGCTAAGTTCCTCCCTCATGTCTGAAATAGTCTGTTTACTCAGTACTTGGAAATAGTACAGTAACTGCAGCAAAGAGGAGGTTTACAGTATTCTACAACACAACTTCAAAAGACGGTCAAGAAAACTCCTCCTGGATGTGCGTAATGAAAAGTGTTATTCCTAACCTTGCCCATAAATGTGGATTTAAATCTGTTGCTCTAGAAACAGGGCTACCTTTTCTTAGATACAAGTCTATATGGGAGTTAACTTTTGGGATAAATGATCCCTTTTCAAAACACGGACAGTGTTTCTGCTATGCCAGCACCTTGAGTATGACCTTAGAGACTGCTGGAACACTACTACTTTAAATCATTCTTGTGTTTTAGGACTCAGAAATGTTCAGACTTTTCCAATCGTTTCATATTGAAGAACCTGATACAAAGCACGTGAATCTGTGTGTTTTCTATCAGGCCTTTGGTCTGTTGTGCCTTTACTGCTAACAGATTGCTGTAGTCCATTTGCAATGTAGTTCAGTAACTGATAGGCATGTTAGGAAGATTTAGAGTAGCTGCTTTTTCACCTGGTGAACACACTGACCTCTTCAGGTACATCAGGACTCTTCCGCTTGAAGTTCTTCAGTGATCCCCACAATAGAAGTTTTTAATCTGGGGTAGAGATCAGTTAGGGCATCACTAGGTTTGAGGTTCATGCCCACATCAAAACATACAGACTAAAACCAAGCTGTTAAGCCAACAGTGTATGGGTCTCTAAACCAAAAGCACTCATGTGATGGACAGTGTTGGTTGTTATACTGAGAGAATGACAATCCTTTCACAGAAACACAGAATAATCCTGATTGGAAAGGACCTCCTAGATCACCAAGTTCAACCATCCCCACACCAACAAAAAACTAAATATGTGAGAGATTGAAAAACACAAACTGTAACTCCCTCCATGCTGCCACTAGAGTGTGCCACAAAGTACCATGGCAACACGCTTCTTAAACACCTCCAGGGATGGGGACTCTACCATCTCCCTGGGAAGGCCCTTCCAGTGCCCAACCACTCTTTCTGCAAACAATTCCTTCCTAAGATCCAATCTAACCCTCCCCTGCCTCAGCTTCAGACCATTGCCCTGCTTCTGTCAGCAGTCAACAAGAAGAGGCCAACATCCACCCCTCTACAGCCTGCCTTCAGGTAGTTGTAGAGGGCAGTGAGGTCCCCCCTAAGCCTCCTCTACTCCAAACTAAACCCGCCCAGCTCCCTGAACTCCTCATACGACAGGTTCTCTAAACCCCTCATGAGCTTGGTAGCTTTCCTCCAGCATCTCCATATCTGTCTTTCTGGGAATAATGCACAGCACACCAACATTTTTACAGCAATGTAATTCATATTACCGTTATGAAGGATACAGCAAGTGGGTATTTTTCTTTGCAGTGAATGATTCCTAAAGCAGCAACAGTGCACAAAGTGATCCAGACATAGGATTTCCTGAAAACAGGCCTGTGTGTGACATGGCACTCACGGTCAGAGATCTTTCTCAAAGTCCTATCTTAATTTGAGGATCTGGAGGCAGACTGCATTCTTTCAACTAATTATGCTAAAACCTAGACCTCAGGAAAGTTAAAGATCTAGCACCTATTGAATTATTTTCCTGAGCTTGGCTCAAAACAGTTCTTATTCCTAGACAATATATTATGCTGGAGTAAAGGGAGATGTACCTCTGGTTCTGTGACACTTGAGAACATAGGTGCTTGTTGTCTGAACCAAAGGGAGAAATCTTTCTTGAGCACAAGGCAGGCCATCCTAATTAGAAGAGAGAGGCACTTGACTGATTACATACATATGATATCAGATGGGAAAGGCTTCCTTGAGAAACGCTTCCTTGAATTAGGAACGTACCGGGAGGTCTTTTCCAATTTTCAGATGTTCACGCTTCTGGTGGCTGCCTTTGAGCTACTCAGGGGATCACTGTATAATCACACAGTGAATGAAGATCTTCAAAGATACGATTCATCTCATCCTCAAGGGCATGGCTATAGAGAGGCTATATAGAATAATAGAATCATTAGGGATCAGAGGGGACCTTGAAAGATCATC
>VZRI01002347.1:184364-216996 GCA_013397515.1 Upupa epops | reverse complement strand
GAGTACAGAGAGTCTTTTTGACCAATAACACCTAAAAATCCAAATATCTGCTGATAATGTAACGTTTGGATAGACAATCCAGGGTATCTGCTTTTTAGCAAACTGGGATAGGTGCTTTTGCAGTGGAAGTTCATTGAGAACCCCAACTACTTGTTATCAATAACTTTTAAAGTTAGAGGGTGGTTCTGTTGGACAGTCACTTACAGTGAGGTCACTGTGTACAAGTGAGCCTGTCTTTCTGAGGGCATCTTGCCTGGGTGTGAGGAACCACCCGCACGCACACTCTTAGCAGCTGTTCTCCTGCATACATTTGTCCACTCCTCACCTTAAACCAGAATAAATTAAAATGTTTTTAAGCATTAAGATCATGACTGCACTCAGAAATAGCAGAAAATTTCTTTTTATTTGTAAAATATTAGTCTTGTACACCTGTAATGTTCCAGCAGATGTAGTTTCCTAATACTTGACCAGTTTTTTGTATTTTCATGTTAGAATTTCAGGCTCTGTCAGGCCAGTCACCAGCTGTAGTGACCAGGGCTCTGGAAACACTACAACTGGAGCCCAGAGGGTGTCAGTTACAGATTTGAGAAGCGGAAAGAATTTTTCGTCTGAATACTTTTTAAAGTCTTTGGGGTTGGTTTGTTTATATTAACACCTGTTTAACTTTGGGAACTAACTTGTGGATAAAGGAAGCCTGTGTTATATGTTCAATATCCTCAGACTTTCAGCACTGGGTGGATGCCATGATTGGGGGGAATGGCTATGCCATGGCGCAGGCATTCCCTATCCCATAACTAGGAACCTAGTCTCACGCTGTTCGTGTGACTGCAGCATAGACGTAGATACACGCATCTACAAGCGTGAAGAGAATGTTGTCGTTTGTGTTCAGCTGCAGTAGGAGGTCTGTGTGAACCATTTGGAAACTTCTATGCTGATAATAATCAGCACAGTTAGCGGTTGATAAAGTGGGGTTTTTAACTCCTATACCTAAGACAGGAAAAGGCCTTCATGTTATGTAGTAATTATGAATGAAAGTCTCATTGTATTTTTTATTTTAAATCCCATGCAAGACATCTAAAATGTTATTAATAAAGAAAACCAGTGGAAAATAGTGGTTTGGTCTAAGTGGCTTCTTTACATAAAGCCAAAACTGGGACAGAACATGACTTAACAGAAAGGATTTGTGCTACCTAGGATTTGTTTTTCAATTTAATCTGAAGAGCTGCTCAGGATTGTTGCAGAAACTCAAATAATTGAGTACATATTTGAGAATAATTTAAGAGGGTGACACATTTTTAAAGTACTGAATTAATGAAGTATTTCCAGTTGAGGTGATCATCAAACAAGTGTCCCTAATGTTTAAACAGGATTTAGCTAGACACCTAACTTTTCAGTTAAAATCAGTTCCTATCACCTCTGTTTTGTTTCATTGGGAGGGATGGAAATGTATGTTCTTTGACTTTTGGGAAAGACTTTTAAGTCTTTTAGTATCAGAAGCTGCAGTGCAAAAACTCTTCCTAGAGTTTTCTAGAATTCAAAGAACTGTGCTTCAGATGTTCAATATAGCTAGCTATTTAGTCAGATGCTAAAATTCAAACTTTTCCAGGCTTTATTATGATTTCTAAAAGCTTCAGATCACAGAATTAGAGTCTGGAGAAGACTTCTGAGCTCATCCAGCCCAGCCCATGACCTAACATCACCATATCAGCTAGATCAGGGCACTAAGTGCCACAGTCAGTCTGCCCTTAAACACCTTCAGGGATGGGGACTCCACTGCTTCCTCAGGCAGTCCATTCCAGTGTCTGATCCCCCTTCCTAACATCCAACCTAACCCTTCCCTGGTGCAGCTTCAGTCCCTATCCTCTCCTGTTGCTAGTTGCCTGGGAAAAGAGCCTGACCCCCACAAGTCTACAACTTCCCTTCAGGTAGTTACAGAGAGAAATGTGGTCCTCTCTGAGTCTACTTCAGGCTAAACAACCATCAGCCTCTCTTTATTAGTCCCTTCCCCAGACTCATTGCTGTCTTCTGAACCTGCTCTACCTCCTCTTTCTCAAAGTTAAGTGCTTAAGGATCAGTGAACTGAAAATGTAAATACTGGAATATTAAAGACACTTCTAGAAAATGAGTAGTCACCTTTTGACTCTTCTCGCAGACCTTTATGCCTAACTTAAGAGCCAGAAGTTCCACCACTGTTAGCTCGCTTAGCATCTTCTCCCATACAAGTCCCTTTAATAGTGTGAACCAGGTTAGGACCTGCCTTTAGGAACAATCCAGGATAAGTTCAGACCAGGTTATATAGTATACCTCAGAGAGCACGCTAATACGAGAACGTTGAGCTGTTGTGTGGAGGTGAGGCAACCAAGGTGAAGTGGCTGGCAGATAAAGGCACGTATTTTCTCCTGGATTTTGCACAGAGAGAATTTCAGTCTGTGCTCAGATCTGCAATTTGCATGGCTTCTGTATGGAGTTACTCTTGTTCTTATGTGAAGTTTTGTTGCGTCTCTGTTTGCTCTGTGATTACTCTGTGGGTATCCAGACAGACCTGAGTACAGATTAGCTTTATCCTTAAAGGCACCCCTGGTCCCGTGATTTTTTTTGTGTAAAATTACAGGGAACTTGTTCCCATTTCACAGGTTTACACAAGTTCACAGATTGGAAGGGACCTTGGGGATCATCTAGTCCAACCTCTTAAAGCAAGATACGGTTGAAATGAGCTGACCAAGAACCCAATCAAGCTGAGCCTTAACACTGTCTACAGCTGAGCAATCCCCCACTTCCCTTGGAAGATCATTCCACCATCTAACAGCTCTCAGCATGAAAAACTTTTGAGTCCATTCAGAATCAACTTGTAACCATCCTCCCTTGTCCTTTCTGCAAGATTCCTTGTGAAAATGGAATGAATCTCCATCCTCCTGGCAGCCACCCTTAATGGACTGGAACAATATGGTCCCCCCCTTAAGCCTTTTCTTATCAAGGCTGAACAGACCCAGTTCATACAGGAGGTCTTCCAGTCCCTTGCACATTCTGATCGCACTTCTCTTGTCCCTCTCTAGTCTATCAGCATCTTCTTTGTGTAGCGGGGGCCAAAACTAAACTCAAGGTGTGCTCTGACCAGCTCTGAGTAGATTGGCAAGATAACATCTTCATCTCTGCTGGTGCTGCCCTTGTTAATGCAGCCCAGCATCCTGCAGGCCATTGATTTTCTGTGGGAACCCTTACATAAGGTGGATTCATTCGTTTTGGTTTGGGTTTTTTTGTCTGAAAAAATCATTGTAAATCAGTTTCTCCTTTCATGTATGAGTATTGAGGAAGTAAAACAACGAAGTTGTCAAGCTGGTGTGCCAAAACGTGGGCTTTTAGCAGTGATAGATGTTGAATGCAGTTGAAACTGAGGAGCTGGGATTGTCTGGAGCTAAAACCATGTTGCCTTGAAGCAGAGAGCAAGGGTGCTAGATGGCACAGGAGGGTGGTCTGGTGTGAAAGATGAAGAGCTAGCAGTGCATTGTTTATAGTGCAGTTAGTAACTAGTTCTGTTAACAGTATTTTGGTATTGGTATGTTTTTGCTGACATTTAACAACATTACAGGTAACACTACCTTGCATCTGGGTTTAAATGCTATTTCTCAGGCTGATGGGATTTACTATCATTATAAAATTAGAGCGTTAATTATGAGCCTGCTGTGATGCATCATATTTGGATTTTGGTTTTCCTCTACATCCAGTGTTTAAAATAAATTGCTTGTAATAACATGAAATTACCTTGTGAAGCACAAGACTGTAAAATACTGTTGTGATCTAGTAAGATCAAGTAGAAGGTACCTTTAAAATGTGTTTAAAGCTTCTCCAACCAGCAAACCCTACTGATGTTTTGGGGATTCAGCACTGAGTTTGCACCTCTGCGCTGTGGCTATGTGTGACTTCATAAGAAATTTATTTAAATAAATGATTTTTCTTTCTAAATGTTGTGTTAATCAGACAAAAATGTGTTCTGGATCTTCTTTGCATTTGGAAAATGCCTTTCCCATTTATTAGCATTCCTGCAGCTTCTTAATGTGCACCTAGGCCCTGTCCCTTCAGATATCCACCTCAGTTTATGTGAAATCTCTGAAGCAGATGGCAGAGTATTTTTACTGTAGTATTTTAGTGGCTTTTAAATATTTAATCTTAAATATTCTGAGGATAAACAGATATAATTGCAATAGATGTTCAGTAGATTACAAAATGAAATACACTCATTCTCATCTTCAAGGTAGCAGTGATGGTTCTGAACTCAGTGAAGAGACGTCCTGGCCAGCTTTTGAAAGGTAAGAAAAACAGCTGCTCAGAATCTGTGTTTCTCTGTTCTGACTTTGAACCTTACAATCTCTCACTCCATCCTGAAAACAGTGCTTTATTTTAGTGATCTAGACATCTTCCATATATGAGAATAACAATAAACATCAGGTAGTTCATTGGACTGGTTAAAGCGGCAGTGAAGTACCTTCTGCTCACTAGCAGTTAATAGGGCTTTCATATAGTTGGGTGCTTACTCATTGCTCGGATTCTTCTGAATAACTCAACCAGAATATTGTTAAACCCTAGATGATTTTTCTAGTGTTAGGCATATCCTGTATGTGATATTCATGTGACCTCCCTGTTTTTCATTTTCACTTTCTCATGCATCTTTGGTCCCTTTGTTAATGACATTGTCAGCTGCTTTGTCTCTCATCTGCTCTTCATTTCATTGCCTATAGCGTTACGTGGGGAAGTGCAGAAATGTCTCTCGCTCATGTCTGATTCTGTGGCCCAGACCTGCAAATGCTTAGGTTACACTGACCACCTTAATCCTTTCCCAGCTCCTATTAGAGAATGTGGAGAGACACACTGACAGCTGTAGTTTAATAGAGCAAAAGGTAGAAATTTCAGCTCCCCATGGCTGAGAGTGATAGACAATATGGTGCATAGTTTCCATCTCAAACTCTGTTTGGGGTTTTCTGTCAGCTTCAGAGTCGCCGTGGGTGGCATTTACTACCATGTTTTGAAGGTGTTTTGTAGACATTTTTATAGGAGAACTTTGTTACCAAGAACTTTGTTACCACAAACCTTGTATTCTGCTTGAATTCATTGAAGCAGTTGGAGTTCTGTGTTACTGAATCACAGAAGTGTTTTGGCTGGAAGAGACCTTCAAGATCATAGGGCTAGGAAAAGGTTGGACTCTATCAGTACCAATAAACCCTGTCCCCAGCACAACATCTTTTCTTAAACACCTCCAGGGATGGGGTCTCAATGTNGCAAGAAGATCTCCCTTATTCTGTTGGAATAAATCTTGAAAATTTGTTGTGCTGAAGGTGAATTGATGCCTCATGTTTTAAATACGATCACATACATGAGGAGATGCCCTTATGATTCCATTTTGTAAGCAAGAAAAACATCCTACACAATTGAAGAAAGAAAATTGGGTCAGAAATCACTGAATTACTGAGGCTGGAGAAGTCCAGACTATGACCTAAAGACAATCTCTTAACTTGTATGTGCTGGCTGTGATGCAGCCTGCAAATTCAGAAGGTTTTCTTGCTTTTCCTTCGCTTCAGCCTTATGGATTTAATACAGTTCAGGGTATTTCTCAGGGCAAAGAAGTTACATGGAAAAGACTTAGCCAAAGTGGTGAGCTGTATGCTTTTACACTGCGTAGCATTAAGACACTTAAAAATGTTAGTAAGCCTCAGGCTTAAGCTCGTTGTGAGACTTCACAGTTGTGGTCTGGAGCACAAGGCACAGCAGAGGTTTTTCATACTTACCCTAATGAGAACTGGCTGGCCCAGACTCCCTCTGGTTAAAAGGCTTGATCCATGTCAAACAATTATGTCAGAAGGTTCCTTCTCCAAATTTCACTTGCCTTCAGTATTTTCTTCTTTCCTAAGAGAGCTCTTTGAGAACTGTGCTTAAAGTTGTATGCTTTTCAGAGCGAGTTCTCTTGCCTAATTCCAGAGAGAGGGATTTGGTTCCTCACAGACATTTAAAACACAATGTGTGAAATTCCTAGAGATACGCATCGACTTGGTGTCAGTTCCTTGGTTTGGAAGATGTTGAAGCATATTGTGGAATTTAATAGGTAATATGCTGAACTAGAATCACAGAATGGCCAGGGTTGGAAGGGACCTTAAAGATCATCTAATTTCAACCCCCCTGCAGAGGCAGAGACACCTGCAGAGGCAGGTTACTTATGGCTCCATGCAACCTGGCCTTGAGCACTGCCAGGGATGGGGCAGCCACAAGTTCTTGGAGCAACCTATTCCAGCATCTCAGCACCCTCTCAGGAAGGAATTGTTTCCTATTGTCCAATCTCAATCTCCCCTCTTCAAGTCTGTAACCCTTTCCCCTTGTCCTCTTGCTACCACCCGTATCAAAAGCCTTACCCCAACTTTCTTGTAGCCCCCTTCAGATACTGGAAACTGCTAGAAGGTCACCTGGAAGCCTTCTCTTCCCCAGACTGAACAACCCCTACTTGCTCAGCCTGTCCTCATAGGGGAGGTGATCCATACACAAATTCCCCAGGTACTAGAAGGAATTGTAACAAATGGTCTTGGTCCTGGCCCTCCTGTATTTCCCCATTACAAAAAACAAAAGAGATAAGAACTAGAATTGCTGATTGATTTTAAGTGCCTTAGTTTGCAAATTTAGAAAGAGCTTTTAGCATAGGAGTGTCCCTTTAGACTAATCAAAACAGCCTGAAGGATGTGAATTCCAAGTCTTGACAGTTACATCATGGTAAGAGCAGTTTACCAAATGGCACTTGAGTCTCCTCTGTTACCCTGAACCTCTCTGAATAGATTTCTCTGAAATAGCTCCAATGCAAGTGATAGCTTCCCTGTTGTGCAAAAAAGCCCAAGCTTAAAGGTAAGATGAAAACATATTTAATTTGCATGCAAAGTACATGTACACACAAATGCAGCTCATTTTAGAGTCCATCCTTGGTTTATTTGTCTGTAATTTTGGTGTATTATTTAAAAAATCTTATGTTCAAAGATGTCAGTTAAGTTGAGAAACAAATTATGACGACTTCTAGGATGAATTGGGAGAATTCATTAGTCTTTTGGATAGCTGTTCTGGCAGAAAAGGCAGCCAGTTTAAAAAAAGGAGAGAAAAAAGATTAAGCAACATCCCCCTCATTCTTCTCGTTTAATGCCTCTGACCTTTACTGAATCCCATCTTAAAACCTGTTTTCATTGCCTGTTCTGTGCTCAGTTCAGACAGAAATTACAACCATGCTTCTTGTTTTGGTTTCCCATCTGAGAAATACTGCCCTGTCCACATATAAGCAGCTTTCCAGCTAATGTGAAGCCCCTTCCACAGGTGACCAGACACATGTATGTGATGCAGGAGATTTTTGCCTGTAAAATTCTCAGAGGCATGTACTTAACTGTATGTGTTCTGCAGAATTAGAGCTGATTTTCAGTCTTTCAGCATAATACAAGCAACAAGAGATACAGATAAAAACGTAGGTGAGGACAAAGTGCTTATGATTCCAGTGACTTAAATGCAAGTTAATGCCACCTAAGAGATATGATGCAGAAAATCAAGGTTCAATGAGGCAAAGCAGCATTCGGGAGGTAGATCTACAACCCAAGCCCTTGCTAGGGACAAAGGTATAGATCAGGTTAAATATTCAAAAATCTGATGCTTATAGGTAAAATGTAAAGCTTCTGTGAATTGAAGAGTTTAAATATTGCTCAGCTTATCTCAATGTTGCTTAATGTAATAGTGTTTGAACTGGTGATAGGCACTTTTGATTCCTTAGAGCCCGACAGCTTGTGTGTGTGCATACTCACACAACTTGAAACCATTTTTAGTAGCAGTAAGACAAAAGTCAGAATTTAAAGACAAGTTGTATTAATCCAGTTCCTTTATATTGATTTAATCTCCAAGAACCAAATGCAGACTTTGCTCTCAAGTTGGATTATTCTTCAGTGCCAATAAACCGCTTCAGTATTATGAGTTCTGACAAAGGGACCATCTGATGAAATAAAAGAACATGGTATCTATCCATGCATGCGTTTTTCAAACTGAAAATTATCTTCTGTTTCTTGTGTGGAAGAAGTGGCTTTCTGGTATGCACACAAAAGTTGCTATGCTGCAGTCATGCTGTTTGTGTGAATATAAAGATATGTAATACATACAATTTATAATGGAATCCAACAGGAACAGGTTGTACCATTCTCTCGGTCCGGGGACAAGAGTGTCACGAAATGGCTATCGAGGCCACATGAAGGCCAGCAGGTACATCCCCACTGCACACAGGGGTGTCAGACTTTCCCTCTGGTGTTGGTGATTTGGTTTGGCTTTATAATTAAGTGGGTGCTTTCTGATGATACTTTTCTAACTTATATGTCAAAATAAAGGTAGAGACCTTTTTCTTCAGACTTAAAGCTTTTCTTCTTGTCTGACTTAATCTGTATCACCGTAAGGGCTTTTATTCGTTCTAGTCTGCAAATCCAGATTCTGAGCCATTGGATCCTTAGATCAAAGCTTAAAGATGTTTTAGCAGGTGTATCTTCCTGACTGCCTGCCACTGTGTAGCAGTGTTGGTAGTTCTCATATGGGCGGCAGAGCTGCTTCTTGTGCTAATGGATGTCAATCAAGATGCTTTCTTTGCTGGCAGTTCTCTACTGAATTTCATTTCCCTTCTTCCATAACCAGAGGTATGGCCCAAATTTCTTTTGTGTAGTGTTATTTGCAAACTGACAAAGTAATTTGACTGATTACTCTGTCTAATTAAACTCCAAATTCCCTCTCCAGCTGCATGGCACTGTAGTTGGGAAAGAGACAGCTTTTGACTGTGACACTTTTTTGTATGAGGAAGCAAGCATTGTGTCACTGAATTAAAGTCATGTTCACATCTCTAAGTGTCAAAAATTGTCTCCATATCATCATCCTCAGCAGGTGCAGCAATGACAATGTTTGCTGGATGTCCAATTCACTTGGAACATTCACGAATGATAGGATGGATGAAACAGCGAATCCTGGCTTACTGCAAAAAGAGTTTCAGGCACTGTTCAATTTCTTGGCTTTTCTAGAAAGCTGCTGGATTCAGCAATGTAGTAAAGTGTTCTGACTGACATTTCCTAAAGCAATTCCTCTTGTCATTTTTTTTCTGATTGTAAATGTTTTGGAAACCAGACAGCTTTGTAATTTGAATAAAGCCACGTTTTGTTTTCGCTGTGCTGTACCTGGCATTTGTTTTGGCCTGTTGCTCTTAGCTCCTACGAAGGGTAGATGATTAGTAGAGCACCAGATGCATTAAAACACCTTAAAGCTGTGGTTTGGGTTTCTATTCTTTATTACAGCTTTTGCCCACTCTTCCTGCTTTCATGTATTTTAAAGATTGTGCATGTTTGAGCTATGCTTCTGTTTGTGATGTGCTAATGATTCCAGTTGTTTCTAACAAAGCAACCCTCGGTCTTTCTTGCAAGGGCTGGAGAAGAGGTTTGAACGCATAGAGCAGCTGCATTGAGTGTACTTCATACATTTGTTTTTTAAAGTTAGTAGTTCTTGTATTTCAGTTGTGTCTTGAGTTTTACTTTTTTACTTAAGGATTACCTGCTTGGCTAATTAATTTTTCTGGTCACTTTTGCTTTAGTGTAAATTCTCCAACAGCAATTCCCTGTAACAGCCAAAGCCTTTTTCCACAACGAGTCCAATAAATAAGACGTTTAACATTTCTAAATTGGATTACAGATGCTTACCTTAGTTTATGGTAATGACTGGAAAAGTACTTTAGGGAAAATGGTGTTTTTTCACACATGTTCACATGCCCCTTTCAGCTCCCTAGAATCTGAAGATCTGGCTGTTCATCTGTACCCAGGAGCAGTTACTATTCAAGGTGTTCTCAGGAGGAAGACTTTGTTGAAAGAAGGCAAAAAACCTACGGTAAGACTTTTTAATTCGTTTTCTCTCACCTTCGTCCTTTGCCCATTTATAAATATAACAAAGTGGCCACTGTGCAGCTAGTTCAAGTGTCTGAAATCTCCTCTTCCTTGCTAATTAAGCTTTAGGGTCACTGCTAGATCTTGCTTTCTTCTGTTCAGTGGATTTATTCACATAATCACAGAACCACTCAGGTTAGAAAACACCCTTTGGATCATCAAGTCCAACCATTAACCCCACTCTACAAGTTTACCCCTAAACTCTATCCCCTAACACCACATCTGAGTGACATTGGAACACATCCAGGGATCAGGACTCAACCACCTCCCTGTCCAGCCTGTTCCACCACCTTTTCCTGATGTCCAGTCTAAATCTCCCCTGTTAGAGCATAAAGCCCTTCCATGTGGTTCTGTCGCTGATTACCTGTGAGAAGTGACCAGCACCAACCTCTCCACAATGTCCTTTTAGGTAGTTGTAGAGAGTGATGAGGTTTTCCCTTAGCCTCCTCTTCCTCAAACTGAACAGTCCCAGCTTCTTCAGTTGCTCCTTATAAGATATATTCTTCAGACCCTTCACCAGCTTCATTGCCCTCCTCTGCACTTGCTCCAGCACCTCAATGTTTCTCTGGTACCGAGGTGTCCAAAACTGGATGCAATACCTTCTGCTGGTCATACAGTTTCTAATAGTTCTAATCCATCCTGGCCCTGAACACCCCCAGGCAGGGGGCTGCCACAACCTCTCCAGGCAATTGACTCCAGGGTCTCTCCACCCTTGCACTTCATATAGTCTCTTCGTGAAGTTGAGAAAACAAGTGTAATGCTATGTGAAGCTTCTTACAGTTACTGTTAAAAAACAGGGGCATGTTTTGTTGTCCTTTGTGAACCCAGCAACTAATCAGAACTTAACCCTTGATCGTGAATTACAAAGCAAAATACATACTTGATGCAATGGGTGATAGCTTATGGCAGCAAATACAGTGTAAAGGGGACAAATTTTCAATAAAAGCTGCTTTAAATGTAAAGTATGATGCAGAAAATTATTCTCAGGTTAGCGAGGAAAGGCACGTGTTCCTTCTGCTTTCTGAATATTAATGCTGTCATATTTCTATGTGATTAACTAGAAACAGCAACCCAATGGTTTGGCTGGACAGTGCTATCATGTTCTTGCAGGATGATGCCTCCTAGTTCACAGCTCAGCATTATGAACTGTGTTGCTTATCTGTTGCACTTGTGTGTTTTTCTCTTTAGGTAGCCTCCTGGACAAAATACTGGGTAGCACTGTGTGGAACCCAACTCTTTTACTACGCTGCAAAATCTCTGAAGGCAACAGAGAGAAAACACGTATGTAAAACAGGCGTGTTCCCATATCATCTGCTGAAATTCACATGTGAGAGCAGTTCAGGACTTGCCAGATTTCTAGTCAGCACCATCCTGTCTTCTAGTCAGTCAGTCACCTCATATGGTTATGCCATAATGAAAGTACTGTGCACGTTTATCTGCTACAGCAAGAGCATCTACTCTGCATATGCCGTCTGGCTCTAAGGAAGAGAATCGTCTCACTGGGTCTGTCAGCTTTTCTAAGGTAGAAGTTGTATCTCAAGTTTAGTACTAGTTGAAATCCAAACAAGCATTGATATGCTATGACTGAGAACCATAGAATCACAGAATGGACAGGGTTGGAACTTTAAAGATCATCTAGTTCCAACCCCCCTGCAGAGGCAGAGACACCTTCACTAGATCAGGTTACTTAAGGTCCCATCTGACCTGGCCTTGAACACTGCCAAGGATGGGGCTGCCACAACTTCCTTGGGCAACCTGTTCCGGCATCTTCGCACCCTCACAGCAAAGAATTGTTTCCTAATGTCCTACCTAAACTTCCCATCTTCAAGTCGGTAACCTTTACCCTTTGTCCTCTTGGTACCACCCGTGTCAAAAGCCTTAGCCCAGCTTTCTTGTAGCCCCCTTCAGACGTTGGAAAGCTGCTAGAAGGTCACCTGGGAGCCAACATTGCCAACTTGCTCAGGCTATCCTCACAGAGGAGGTGCTCCAGCCCTCTGATCTCCTCTGGACACCTTCCAAGAGCTCAAAAGCCCTCCTTTTGTTGGGGACTCCAGAAGTCACTGTAGGTGGCATTAAACATGTACTGATTTCCTCTGTGCAGTGAAGTTAGACTACTCTCTTTTCTGTGTAATCCTGTGATCCATTCACTTCAGCAGAGTACAAAACACTTCCTATACGAAGCAGCTAGCTGACATAGCATATGATGCTGGCTTTCCTTTTTTATTTTTGCTGCAACTTGATTTGAGAGAAGCTAAAAATACTTTGCTCATGTGGGGAAGTAGTAAAAGGATTTTCTGTAGGTGTTCCAGGGCTGTTACAGTGTGCGTAGTTCAGTTCCTGGTACACTGGGTAATTATAACAGCTGAGGATGCTGCTGAGACTGTTAAAAAACTGGGTAAAATTCTAGGTACTTGGATCTGAGGTCATTCACTATTTTGAATGATTACTTATAGTTGCCTTGGCCGGTGGTTCCATGTAATTTATGACAACTTTCACTGAAAAACCTTTGCATAAAAGTGATGTCATTTTATAACCTATGGTGTGCTTGCAGAATCCTTGTAAGGGATCTACCTTCCTTGTTTTTGTTACAAAATCCTGTGTTCCTATCCTAACATTTTTGTGTCCAGAGGGATATGAAGCATAAATTTCTGATTAGTTAGCTCTTCCATCTTTGAATGTGGCGACTACTCCATTTTCTGTGGAAATGTTTTCTTCAATGTTATCTTCATCTACAAAATGAAGTGGCTTATTTTCCACTTTTCTTGAAAGTAGTTTGTTAGGAAACAATATCCTAATACTCAACACAGCTTTGTAACAGCTAATTGTAGAAATATTTGCAGAGTTTCTTTGCCATCGTCCATCTGCTCCATCCCTGCTGGCTTTGATTCCTTAGATGAAATCAAAACTGTTTCTACTTCATTTGCCTTGCTAGTTAAGACAATACTAGCCCAGACTACAGCTCCATTGGCCAAGCATCCTGTCCCCTGGGTGTCTTAGAGAGGTGTATGTTTGGATGCATTTGCCTCTGGTATCGGCAAAACCCTCATGGAAGGAGTCAGTCTCATTAAACGTGAATGTAGTTGGAAGGAGCAGACTTTTAAACCATTAAGAACAGAAATGTGAAGTCTTAAAGCAAAAGACGGAGCCAGAGAGAGCTTTTGCTAGTGTTTTGTTGCTAACAGTTGCTTGTTTTTTCTGGAAGCGTTGAGAAATAGAAAAGAAATTCTGATGTCAGTCCTCGTGCTCCTGTTACTGATGGGATGCCTCCAGACTATGCCAAATTGATGACAGTGGATAAGAGAGACCTACAGATGCATCGCCTGCTCTTAAAAGAGAATTCAAAGTCCTGAACAATGGAAGACTTTACTATTCAATCAGAACCTTTTCCAGTATTGTGTATGAATATTTTAAAACAGTCTAAATAACAGATGCATTTAGAGAAATTGCAAAAATTGCCTAGCTGGCACTTTAATTGTTTGGAAATTAAGTATATTTCATTTTTTATGTGGTCCGTTCACTTAGATGTTTTCTTCAGAGTAACAGTTTTAACTGTTTAACTGGTTTTCCCCTTTCTTTAGGAAAAGTAAACAAAGTGAAAAGGTAACAGATGTAAATATTTAAACCTGGTATCCAATTCTCTGGAGCCTCTGTTACTGCAAAAGCCTTCACTTTGGTCTTGAAATAGTCAGATCCATTTAGAATGCTCTTTCAAAAAATTTTATGAACCCATTGAATTGACTTTTAATGTTCCCCAGGTCAAATGCGTTGTGATACCTACAACTAAAATACTAGCAGTCAGAGACTAGTGCCTAAGAAGCTAACATCTGTCTTGCATCCTTACTTTGTCATATTTGTTTGTCCAGGTTTGAGCCAGCAAAACAGTATTCAAGCCTGAAGATAGATAGTAGATGTTCAAGTCCATATTAATGGCAGGATGACCCATCAGAAGTCAGCCAGTGTTGGGACATGCAAATACCTAGCAGAGTTTGAGCAATGCAATTCCCAGGACACAGAAATGGAGGAATGGTTGTGAAATTTTAAATGAGACAGCACCTTTGTTTTTGTTTTTTTTTTTAAACCACTGACTATGAAGTGGCACTGAATATCCTGTACCACCTGGGATTTGTCTGTGCACAGCTGATGTCTTCTAGCTTTTTAGGGCAGTGGATGTAAAGCATGACATGAAGCTCAGGTCTCTTATTTCACAGATTCATAGAGCACCAGATGAAAGGGACCTCAAGGATCGTCTAGTCCAACCTACCAAGCTACAAATACAGTACAAATACACTTTAATTAAGATGTCCCAGTAGACTGTCCAGCTGGGTCTGAAAACTGCCCTGTATAGGGCAATCAACCCCTTCCCTTGGGAGATGATTCCAGTGTTTGATTGTTCTAATGGGAAAGAATGTTCTTCTGGACTACAATCAGAATCTCCCCAGCAGTAACTGATACCCATCACCCCTTGACAGCTACCCTTTAGGTACTGGGACATGATGATAAGGTTCCCCCCTAAGCCTTCTCAAGGCTGAGCACACCTAGCTTTCTCAGTCTTGCTTCCATACAGCAGGTCTTGTAGTCCTAATCATCCTTGTGGCCCTTCTCAGGACCTTCTGCAGCCTGACCATGTCTTGTTTGTCTAAGTGGGGACCAGAACTGAACTCGGGACTCAAGGTGTGGTCTGAGCAGTGCTGGGTAGAGCAGGACAGCAACGACTTTATCTCTGCTGGTAATGCCCTGTTAGGGTGCAGCCCAGCACCCTACTGTCTTTCTTGGCCACTGCATCATCCTGTTCACTTGTATGGAGCCTGCTGTTAACCAAGAGCAGGTCCCATTCTGCAGGGCTGTTCTCAAACTGGATGGGACTCAGGCTGAGTTGCATTCATGTGTTGTGTGTTCCTGGGAGCAAGACCTTACATTTATCTTTGTTGAACTTCATACTTTTCTGGTCTGCCCACTCATTTAGCCTGTCTGGGTCTTCCTGGAGGGTGCCTCTCCCTCCCTTCTGCAGTGTTGAGTTCCCCACTTACTGTTGTGTGATCTGCAGACCATCATGGAGCTCTTAATGCCAGCATCCCAACCAGTAGTGATGATAGTAAACAGCAGTGGGCCCAATATCAATCCCCGTAGGACCCTGCTTCTTGTGACAAATGGCTCTTCCTCAAACTGGCAACCTGTTACCACCCTTTGGGTGCAGCCTGTCAGCCAGTTCCCTACCCACCACGCAGAGCACTTATTAAGGTTGTAGTGTGTCATTTCCTCAAGGAGGAGGCTAGGGGAGACTGTTGAAAGCCTTGGAGAAGTCTAGGTAGACAAAGTTAACTGCTCACCCTGCATCAAATGAGCACATATGCACACATACTTAGGTTCCAAAGGTTATTAGAACATAGAATATAATCTTGCTGCTGGAATTAAGGTAGAGTGCAAGACTGAGGTCTGGAGGATTAGTGGAGAGACTCTAGTTTATTAAACAGCATAATAATGGTTGGTGACTTTGCTCAGCCAGTCTACCTGTACTGTGCTTTCAGCCTGGCTTGCGATGGCATGGATTTGCAGCCATTACAGTGCATGGTTACAGCACACAGCTTCAGCGTTTGTCTTGCAGCCCATGAAGATGATGTGTCAAGTGCCACGATTCCATGCACAGTTTGATCATGCTTTCAGGAAGTTAACAGAGAATGAGCTAAAGATGGTCAGCCATCTGTACATAGCTAGGGCGTGTGTTCAATGTACAAATACTGTTCAGGGATCTGATAGTCCTAGGGGTTCCCATCTTCAAAATAAAGAAATTTGAGAGTAAATCTGGGTTTGTTACTGTCCAGATGAAGTGGATAAGAAGGATGATGCTGTCTACTTCAACGCGGGTTTCTATTTCAAAGATTGATACATTTGAGATTTACTGAGGTAAAATACTCCAAGCATCTTGTGAAGCCATGTAAACATCTGTCTTTTCAGCTTCCTTTCTCAAGGTTTCTGTGACATGGAAAGGAACACTGGCAATGAAAAAGTCAGTCTGCTATATAAAGTTTCCTGGCTTGAACTCTCCTGGTAAACGTGTCTTGATTACAGGCATGCTTTTGACCGCTCTGCTGCTGCTGTTGCTTCAGGCAGCTGAGACTGAAGACCCAGAATGTGCCAAAGCTCAAAACTCTTCCAGGCTTATATTATAAGCCAACCTCTTTGGAAAATTACCTCATAAAAATCCCAGTATAATCTAGGGGAAAGGACAAGGTATCCCCTCCCTTTTAGACATAGGCAAGCCAGCTCTTCTTCTCGTGCATATGGAAAAGACAGAAGAGTGCATCCCGTGTTTTGTAGATGTAAATCTAGTCCAAAGGAAGATGATGATGATGATGATGTAGACATGTGGCTGTGGCAAAATTTCTTGTGCTGCGTGTACTGAGAAAGACTACTGCATATAATGAATTTTGTATTTTAAATAGCAAATGGGTTTCAGTTATAATGACAGTAATCCAGGATTCTTCTGCAATGAGCGTGTGAACTTCAGAGTCCAGGGTATGGTAAAGGAGAATCTGGCACAAATATGTACAGGATGCTTAAGGTTTTCCCTCATATGCTAAAATGGTACCTGCAAACAAGCTTCTGCACTAAAACTACAGCACTTTGATACCTTTAGAAAAGAAAAACAGTAGAAATAAGCAACTTTGAAAGTCTTGAAGAAAAATAGTGAATGCACACATGACAAAATCTGTTTATAGTGACTGGGCTGGAAAAGCTGTGACAGTACAGTATGCATGAGAGAATATTTCTGTGTTGTGGCTACTTGGAAAAAGCAACAGGCCTTTCATGTTCAAGCATGAGCCTTTGTTCCTTCCAAACCTTCCACTGCTTATTGTACTCAGAATTAGCCTCATCTGTCAGCACTCAAAAAACTTAGTGATTGCTGCTTAGGTCCTTTCACTGAAATATCCTGATAAAGAATGCTGTCATTCTAGGAAATATCTTCAGCCACCAAGAAAATTATTTTCATTTTAGAAAACTAGGAAATCTCAGCAGGAGACAATGAGAAGATGTGTAGGTGCCAAAAAGTTGGAGTGAAAGTGTGTTCACAGATTAATTCAAAGGTCTTGATTCAAAGACTTACGTATAAATGCTTCTGAGCTCAGAACAACAGAAATCACTTATGTGGAGCCTACTAGCAGAGCTGCGTAGCTTTCTGTGTCTATACTAACGGTGTCTTTCTGGTTGCCTTTATAAAAAAATGAAAGAGGAACCAGGAACATTAATTTACAATGAAGCTTTCATTCCCTTCGTGTTAACAAAGCAGACTTGCTGTTAGCAAGGCTCTATGCATCAGTGAATGAACTACCCTGGGGGACTATGTAAACATGGAATACAAATGCAGCTGTGCCCAGGGATGGAAGCTGACATGTGTTTCAAGTGATGATGGATTGATGCTGGCAGAAAACACTTTCCTTGTGTGGAGCTTTCTTGCTTTTTTGAGAGGTAAAATGATTAACTAATTGTTTTGAAGAAAATGAAAAATACAAGTTCTAGTGGTTTTAGGAAGATATCTCCTGCCTTCTAGGGAAGATAGGAAGGTGCAAATACGCTGATTTCCTGACACTCTAGAAATGAGTGCAGTTCATTTGTACATTGTACATCTGTACCCCACTGAAACCACTTTGTGACTCAAATTTCCACCCCTGTGAACACGATCTATTAGTGCTTTGTAAGACTACTTGGGAGGCTGCATTTTTCAGTTCCCTTTTAAGTGTACCTTGAATCATCGTGTATTTCAAAGCAATGTCTTCAGTGGATCCATGAGCAAGTCCTAGTATATTCATTCTCTCCTTGTTTAATCCCTTTCCCTGTCTTTATTCCTTCTCTCTGATAAAATTCTTTAGCTTTTCTCATTACTGACTGGAATCTTCAATAAAATTTCAGTTTGTGTTTGGAAAGAAATTGTTATACAGCCATCACTGTAACAAAATATCTGATAGTCCTTTATAATATACATCCTCTTCTTATGAGATGTCACCCAATCTGTCCACCTCCCACAGGCGGCACAGGTACTTTAGTGTATGTAGTTTTACAGGTTTTACGCGGAATGGGGTGGTGGCACAAACTGGGTAGTACACAGAGGATGCATAACGAGTTTATCAGATACAGAGAGTGAGCTCTTAAATAAGAGAAAAAAGTAACTTTCTGTTTCATTTATTGGTCTAATGTATTTTAAACTCAGCTTTAAAGTGTAGCCTATTGCACAAGTCCCAGACATACACAATACCTGCACATTCAATGTCTTCGTTTAATTTATGGCACTCAATAACTGACATTAATTTATAGCACAGATTAACTAACATTATCATTTCAAGTGTACAATAATATTATAATACTATATAATACTAGTAATAATAATCTGAAGTAGAGAATATTCATATAAAGCCTCACTTTGCTTGTGATACCCTCAGACTTTCAGTAGTGTTTCTATTTGTTGAACTAAAGTCTGGATTTGTAATGACAAAGCAGTATTTCTACAAATTAAGTGAAAAAGCATTGGATGCTTCATGTTCTAAACCTGCTGTGTATCATTACGAAAAATAGAAGTCTTCTAGAACTATAAATTCATTTTAATTACTGAATTATGTTATTAGAAGTGGTGCTTTGAAGAGGAATTAAAGTTAGTGTCCTAGTAAAGAGATTAGAACGGGGATTGCGCAACACAGGAGGAAAACACATCTGATAATTAACTTCTTAAGGCAGAGTGGGACCTTTTCTGCTGAAGGGACTAGAGGGTAAGTCTGATGAGGAGAGGCTGATGGAGCTGGGGTTGTTTAGCCTGTAGAAGAGGAGACTTAGAGGGGACCTTCTTCCTCTCGATTACCTCCCTGAATGGAGGTTTTAGTCAGGTGGAGGTTGGGCTCTTCTTCCAGGCAACTAGCGACAGGATGAGAGGGCAGGACCTGAAGCTGTGCCAGGAGAGGGTTAGGTTAGATGTTAGGAAGCCCTTTCTCATGAAAAGGGTGATCAGACACTGGAGTGGACTACCTGGTTGTTGGTGGAGTCCTCATCCCCGGAGGTGTTAAAGGACAGACCAGCTGTGGCCCTTAGTGCCTTGGTCTGGCTGATGTGGTGATGTTAGGTCATGGGCTGGGCTGGAGTGAGCTCAGTGGTCTTCTCCAGCCTGAATAATTCTGTTGATTCTATTACTCTGGGCACAGAAGTGAGGTAAAACTCTGCAGAGAGTAAGAGTGCTAGAATTCATGAAAAAAGTCTGTGGCAGACACATCAGTGTGGGAAGAGAAAATCCTGCAGTTAAAGACTTGAGTGACACTGGATGTATTGGTGGCACTGCCTGAGCAAGAATGTAAAGCGTCTACTAGCAGATAAACAAGGAGATCAGGGAGAAAGTGTCTTGTGGTTTGGAAATGAGTTGGATTTAATGGGAAAAAGAAGCATGGAAAGTGGAAAGTAGCAGGTGAATAAGACCAAGGAGCAGTCAGGAGGGTGGCTTTTTAAGTAGGGACAGAAGAGTAAGTTGAATATCTATAACAACTACCTGCAGTGGGGATAGTCCATCCTTTTGAACATCTTGTTGATAAATGAATGGGTTGTGTTCTATTGTTTTATACCCTCATTTGATCTGTTTCTTTCATCAGTTTGTGTTTAATTACACAGTCATGTTGTCTTGTCCACAGGACTCATGTTATGTGTAATTACAGACTATGATGATAATCAGTGCATGCTAACTTGGAGTAATTAAGACACAGTTAGTTCTTTCTGTGAAGAGTGGAGGAATTAGTTTTGCAACTGTTAATGTACTTTCTGGTAGCATGTGTACATGTCCAGTCAGAGTTGAGGAATGCTGTTGTAGTCATACAGTACAGTTTAGATGTCTTTGGATTGTGATACTCCTTCTAATTCATTTTGAATACTGTTCATTATGCTGAGTTCTACTTTCACTGACTCCATATACAATTCATAAGCATTCTTAATTCTATGAAGTGCTGTGTTTCTTTTGAAAGTGTTCTCTGTCTAGCAGTGTCACTGAGAAGAGCTTCCCTTTTGAGGCCCTCTTCTGTGTAGTGCAATCAGTTTGTGTGAAGCATCTTATTTGACTCTAGTTTATATATTTGCTTGTATTTGCAGTTCAAATCTGCACCGAGTAAGAACATGTCAGTGGTGGGCTGGATGGTGATGATGACAGATGACCCGGAGCATCCAGATCTCTTCTTGTTGACAGACTCTGAGAAGGGTGAGTACTGCTAGCACCAAGGGTGCAGTGACTCCCAGAAAGTAAACATTTGTTTTGCTCAGGTATTTTCATAGGCAGCTAAATGAAATTGGAAGGCTGTTACCTTTGACTTAGTCAGCTGCTCTCCAGCAGGTCATGCTTGCCTTTACAGTTGTCTGTGCAGAATCCTTGAAGTCTTCATTATGTTCTAAGAGCTCTCAAAACTCTTGAACAGTTCCAGGTGTCACTCTTACTGAAGTATTAGACATCTGCATTGTTTAAACTATTCAAAGAGCACTCAGAGGCTTTTTCACATGTGTGAAAATGCACATAACAAGAAAGAAGTTCTATAATCAGCTAACTGGTCAGGGACTAGATCAGTCCCCTCTGCAAGACCTAAGCCCAAACCATCAAATGTAGCTCTGTCACTAGGAGAAAAAAAACAACCCCAGAACAAGAAAGCAAACCAACCTGGGGCTTTTGACTGTTTTACAGAGAATTTAGATTTCTGTTAAACATAGGATCACAGAATTGTTGAGGCTGGAAATGACCTCTGAGATATGGTGCATTTGTTCTCTCGGAGTTCTTTCTTGGAATACAGTAGCTGGAAGCTCACAGCTCTTCCCTGGGTGGAGTCTGAACACAGCTTGCTAGAGCAGTGTGGCCAGTGGGCCACATGCCTGGCTGGACTCTTGTGCTGAAGAAGGGACCTGTGAGTCTTAAACCTTTGGCAAAAAGAGAGATTGAGCTTTTTGAAGTGGATGTTGTTGCATCAGAGATGCTGTTGCCACCTGAGGGCCATGATTGTCTGAGCAATGTCTGTCAGCCATGCCATGCTGACCCCTGAAGACTATGCCAAAGGGTAGCCATTAAAGGCTGCTGCCAAAAGCAAAAAAGAATAGGAGATAGAGATTATGGATGGTTGGAAAAGTGACTTTCCACGGTAAGCAGACCAGAGAGAGAGCTTCTGAGTTCCCGGGGTGGAGGAGTGATTGTTACCCCCTATGTCACAATATATGCTCTTTACCCTGGGGGCTCTGAGGTCAAAGGCCACTCTGTAATTACCTCTCATTTTCCTCAGAATGTCTGTAATGGCACTGTGATCCCGCTTCTGTTTGTTTATTTTGCTTATTTGGATGTTTTCCTTTCTTTTTCTTGAGTGTGGGTCCAATAAATCCTTCCTTTTCAGCAAAGTTGCTTCACTGCCTGGTAAATTCTACTCGAGAAATGTGCTAGATTCCAGGCACAAACCGTCCCATCGAAGCCAGTGTTTTATAACCCACTACAATTGGTGGAAAATGTGCACAGCACCCAAGGATCGATCAAGGCCACCTTTTCAACCTAGGACAATTTAAAAATTATGAAATCTTATTATAAGCACTGGCAATAACAGTAATGAACACCAACATTCGATGTATGGTTCTGAAAAACATTTTGGCCATTCCCAGTTGACAGCGGTGTTAGCTGAAATCTGCAGTGTTGGAAAGGAAGACAGATGAGCTGATGCCTCCTTTGCACTAGGTCAAACAGTTAAAGGCACCTACTCCAGACAAAATTTAAACCTACGTGGTTCTTTAGCTATTACATCTTTTTCGTAATACTTTATAGCTTCTTGGATAAGAGTAAGATTTGAGCGTATAGTTTTGTTTGACTGTGTTTCACCTTTTTCTCTATCTTCATCACTTAGGAAATTCATATAAATTTCAAGCTGGAAACAGAACGAATGCGATGGTTTGGTTTAAACACCTGACTGCTGCATGCCAAAGCAACCGACAACAGGTGAGAGCAATGTGTCAGAAAGGAACATGGGCTGTTAAGAGCTCAGAAGTGATAGATCTTCAGGGTGACTGTGCTGCAACAGGTCGCTTTTTATCAAGATCGGTCTCCTCTGAGCAGCCTGTACAAAAGTTTCACGTGCTTATTGTTTTGCCGCAGCTTTCCTGTTAGTCTTCTTGCAAACACGTCCTCAGAGCTTGTAGTAATGCAGAAAGACTCGGGGCTTTCTTGAGGCTAATTTAAAGCGGTTGGGGAAATCACAGAAGCACTGGTTGGAAAAGATTGTCAGGATCATCAACCCTAATGGAAGGATTATTCTGCAGTAGCTGTCTAGTGGTAGTGTGTTTGTTGTTGCCCGTTTTAAATAGGCTATTGTACAGTTAGATAAAAAGCTGTGAACTTCAACCTTCAACATCAATTCCAGGTAACTCTCCTGTAGTGCCATTTTTTCAGGGCTTGGGCATACTCGTTTTCTTTTGTGTGTCTGTATTTCTGAAATGTGTGAAAAACAACATAGTCCCAGATACTTCTGACAAACCTTGAAAGCCAAAGTAGAATGAATCAAAAAAAGGAAGCCTAAACTATTCCTACCACTATTAAATTCTTCTCCCATGTAAATTCATACTGACCTTTATTGTTACCAAAATCCATTTCAAGCTACTGCTTTGTTTGTTCTGAAATCTCTCACTTTCTTTGCACATTTGTTCATGGAGTTCTCAGAGTAAGGTACTACTGCATTTTTGAGGGGGAACAAAAGGATCTTTCCAGGCCTTTCTGTGCTTTCTTGTTCAGTTCCTTTTCTGAGTGAAATCCAAAGGAGTAAAGAGGGTTGCAGAAGCTGCCTCCAAGTTATTTGAGAAGGAGAGGAAGTTTTTTTGTGTGTTCGTCTAGAAAGGGTAGAAATAGTAGCAAAGACTTTGCATAAACAGGGTGACTTCCAGGCAAGCCTGAAAACAGCCTCCTGAGGACAGCTTTTATCTAATCAGGGATAACAATGCTATTTAATGCAAACGTGTTCAATGCGCTCAGTCCCTGGCTCATGCGAAAGCAGCGGGCTTCAAGATCTTTGCTGGAGTGTGGGGGGGTGTTGCTCCTGAGGAAAACGCTGTACTTTAAAAGACAGGGAGTATTAATGGAAAAAACCCTACCACAAAAAGGCCAAAACCCCTGCTGTCCTAATTGGATGCCTGTTTGTTGTTCTCTGGCATGTTGTGTGGTGGCACTGTAGGGTTCTTGCAGCAGACTTGCTCCTTTAGAAGCAGCAGTGCTTCACGCAAACTGTTAGATTACAAAGACTGGATTACCAAATGAGTTTTAAAAAAGAAAAACCCCATGATTTTAACTTCTGAGCAGCGCTTTCCCCAGAGAGATGCCTTGTGCTACTGCTTGAAGTGGAAGATCCTGCTTGCTTGTTAACAGTATGACCGCTTTTGCTGGGGCTGCTCATTACCTATGTGCTTTTGGTTTTGTGTAGACCCCTAACCAGTCAAAGAGTAACTGAGAACTATTTTAATAGATAATATTTTAAATTTTGTTGGTGAAACTCAGTTGATCATTCTTGCTTCTACAGGGAAATGGTAAATACAAAGCGAGAAATGCTTGCTTCAAATCTGACCAAACTGGGTATTTATTGACAGTCATCAGGAATGTGGTGGCTCTTTAATAACCTGAGTAAACAAGAGATGTTGCTGTCAGGCAAATTCCTGATGAGGAGAAAATGGGGATATAAACTAACGTAATGCAAACTAACTTTAATCTTCATGAAAGAGAGTGATGTCTGCAGCTGGCATTCAGGTTTCCTATGGGAAAAGCTCAGGCAAGTGTTTATGCCTCATTTTTTCTAAACGAGTCTTAAAAATACTAGAGGGCCTACATCAATTGCTGACCTGTGTGCCAAGAATTCCTTAGCTGGGACTCAAGTAAGAAGGTTCTGCTTGTGTAGTTTGGTGCTAGGATTTATCATGTTAAGGTTGTTTTGCTGACAACTTAAATCTTAAATGTCATCAAAATTAATAAGATCTGTGGCCATATAATAAGATTATAAACCATGCAGCAGCATAATATTTTAGTTATACACAGGTTTTCTACAGCTTTAAGTATATTTGGTGCCATGATATGGTTGCATTCCTTCTCTTTTTTTTTGTTTTTTTTGAGACAGAATGAGCATTGAACCTGCTCCAGTGAGGGGAGCTGGACTAGATGATTCCAGAGGACCCTACTCACCCCCAACCAACATTCTGTGGTTGTGTTAACAATGTGCATTTGAGCAGGTGGCTGGCCTGTGAACAGGGGAACATAAGCAGCCACTACCCAGAGTAAAATCTGTTTCTGTTTGTTTCCAGGTTCCTGCCAACTTGATGACCTTTGAATAGCAGTGTCATTCAAAACTCGGCAAAAGAACAATTTGAACGAGGTCCTGATGAAAAATGTGCCAGCTGTATCCTGTGCCAGAACAGAGCCTGACGACTTGATTTCTGAACTCCAGAGCCCTGAACAAAACCACTAATGGTTGGGGAGCAGAGTCCCCCAAATTAAAAACAAAGTTGGCGACATGGCTTGCCATGGACCATGTTTCGTTATACTCTCTGAACTGTGGAAACCACTGCCTTAAAGAGTGAAAGGAGAACCAACATGAAACACCAAATAGTGCGTGTGAAACTTCTGGCGGTGCTGTGCTTGAGTTCAATAGATTGTAGCTAGTTTAAGTTTCTTTTAACTTTATACTAATTTTGAAAACATGTTTTTAGATGTCCTTAAGAAAGGAAGTAAACTGGTATTTAAGAGTTGAATCGAAAGCTGCGTATGAATTGAGTGAAAAAGGTACTACACATTCTAGAGATGTTGTTTAGACTATACCAGGAGTTGTCAACAGGAGCTTGTCCCACGCATACTTAGCCTGGAGCAATGTTTTTTCTCTCAGACCTAGAGGTATAAGAATTACAGTAACTGCAAGTTCAAGCCACCAGGTAGGTTGCAAACCTTACTACTGTTTGGGAGCCATATTCTCTGTGAGTGGCACAGAGGCTGAGCACGGGCACACCAACAGTCGGTTTGGTATGGTGTTACCTAATTACTGGTTAAAAAAGCATCTTTGGATGGTCAGTGTGTGTGTTTGTATGTGGAAGAGACAGAACTGAAAGCACTGTTGGGGCAGAACTGTTTTCTTCCCATTTGTTTCTACACCTGGCACTCTCCAACATACAAAAGTTGAAAGGCAAGAAACCAACACCCGGGTGTAGCTCACAGAGCTGTTAATTAGCAGTTAGGGACCACTATTAGTGTGTGGCATTTCATACAATCACTTCAGATCTGTTTTAAAAAGATAGAGGCACAAATTCAAGCTTTCATGTTCTCATTTGGCAATAACTTATTTTACTCTGTCTCAGTCCAAGTAACTGACATTGTAGGGTATTGATAACATGGCCTAAAGCAGACCTTCCATCATGTGTTGATCTTCAGACAGATCATTAATTTATCAGAAGGTAGGAAAACCTAAGGAGGGAAAGGGTTTGGGACTATCAGAATTCCATCCTTGGCATAATTCTTGGTCACTGAAATTACTCACAAGAGAAGAACATAATGGTTGTAAGACAGCAGCAATACTTTGTATGTGTTTTATGCTTAAGACTTTGGTTCTTGGTGTTATTTGGGTTTCCTTGATGTCACCTAGATACAGTTTCCTGGATGATGAGTCTCTCTTTCACCTCCAAAGATATTATCTTTGTAAAGCAGGGAGACATTGTCCAAAATAGGACTCCTGTATCAGAACTTCTCAAGTCTGTGAAAAAGTAGTAGCTGTTCCATAGACACTGTGGTTTAGTGGCCATAAATATGCATTCAGATTCCACCGTGAATAGTCCTTTATGAAAGAAACAGGCTACCTACCTACCAGTCTGTGGCAGAGTTCTCCGACTGTCTAATAAAGGTTTCTACTAGTAGTTATTACTTTGAAAATGTAGTTTGTTTGTTGCATCTCAGTAGAAGCCTATAAATTCACTTTTCCCCCCAGAGTCAAATTAATAATCTATTTATAGAATTGATGAATTTGCCATCATTGGGGATTTGGTGGGGAGAGGTAAAAAGAGGATAATCCATTTCACAGTAAAAAAAACCCAAAC
The DNA here is from genome assembly GCA_013397515.1 of Upupa epops. NCBI lineage: Eukaryota > Metazoa > Chordata > Aves > Bucerotiformes > Upupidae > Upupa > Upupa epops. The sequence continues at coordinate 190,945 of VZRI01002347.1, read as the reverse complement.
CAAAACACACACAACTCACCCACTTGGTGATGTACAGTAAAGGGTAATAGTCATGTTTCCAAGAATTGTTCTTGCATGTTGGCTCTCAGTAGAAGGAAAACAGTGGAAGGATGATGCTTCGGTCAGACTCGCACCACAAGCGCTGTGGGAATTTGCGTCCCTTTGCAATTTTGTGGTTGTTTTGGTGGGGAGTTAATAGCCTCTTCTGATCCTGAAGTCATGTATTTGGGAAGGGGTTGTGCTGAATCCCTCTGCAGTTCACATGAGTTTACCCATGTTGGGTGTATAGTAAAGACAACATCTCCACAGCCAGCAGTGTTACTATAGTACACTTTGCACAACTTCTTTTAATTTTAAAATTTATTTAATGTGTGTTTCTTCTCAACAATTGCTTTTTAATAATACGTGTACTTTTTGTAAGCTTTGTGGATATAGTCCGTTGATTTTGAATTTTGAAATAAGCTATTGTAGGTTCACTGCAACATAACTGTATCCGTTGTCCTGTTACTGAAAGGAAACAAACAACTGGAAGCCACAGCCTGACGTCACACAGCTTTGCTAAAGACACAGCCCGGGCAGAAAGTGTCACTTAGTGGGTTTTTATTGTTGTTATTATTATTGCTAGATATTTTGAGTTACCTTTTTATGGTAGGAAGATGGTGGGGAAAATGCTTCACAAATCATCCTGTAGTGAATTGTTGCTGGCCATTGTTCTTAGGCCTCCTGCTTCTCCTTGGTTTGCTACCCTCAGATATGCTGGGTTGTGCATAGTTGTCCCACTATTGTGGGATGAGCTGCTTAAATTGTGTCACTAGAATAACTGAAGCAGTTAAAGACATCACAGGGCACACTGTCGGCACTTGTTACAGTGAGTAGTTGTTTATCTCACGCTTCTCACAGAGTCCTACAGCACAACACAGCAATATTGCAGTGTCACGTATTTAGAGATATATAGTGCTCAGAAAGAGGTGATGGGTTTATTCCCTGAGGAAGAGCTCCCTCAGCTAAGTTTTGGAAAGACTCAGCCAAGTCAAATAGGCTGTAAAGAACATAATAGTGCTCTTTGTCAACAAAAAAAACCCCCACAAACCCAACTTTTTTAACCCCTTATTTCAAAAAAAAAGGGGGTGGGGGGGCAAAATACAGCAAAAAGCACATGGTGTTCAGGTAAGGCTGTCACACAGACTGCTTCACATAATTGGCAGTTCCTCTTTGGTTTTTGATTTGTAATGTACTGCTCAAGTTCTCATTACTAACCACTGAAATTCTTCAGCTAATATTAGCCACCTTGTTCTGAACGTTTTGATCTTTGTGACTAAAGATGCCCCTTAGGGTTCCCTGCTTGAGAGGAACACGAGCAAAATGTACTCAGAGTAGATGTCCACAGGAAGACTTGACAGGTACATGTTAATCAGCTGCTCACTACTAACTGCTTTGTTATAACCCCTTATTTCATGGAGACTTAAGAAGGATGGAACAGCAATTTCTTAAGAAGGGCTGAACGACAGGAAACGTCTGGTTTGTTAAATGGGTGCAGTGCATTAAAAATATCCAACACAAGACACGTTAGTGAATGCTTACTGCTGGCCTTTGTGGTATTTCTAACGGGATCAATACAATGGCTAGCTTTCTCCAAACCGACTTCTGCCCTGGTGTTCTTAGAAAGCAAATGAGGAAACATTCTTGGGAAACACTGAAAATCCGAGTACACAAATCTCATCCCAGACACGTATTTCGTTTTGCAGATGTTTCATGCCAGAGGAGTGTTACTCAGGCTGTTGTGGTTCATTAAGTATTTAGGTGCAAGTTTTAGGCATTGAAACTACAAATACTAACCGAATGCACACAGATACTTAATGAGCCTTAGCCTTACAATGGTGTTAGTGTTGGCTCTTCATAATTACTATGAAAACACTGTCCTGCTTAAGAATGATCAGAAGTGGAAAATGCTGTATGGCAGACGTTATTTGTCAACTGTACAGCCTCCTGCCTAAGAAATCGGTGTCTTTTTTGGCGAATCAGCTGCGGAGCGCTTGAACAACTGCCAAGCCAAGTGTTTAGAGAAGTATGTGGATTCAGAAGCATACCGGCAGCAAAAGAAAGCATTAAAAAATGTGTCAAGATTTTATTAGTTATCTTTTCCTCTACAGAAGTAAATTGATGTAATTTTTTTAGTCTCCTTTATTTGCATTCATACCTCTCCGGTGGTAGACCTCCTCTGTTAGAATTGTACATAGCCAATGTCAAAAGGAAACGCTTTCCCTTGCAGCAGAACTAATTGCAGGGGCTTGTGCTGCTAAGGCACTGAAAGGGGTGAGGTCCCTTTTGATAAACAGCAAATTGATCTTGTCTTTTCGGTTAACTGCAACAAGTCTTGTCTGAACTAAGATAAATGTTGTCTGGGTCTGTTAGCAGCATTTTTCTTCGTGCTCTGTCCTTCCTGTTGCTATTCTAACTCGCCGGTTTCAGTCTTTTCCACAACTGGCTGTAGTATGCTGCCTCTTGCGAGCACCAAGACACCAGGGCTGGTAGTAAATCACATCAGTTAATTGCTTATTCTCCCAACAAAGACAAGTTTTTCAGATGTTGTTATTTAAGTGTTGTCAGTTGTCTTTTCTTTTTTAAAAGCGACTTCTGCATGAAGTTATTTGGCTTGGGAGAGCTGCCATGAAAAGAGTCTGTCTGAGTGTGTGTGGACTTTGTTTGTGGGGGTTTTCCTGTGTTTTCTGCTATCCATCATGAGGCTGAGTGCTTGGATTTAAGGAGGACTTTTGTCAGTGCCTTATTATTAACTTGAAGACCAACTCCTTCACTTCAGTGCTGAGTACCACAGTGGCAGACTTGCATACCGTGGCCTTCATGGACCAAGGGGTAACATTCCTTACAGTCATCGCATGTCTGCGAGACTTTGTTGTTTGGGTCAGTGTAAAATAGCTGTGGCTTGAATTGCTTTACTATGGGATGTGAGTTTGAATTTGTAACCTCCTCTTAGGAAAAGCGCGGTGATTTGGTAGCTTGGGCATGTTTGGCTTTATCAGAGGGGGCTCAGATGTCTTCAAAATGAATTTGTGTTTTATTTTGGTATGACTCCAGAGAGACTTAGTGGAGGGGAAAAAAGGGGAAGGGTAGTCCAAGTCATAGTCTAGGCCACAGGAACTTGAGCCCATGTTATTGAAAGAAGCTTGCTTTTCTCTCTCCTGCTTTGATTTAAATCTTGAAGAGCATCCTTACAAGAAGTTTTATTCCTTACAAGCTTTTTTTTATCTTTTAACTGTTAATGTTTCTCTTTTCAGAAAGGGAAAGCTTGGCTAAATCCTACTCTTTCTTAGTATCCCGTGATGTCAGTTCTGCATATTGTATTCCTAGTGCCAACACTGTGTAGGCAGTACTGTGTTTCGCTGAAACAACTGCTAGAGTATGTTTGTGTGGCAAAACTTCATAAGCTTTGGACAGGGAAATGTAAGAAAGAATGCGTTGTTCTGTAGGAATTGAGTATTTCTTTTCCTGGAACACACTCTTAGAGCAGTTTTGCCCTAGTGCTTATAAATTCAGGTGTTGGAAAGGGAAGGATAATTGGGCAATTAATCTCATGCTTTCTAAGAATCTTTCTGACACTAGAGAAGCATTTGGTCAAAGAAGATGAGACAGTTACTTGGTTTAGCTGTTGCAGAACAGAGCTGGCAAGTCCTCTTGAAGCGGTATTGCTAAGGAAAAAGGCATATGAAATGTAATACTGTGCTTATTCCTGCAGATCATGGCGTGGTTGTGGCAGCTAGCCTCATCTTGCTCTTGAATGACTCAAGGCTTCGTAAATATTCTGTTTTCTTTGTCAATTATTTCAGTTTATTTGAGTAGATTGTGGCCTTCGCCTGTGTTTCCTCGAAGTGTTTTTTGTCATTCCAAAGCTGCTCAGAGGTGAAACTGAAAAGCAGTGTAAATCCATTCAAGGTCGCAATGAAGGATTCTAGGATGCCTTGTTTCCAGGTACTGCGAACTCCTTGTGTAGAGGAGCATATTGATTCAAATACTACTGTACTGAAGTGTGAAAAGCACGAGGAAATCCTAGATAGCTGTAACAATAACCCAGCCGTCACTGGAAGGGGATCAAGGTTGTCATGCAGTAAACACGAGCCATTGCTAATATTCTGTGTTGGTGTGAGGCATTAGAGAGGGACTGCACTGTGATCTCACCGAGTGATGTGCAGTATGACTGTCCTCTAGCCTTTTTCTTCAACTTTTTATTACTTTATTCTCTGTGTGCGTGTGAAAAGTGTGTGTTTGCATAAGCTAGTTGAAATGAATTGAAGTACAGGTTTCAGAACTCTTTCCTATTGAAATAAATGATTTAAAAGACAGCCCGTGTCTCAAGTCTTAATTTCTCTTTAAAAAAACTTGCATTGATGCCGTGGCCAGATTTTGCCACCTGGGGTTTGATTGACTTTCAGAATGATGCTGAGATCAGCTGCAATTTTAGTAGCTTCTTTCGATGAACATCTGAGCTGCAGGGTGTAAATGTGCTGTCGTCGTTTGGTACAGAAGAAACCCAAAACCTAAGAGACAACCGCAGCTGACTGAAGAGGTCTGTGTTTGGTTTCAATGATCGTTCTGTGGGTTTCTCAACGTGATAGTTTATCAGATGATTCTTTTCCTGCCCTCTCTGTACTTGCAGCTGAGATGAGTTTTAAACTCACCCAAAGCTGTTACCAGGCCGTTTTGGTTCCTAGCTGGAGGTGCAGCTACACACAAGCTAAAACTGAAGAAGGAATCGATAGCATGCGGAGCCTTGTACTGTGCTTCTTGCTTAGTGTTGCTTCTCTACTTCCTGTGCCTTTGGAATTCGGGTAAGCCTTACTGAACAGGATCATACGTCCCCTCCTTGGGAAAAGCTACGGAGATTTGGGCTCCTTCCCCCTTTTTTTTTCCCTTTTCATTTTTCTCTCTCACAGAACAATGCATTCAAAATGTGCTTACAAAGGCAGAATGAATAAAGCAGATTTTTATAAATCCCTCTTTGCTTATTTCCAGATTACAGAGTTTGAGAAGATGCTTTGTGCTCAATAGCTTAAAAAGAAACCATAATTCATTAACTGGTGATTTCTATTTTCCTGCTTTGCTTTGTTTTGTTCTTTCGCAAAGCTCTTTTCTTACTCATCAGTTCCTGGCAAACAGATCTGCTGATGAGCTGCTTCATTAACCTGAATGCTGATTCTGTGCTCTCAGGCAGGAGCCTGAGACTGCAAGTTGAGAGGCACAGACTAAGTGATTCTTGGTTCAGATGCCTCTTCTTGGAAAAAACTCTTATGTTCCCTGTTTGAACTGCATCTCAGTCTGCACAAAAGCTAGTGCTTCCAACTCTGGCACTCTCCTCTCTTAGCTCCATAACTGATCTGCATCTTCTGTCCTTCATACACTTTCTCTAAGTATTTAAGAGCTGTAGCATCAGTGCCTCTTAGAAACGGATAGAGCTAGAGGGGTTTGCGGGGGTGGGAGCTTCTTTGTGTTTGGGTTTTTTTTCTGATGAAGGAACATGTGAAAGGACTCCTTTGGCCTCTTTCTTCATGTTCTTGTCTCACGGACTGCTGCTTAAAAGAAGGGGTCTCCAATCTGCAGAGTGAGAAGACCGGTGGGGGACAGGCACCTAATCCCTTCTGTGATTCCCAACTGGAATGATTTCCAAGGTGTTTATGCTTCCTGCTATCTTTCATGAGGTGCATAAACTAACGAGTTCATCAGCTGAATGCTTCTTCAGAAACTGTAAGAACTCTGAACCGCTGCCTTTGTGACTTCATCTTTGGCTTTTTTTTTGTTTGCATGTAAAGAAACCACAGTGCAGAGAGGAGGGGCTTCAATTCTGTGGGGGAGACACAGAAACCAAACCCCAGATGGATGAAATCACCAAGCTAGAAAGAGATGATCCTATCCCTGTTGTGTGTTGAGCTTAGCTTTTTTAAGTGTATATGTTAGGTAAGAAAAATGTAAGCGGATGATATCCAGATGGAAGCACACGATACCATCTTGGCGTGAACTGTGTGCCTTGATTGAACAGTGAGGAGGTATGCTTTTTATAACAGCAAATAAATTGAGTACAGAAGATTAGATCCATGCGTCTAACATGTAAGTAATATCGTCATTAGTTTTCACCTAAATTGAGCGTTATGACTTAAAAAATACAGAAACACAGAATTATTGAGGCTGGAAAAGACCTCTGAGCTCATCCAGCCCAGCCCATGGCCTAACATCACCACATCAGCCAGACCAGGGCACTAAGGGCCATGTCCAGTCTGTCCTTAAACACCTCCAGGGATGAGGACTCCACCATCTCCCTGGCAGTCCATTCCAGGGTCTGATCACCCTTTCCATGAGAAAGGGCTTCCTGACATCCAACCTAACCCTCCCCTGGTGCAGCTTCAGGCACTACCCTCTCATCCTTCTGCTAGAACCCAACCCTCAACGATCTACAACTTCCCTTCAGGGAGTTAGAGAGATAAGGTTCCTCCTGAGTCCAGGCTAAACAACCCCAGCTCCCTCAGCCTCTCCTCATCAGACTTTCCCACCAGTCCATTCACTATCCTTGTTGCTCT
>VZRI01002347.1:173405-183964 GCA_013397515.1 Upupa epops | reverse complement strand
TCACGATGAGGGTGCTGAGACACTGGCACAGGTTGCCCAGGCAGGTTTGGCCACCCCCTCCCTGGAAGTGTTCAAGGCCAGATTGGCTGGGGCCTTGCTCAACCTGGTCTAGTGGGGGCTGTCCCTGCTCATAGCAGGGGGTTGGAACTAGATGATCTTGAAGGTCCCTTCCAACCTGAACCATTCTAGGAATCTATGAATCTTACAGATTGGACTTGCACCACCTATCCAAAACAGTAGGCACAGCTGTTACTAAACCCGAGTCACTCTTTCCTCAGTAATCTGTTCCCCTTCAGCGTGAAAACATAACGTGACATCCCATCTCGGATACCTGTACCAGAGTCATGGAAGAGCAAACCTACAGCCTGCAGACAAGGAGTGAACGTTTAACAAGGTGAGTGGCTTCTGATGCTCAACAACTGGTTTGAGTGTTTGAACGCTTTGTAACGTCACTTCCTTTATCTCACCCACTGTGATGAAAATGTTCCTGCTAATCTCTCATGGTTTCCTTGACGTAATCCATCAAAATAGATGTTAAAGAAAACTAAAACACTTGTAACAATAAAAATACTTGAGGCCTGTGGTGAGAAGTATGCTTAAAATAACGCTTCTCAAGAGGATGCGGTCTGTCTTGACTTCAGTAAAGCATTTGACACAGTCGCTCACGTGTTCACAGCCAAACTGAGTGTGATCTGGACAATCAGGTAGTGAACTGGCTGCAGGATAGAAGCCAGAGAGTAGTGGTCAGTGGGGCAGAGTCTGGTTGGACACCTGTACCTATTAGAGTCCCCCCAGGGGTCAGTACTGGGGCCAGTACTGGTCAATATATTCACCAATGACCTTGCAGAGGCATTAGAGTGCACTGTCAGCAAATTTGCTGGTAACAGAAAGCTGGGAGGAATGGTTGTCACCCCAGAGGGCTGGGCTGCCATTCAGCGAGACCTGGACAGGCGGGAGAGTTGGGCAGGGAGGAACTGAATGAAATTCAACCAGGGCAGTGGAGAGTCTGGCATCTGAGCAACAACACCCCCAGGAACCAGGATAGGTTGGGGACTGACCTGCTGGAGAGCAGCATAGGAGAAAGGGACCTGGGGGTCCTAGTGGCCAGCAGGATGACCAAGAGTCAGCAATGGACCCTTGTGGCCAGGAAGGCCACTGGCATCCTGGGGTGGATTAAAAGGATGATGGTTAGCAGATGGAGAGAGATTCTCCTCCCCTTCTACTCTTCCCTGGTGAGACCACATCTGGAATGCTGTGTCCTGTTCTGGGACCCTCAGTTCTAGAAGGACAGGGAACTGCTTGAGAGAATCCAGTGCAGAGCCACAAAGATGATGAAGGCAGTGGAGCATCTCCCTGATGAAGAAAGGGTGAGGGAGCTGGATCTCTTTAGCTTGTTAAAAAGGAGACTGAGGAGTGACTCCATTAATGTTGATGAATATGGAAAGGGACTGTGTCAGGAGGAAGGAGCCAGGCTCTGCTCAGTGGCACCCAATGCCAGGACAAGGGGCAACAGGTGTCAGCTGGAACAGAGGAGGTTCTGTATCAAGATGAGAGGAAATTTCTTCATGGTGAGGATGACAGAGCACTGGAAGGGGCTGCCCAAGGCGGTTGTGGAGTCTCCTCTGGAGATGTTTAAAACCTGCCTGGACTGTTCCATGCAACTGGATCTAGAGGATCCTGCTCTGGCAGGGGGATTGGACTGGATGATTTTCCAAGGTCCCTAACAGTCTGTGACTCAGTGATTTACTTGTCAGTGTTGGCTATTTCAGTTGTTTTTATTACCAAATAGGCCTGGGATCAGCACAGCTCAGATCCTGCAGGGACGTCTCAGGTCAGTAGCACACACTCTGTGTGTGACTCTAGACAGGAGAGCAGCTTAAGGAAGGATCCAGCTTAAGGAAAGTCTCAAGTCACTGAACATTTGTGAGGAACCATATATGTCAAGACACTTAATAGCCAAGCCTGCCCTGAAATGCATTGACTAGAGGGAAATCTGATGAGAAGAGGCTGAGGGAGCTGGGGTTGTTTAGCCTGGAGAAGAGGAGACTCAGGGGGGACTTGATCATGCTCTATAACTACCTGAAGGGAAGGTGTAAACAGGTGGGGTTTGGTATCTTCTCTAAGGCAACTAGGTGACAGGATGAGGGCAGGGCCTGAAGCTGCACCAGGGGGGTTAGGTTGGATGTTAGGAAGCCCCTCCTCATGAAAAGGATGAACAGATAGTGGAATGGACTGCCCAGGGAGGCAGTGGAGTCCCCATCCCTGGAGGTGTTTAAGGACAGACTGGCTGTGGCCCTTAGTGCCCTGGTCTGGCTGATGTGGTGATGTCAGGTCATGGGCTGGGCTGGATGAGCTCAGAGGGCTTTTCCAGCCTCAGTATTTCTGTGATAATGGCTTGAAGTGACCATATTCCACTGCCCATTTGGTGTTGCTGAATTCCTTTGATACTCACTAGAAAATTGCCATGGAGGAAAGAACAATCATGTTGCCCTGTTTTGATTTAACCTAGAGCCTTGCTGCCGGTAGATTCTGACTAGCACAGTGATGGAGAAAGCAGAACCCATTCCTGATGTCTCTTGTCTACAGGACAGGGTACCACCAAAGCTGTGGGAAGTTAGGTTGTTTGTAAAGCTCTTCGTATGCAGTTCCTTCCCCAAATACACTCTGGGATTTATAGAAAATTAAGATGTGGTGCTTTCAGTCCCTACTTTATATAAAGAACCTTTTACTAAGAGGGCTTCAAGTTGCGAGTTTAAGATGATAAAGAGCAGAGTCAGTGTGGCACAAACACACCAGCTGAGAGCCGATGTGCTCTGGACTTTGTGTTAAATCTTGGTTTACATCTTGCCAGAGACACCTGTATGATGCTTGTTTTTAGGAGTCAAAATACTTGGTGCAATGCTTACACGTAAGGTTATAGTATACAGCTTGGAGTTTAATTTGTGAGGCGCTGGAATGAGGAAGGTATTTCAGGATAGAAGTTTATCTGAGGCTCTGCTCCTGTGAGACTTGGTCCAGGTGATCCTGCTGTGGCAGGGGGATCGGACTGGATGATCTTTCGAGGTCCCTTCCAATCCCTTATGATTCTATAAAGACTTTGGGCAAGCTAAATCATTTAAACCCTCACACAGCCAGGGCTGCAGATGAATGTGTGTGGAAGCGGAATCACAGGGATTTCACCAGGGCTCTGTGCAGACAGAATGATCGGATCTCTTGCACTGGAAAAAAGCTTATATCAAACCACTACTTGATAACAGTCTCTGGACAAAGCCTGCCGAGCTGAGGACCTTCCAGTGGCTCATCAGGTAATGCTCACATGAAGTAGTTGACTCTGTGATAAACTATTGCTGCTGCTGAGTCTTCTGTCAGTCTCAGAAAGGGTAAAGCCTTGGGTCCTCTTGCTGTTTTGTTTGCATGAGTAAATTGGTTTCTTTCATTTAAAAAGATAAGGACTAGAAGTACTGATTAGGTCCCTGTGAAAGAAGGGAACTATACAAACCTCTTAATTCATCCCTGTCTTAACTCATCCTTTTCAAGGGTAAGAGGAGGTGACAAGCTCTGCAAAGCTCAACTACTTAGTCTTTTCTAGATCATCCCAAGGAGGCTTTTGTGATGCATTACACTGGTTCACCTTGAGCTCACCGAGTCCTTGGGTTAAGCAAGACTTCCTTAATGTGGTGTTCTGCATGTCATGGAATCATTCCAGTTGGAAAAGACCCTTGAGATCGCAAAGTCCAACCACAACCAGACAGATAGTGACATTGAGTGCTCTGATGGTATCAACCCATTTTTGTTGCTTCGTTGTCGGGGATGTGCAATGAGAACAGAAGAGGCAGATAAAGTGTAAGGAAGCACCCAAGTGGGTGAAGTCACTGTGGTTTTAAGTGTTGCTATCTAGATGAATTTTCTCCTGGTTCATTTTACAGAGCTACTTAGGCAGCCAACACCCCACACTTGAGGTTGTTCTGAATTTACTCCCTGTTTACTTTAAGCCTGTTATTTCCATGTGGTGAAACTTGAAGATGCTCTGTGCCCATAGCCTGTACAACAAGAAATGAGCAAGAAGCATTGGAGGTAAGAGAAAATTAACACGTGAATAAGTGTGTGTAGACTGGAGTCAGAGCAAACACTGTTTTCACGCCCTCGGGGAGGGAATGTTTCTGTCACAGCCTCTCAAAGGAACAGTGGGGTACAAGCTCTGATCAGTGGGAGGGTTTTATGGTGTTTAATCAGATCATGAAAGCAATTGTCCTAGTACTTGGGTGTCTGCAGTATCACAAGACAGCACTCAGTGGTGTAGGAAGTCTCTTCTGGGCTTTGGTCTCTTAGGAACAGCCTCAGGGGCTGTTAAATATTGATGAAGGTAGAGCATCTTGNTAATGGAACTCTTGCAGCCCTTGGTTCACATGACTTCAGTTGGGTAACCGCGAGTGAGCGAGGTGATTTCTTTCATGGAAAATTGAAGGACGTTTTCCCGTCGCTTGTAATGACCTACGAACAGAACATCAGCTCACACGTCGCTCTGATTAGTCTTCTAATCCTAATGAACTGCTGCTGGTCTCTTCTCCCAAATTCCTCATGACTGGATGAGAGGAAATCGCCTCAAGTTGCGTCAGGGGAGGGTTAGATTGGATCTTAGGAAGAAAATCTTTGCAGACAGAGTGGTTGGGCACTGGCAGAGCCTTCCCAGAGAGGTGGTGGAGTCCCCATCCCTGGGGGTGTTAAGAACCATGTAGCCATGGTGCTTCACACCCTGCTCGAGTGGCAGCATGGAGGGGGTCAGTTTGTGTTAGTCTCTCAGGGATTGAGGGTGGTTGGACTCAGGGATCTAGGAGGAGTTTTCCACCCAGGATTATTCTGTGATATTAGCTCTAGTTTGTAAGCAGTACAAAGTACTAATTTGATTCCAGTTGTAGTGGTCTTCTCCAAACAAAGATGTTCTGTGATTCCCTCAGGGACAAGTGTCTGGCAGGAGTGGTACAACACGTACTGAAACCTGGCGCTTTCTGGGAGCTCGTGGGGTAGCCCAGAAATACCTTAGGTCATACCTGCTAACAAAATCCGGGGCTTTAAGGTGAAAATTGCCATGTTATGATATCTGAACATCAAAGAAGTTGAGGGTTCAAATAGCTGTGAGCCACCGGTTATCTTAATTGGAGTTGTGGGCAACTAGGCTGCTAGCAAAATGCAAGCTTAACTGATGCAGCTTCTCCAAAGAAGGGCTGTGATTCTCTTGCAGTGGTGGATGGAATCATAGAACCCTCATGGCTGGAAAGGACCTCCAGATCATCAAGTCCAGCCCTCATCCCAACATCTCCCCAGCTTCTAGACCATGGCCTCAAGTGCTCTAGCTACTTGGTTTTTAAGCAGGGTCCAGGGATGGGGACTCCACTGCCTCCCTGGGCAGCCTGTTCCAGTGCCCAGCCACTCTCTCAGGAAAGAACTTCTTCCTAAGATCCAATCTAACCCTCCCCTGACGCAACTTGAGGCGATTTCCTCTCATCCAGTCATGAGGAATTTGGGAGAAGAGACCAGCAGCAGTTCATTAGGATTAGAAGACTAATCAGAGCGACGTGTGAGCTGATGTTCTGTTCGTAGGTCATTACAAGCGACGGGAAAACGTCCTTCAATTTTCCGTGAAAGAAATCGCCCCGCTCACTCGCGGTTACCCAACTGAAGTCATGTGAACCAAGGGCTGCAAGAGTTCCATTAGCACACACGGAAAGTGGGATTGAATCTGGAAAGGTATCGACACTCTGCCGTGTTCCTGAGCTTGATTTAGTTAAAACTGAAACCCTTGAGAGGCTTCACAGAGAGTTGAGGCTGCCAGCCTGCTTTCATTTCCATTAGAACCGACGCTGCCATGCTCTTCGTTTCAGATGGAAATAGTGTTCTGCTGATGTCACTCCGAGCTTTCTTTGCTCCCAGTAACAACACGCTTGTCTTAGTGTGGCTTTTGACAGGAAATCCCTACGAATATGTTTGTCTTGGTGTTCTGCTGCTACTTTACATGAAAATTGCTATCCCAGCCAGCCTGTGGGAGGATAACACTTCGTTTCATTCTGCCAATCCAAATCCAGCGTGCGCTGCTAGGTATTGAAATGAATGTGATTTGTTGCTGCCTGGAAGCCTCTTCTGGGAAGAGGTGTCTCGTCTCATCCCACTGCACAAAGGCTGGTTTTCATCTTAGTGGGCTTTTTTGAAAGCAGTCTCTCTCTTTTTCTGGTGGAACATATCTGTTAGTGCACGTGTGTAAACAGACCTGGGAAGTCCTCTCTTGCACCCCAGACTCCTGCTTCTCTTGTGTCCTTCCCCAGCTGTGCTCTAAGAAGGCGCACAGCTGTGCCAGCCTACCCTTGGGGCTCCTATTAGGGATCCTGTTGGTCCCCATCTGGTGCTCCACAGTAGCAGTTACTGTTCTCAATTACACCTTGTGCTCTGCCTTTCAGCAGAGTGGTGGGCAGAGACAGTCTGCTTCAACAGCAGAACCTCCCCAGGCATTCAGGGAATAGGCTAAAGTCCATTTTCCTGCTGCCATGAGGCTGAATACTGTCCAGGTATTTAAAGGGTGGCTAAAAAGAGGGTGGAGAATCCCTTTTTAGAGGGAGTCACATGGGAAAAAGAAGGGCTAATGAGTACAAGTTACTTCTGGGGAGATTTCCACACAGGAAGGAAAATTCTTCATGCTGAGCACGATGAGCCACTGGAATGATCTCCCCAGGGAGGCAGAGGAGTTGTCAACACTTAAGGTTCACCTGGAGAGGTTGCTGGGCCACCTTGTCTAGGTCAGGATTTTCTCAAGGTTGAGGCTGATCATCCTCAAAGTCCTTTCCATCCTGGTATTGTATGATTCTACGATGCATCAACATGTAGCTGTCATCTGACCATTCAGGAGAAGGTTGTTACCTGTGTGTTCCAGCACTGGAAGAAAAAAAAACCCAAAACAAATGCAAAACGAACCCAAAAAACAAGTTTAGGGAGATGAGGATGGACATAGAGCACCGCCCTTATGAGGAAAGGCTGAGGGAGCTGGGTCTCTTGAGCTTGGAGAAGAGGAGGCTGAGGGGTGACCACATTCATGTCTCTAAATCTGTGAGGGGTGGGTGTCAGGAGGATGGAGCCAGGCTCTTCTCAAGGTCATCTGGTGATAGGACAAGGGGCACTGGGTGCCAGCTGGAACAGAGGAGGTTCCATATCAATATCAGCAGGAACTTCTTCCCAGTGAGGGTACCGGAGCACTGGAACAGGCTGCCCAGGGGGGTTGTGGAGTCTCCTTCTCTGGAGACATTCCAGACCCACCTGGATCTGTTCCTGTGTGACTTGGTCTGGGTGGTCCTGCTGTGGCAGGGGGATTGGACTGGATGATCTTTTGAGGTCCCTTTTGATCGCTTATGTTTCTATGAACGTGGAGCTTTCTTAGTTGAGTAAATGGGCTTTTTCCCCCTCTTTGATAGAGCTCTCATCCCAAAAGGACATCAAAATGCTTTACAGAGAAAGAAAAATCATTTCTAGCAGATATTACACAATCACAGAATTATTGAGGCTCTAAAAGCCCTCTGAGCTCATCCAGCCCAGCCCATGACCTAACATCACCACATCAGCCTGACCAGGGCACTAAGGGCCACAGCCAGTCTGTCCTTAAACACCTCCAGGGATGGGGACTCTACCACCTCCCTGGGCAGTCCATTCCAGTGTCTGATCACCCTTTCCATGAGGAAGGGCTTCCTGACATCCAACCTAACCCTCCCCTGGTGCAGCTTCAGGCCCTGCCTCCTCATGCTGTGACTAGTTGCCTGAGAGCAGAGCCTGACACCCATCTGTCTATAACTTTCCTTCAGGTAGTTGTAGAGAGAGATAAGGTCCCCACTGAGTCTTCTCCAGGCTAAACACCCCCAGCTCCCTCAGCCTCTTCTCATCAGATTTCTCCTCCAGTCCCTTCCCCAGCCTTCTTGCTCCTCTGAACTTGCTCTAACCTCTCACTCTCTTGAAGTGCCCAGAACTGCCCTCACTTCTCAAGGTGAGGCCTCACCAGTGTCAGAACAGGGGAAGAACAATGTCCCTAATCCTGCTGGCCACACTATTGCTGATCCTAACCATATTGGATCAGCCAAGTGTAAACACCTGGTTTAGCTGACACCAATCCCCCTGCCACAGCAGCATCACCTCGTCCAAGTCGCACAGGAACACATCCAGGCGTCTTCTCTGGAGACATCACAACCCCCCTGGGCAGCCTGTTCCAGTGCTCCAGTACCCTCACCGGGAAGAAGGTCCTAATGATTTTTAGATGGAGCCTCCCTCGCCAACAAAGTGTTTGGAGGAGAGACACATCTATAGGAAAATCTTTCCTCGTGCTGGAAGGGCTGGGAAGTGTGAAGTCCAGAAATGAATTTCTCTAACAGCCGGCTGGTTGCGTTGGTGCAGGATGAGGACTTCCTCAGGCTCCTGCAGGAGCTCTGCTTTTGTGAGCGCCCGGCAGAACGACCTCCTCTTTCTTTTATTGTTTCCCCTTAATTTGAACTCTAGGAAAAGCAGCATCATACTTCCAAACGGGGTTTGTGTTGTGCCAGTGACGTAGAGCTTCGGGAGGACGCGCCAGCTCTTTTCCAGAGGAAGGCTTTCTCTGCTGCCTGCTGTTTGATTGCCGTTCCTTTGAGCTCACTGTCTTGCTGCGTGTAGGTGGTGGAGCTGGTGTAGGGCTGTAATAGTGAAGGGTCTGAAAACCCAGGCTGCAAACTCTTGTGTTTATTTATATTCTTTTTTTTTTTTCCCCTGCTTTCTGCTCTCTTCCTTCTCGTGATTTGGTTTTTCCAGAGCTGGCTGGATGCTCTCTCGTTTCGGGTTGACGTGATAAAGTCCCCCTTCAGATTGCTGATGAACACCCCTCTGTTTTGTATTAACACTGCGAGTTTGTTTCTGTTTTGTTTGTGGATGAAGCTTCTTGAGTTCCTCTACTGCCTGCGATTGTTCAAGAAACCTTGAACCCAGTGCTTAATGATTTCCAGCGCTTTCTCTTGACGTTTAGTTTTGGAGAATGAGCAATGCCTCCACTGGGGACTTCCCTGGCAGATCCACGTCTGAACAGCCAGGGCTTGCTTCCAAGAACATTAAATTCCAGCTGCTTTTCCATCCAAGGCAGGGTTAGTTTAGTATCCCCCTTCCTCACTGCATCTTTACAGCGGGAGATATTCTAGCCAACAGATTCGTCATGTTTCTGAGCCTCCCTGCTGCTTGATTTATGCAGAGAGGACTAGGGAGAGGGATTCCAGAGCTGTAGGCTGAGTGTGAGCTACCTGCAGGTGTGCAGCAGGGTGCAATAGCCCAGTGCAGCTCGGGCCATACGTGCACTGCTCTGCTGGTCAGTCCCCACAGAGAGACAAACAGAGCTGGGGTTAATTGCTGCACGTTCAAACACACAGAGTGTGGCAGTGTCGGTGCCGTTAGCCACTGCAGATGAATCTGGTGAACTGTGGGAGGTTTCACTGCACGAGAGCTGCACAGAGAGGCTGAGCTGGAGTGAGAGATGCTGAGACAAAGTTGATTCTTGCATCTGAGGTCACTTTCCTCGTTAGTGAGAGGCAGCAGAGAAGAGGTGTGGTGAAGGATGAAGTTCAGCTGTAGGTAGCAGTCTGAAAGGCTTCAGCAAAGCCAGTTGTTATTTCCCCATCGTGTTCCCTGTTACTTTTCCACGTCGTGCAGCTGATGCACCATGTGAGGCTGAGCAAGCAACTCACCCTTGGCTCTTCTTTATGACCGATTATGCCTGGTTTAACACTTCCAGGGACATGGTTTTCAGTGGTATAACACACTCTTTGAGCCTCTCCTGTCAACTGGGAGCCTGAGTATGCAGCACGTTTGGAAATTCAGCCTATCCTGACCTACCGACTGGCACAGGAGCAAGCCATACCAGTCCGTTGCCATTTAAACTGGGGTTTGTGCTTGCCTTTGTCACATATGTGTAGGGTAAGACGTACCCCGTGTGTTCTCTCAGAGTTGGGTTCACATGTGCAGTGGCATGATGAAAGGCACCGCGGTGTTTTCAGAACCCCTGACTGTAGCCGGTCTCCAGCTGGTAAAATTGTCATCGTTCACAGCCTAATTGAACGACGGAAATTTACCCCGGATCAGCAGCGGATCAGGTCCAGTGTACACAGCTGGGAACCAAGCTGAGCTCAGTAAATATCTGTGCTCAGGACTAAACCCGAGCCAACCGCCTTGCACACAGATATTTCTCCCAGGTAGCAGCACGTGGATCAATGTCCTCTTGTTCGCTTGCATCTACGCCGTCCCCTGTTCACCTATTCAGCGATGATTTATTGACACCAGAAAGGGAAGTCAGGCACTGTCTGTGAAAACTGATCAGATTATTCAGAGAGAAATATTAACACCTCCAACAGTGGTTATGGTTGGTGAAACAGGGTGAAGCTTGGCTTGGGGTGAGTAGAGAACACACTAGATACTGTGAACACATTGCTTTGTTGATAGAAACATAGAATCATTAGGGATCGGAAGAGACCTCGAAAGATCATCCCGTCCAATCCCCCCGCCACAGAAGGATCACC
>VZRI01002347.1:125710-151459 GCA_013397515.1 Upupa epops | reverse complement strand
GACACGTAGCAGCCGTTCGTACCGAACAGCTCCGCCTCCCGGGAAGTGCCTCTGCGGCTTCTCGATGCGGAAGGTCAGGTCACCAGATACGTCCCGACTTCGCCCCTGGTCAGTGAGCAAAGAACCTCCGGGATGCGGCTGTGACTGATGTCACCTGCGCCCTTACGCTGCTGTAGTCCTCGGGCTGTCGGCGGAGCCCTCGCGGAGCTGCGGGGGCCGCCGTGCCCTGACCGTGTGCTCACGGCTCTGAGCAGCTCCCGCAGAACCACTCACGGGGGTCGCTTTCTGGGTGCGTGGCGTTACCGAAACGCTGCCCGCAGTTGTCAAAGCTGTCGGTTTAACCAGTTTGCCAGGATGTCTGTCTGTAGGGTATATGTTGGCTGAGGCCCTGGTCCTGTGCTTCATACACGTGCTTTAGGCTCTGAGCAAACAAACTATAAAATATAGAGTCTAGGCTTTCAGGCAACAGATCCCACCTGGCACAGAGCAGCCATTAGTCCTGTGGTTCTCTTTTAATTTGAAAATTACTTCATGCACCCCTTACGTCCTTAAGGCTGACCTACATAGTTGTAATAGCAGTTATCTCCATTTGCAGCACAGTCAGGTGGAGCTCAATTCCAACATCCAAGTTTATGGCTCATTGTCTGCTCTGTCTCTGTGTGGGCATGGAGGAAGCTGGTTGTCGCAGAATTACAGCAGAGTCCCTCTCATCGTTGCTGGAAGTTGGGTAGCTATAGAGACTGGTTGAGTTTTAAGTGCCCATGGAGGTATGAACCAAGTAATCATAAGAACATCAAGCTGAGAATGAAAACTGCAGAATTTTCTCACTCCTTTGACTTCTCTTCCAAGTGAAACAAGGCTTCCTAAAACCTAGCTGTAGAGATGGACCTGGGGGTCTTGGTAGATAGCAAACTCAACATGAGTGAACAGAGTACTGCTGCTCTAAAGAGGACCAGCAGGATGCTGGGCAACATTAACAAGGGCAACACCAGCAGAGATAAAGTTGTTATCTTGCCAATTTACTCAGTGCAGGTCAGACCACACCTTGTGTACTATGTTCAGTTTTGGTCCCCACTATACAGAAAAGATATGGATAGATTTGAGAGAGTCCAGAGAAGGGCAACCAGGATGAGCAGGGGACTGGAAGACCTCCTATATGAACTGAGTGAACTGGGTCTGTTCAGCCTTGAGAAGAGAAGGGTAGGGGACCTCATTGCCACATTGTAAGTCCATGAAGGGTGGCTACCAAGAAGATGGAGACTCCCTTTTCAGAAGGAATCCTGTAGAAAGGACAAGAGGGAATGGTTACAAGTTGTTCCAGCAGAGATTCCAACTGGATTTGAGAGGAAAGTTTTTCATTATGAGAGCTGTTAAGACAGTGGAATGGTCTTCTAAAGGAAGTGAAGGATTGCTCGACTTCAGACAATTTTAAGACTCAGCTTGATAGAGTAGTGGGCCAGCTTGTTTAAACTCTGTGCTGCTTTAAGAGGTTGGACTAGATGATCCTGAGGCCCCTTCCAACCCATGAACCAGTGAACATCCAGCTGGTGTTATTGTTGTTGTGTATTTGCACACAATGATCAGTAATAAGATGGGGGTAAGGCAGTGTTGTTCCCTTACAAATGAACTGGTGTGGGTTTAATTCTTTTCTGAACAGGTCCCAGCACCCTCTGCTTTGCTCCCTTCAGCTCCTCCCTGTGTCCTGTGCTGTTGGGTTTACGGTACTTTGAACTCCTTCCTTCCCTGTACAGTGTTTCCAGCTCGCTCTGTGTACCAGCTGTGCACACACTGGTTGCCCAGATGGCCAAAGTGAACAGACAACTGTTGAGCTTTTTTCCTTCAGTGCTGCCCAGCTGCCAATTTCCGGTAAACATAAACTCAGTCTTCAAAACATCCTCTGTTTTCTCAGAGGTGTTTGAGATAGCCAAGGGATCCAAAAGCCTACTGGTTAACAGTGTGATTATACAACTTCACTTCCACAAAAAAACCTTACTTGAAAGTTGTTTTGCGAGAATAGATGAAGCATGTTTTCCTGAGGACTTGTTTATCATATCCTGCCATAGTAACTCCCTCCTGTCTTCTACTGCTCTTTAACCCTGGTAGCTCCAATCTCTTCAGGAATGCACCTAGCTGCCGCCTGTGTTCTGCCCTGTTCTTGTGTGCACAGCCAGCTGAGTCAGGTGTTCCTGCTTGCTGAGCCACCAGCCAGCTGCTGAAGACTTAAGGATATGGAGTGAGTTGTCCTTGGCTGCTTGAGGCTTCTGTCCTCAAGAGATGTTCTTCTGAAGCTTGTGGTGACAAGTTTGGCAGAAGCATGGGTAATTTATGTTAAAGTTACTAAGGAACATAGTGGGTGATGTGGACAGACAAATTAACACACTTATTTCTCCGAGGACTGGAGTGAGAATGCACCGGACAGGTACTGATTTTTACAGTTGCAAGCAAATGCTTGTGACCTTTCATGTTTTATCTGTATTCAGACTCTCAGCCAGGGTTGTAGATGTGCATGGGGAAGGAAAGCTCAAGCATAAACTGTCGCGAAGATCGTTCCTATAAGACAGTGGGTTTTAATGGAAAAAGGGATGGAGAAATAGATGAGTAAATAGGTGTGAAGCCTTGTGCACTGCATTACCGAACCTGTGCACAAACCAGGCAGTGTGCAAAGAATGCCAGTGTCAGAGGGATCTGAAAAATCTAAGCAAAGGTATGTGGGAACCTGCCTGTGAAAACTGAAGTAACAAGGCTTACAACAAGAGAGAAAGAGTGAGATACTGAGGAGTTAGCCAGAGAGGGGAAGGATCTTGTGAGACTATAGTATGTTTTTGGATGAGGAAGATGCCTCCACTGGATATACTCCTTCAAGCATTTTCCAGGGTTTATTGGATAACACTTAAAGACCTTTCATTATGAAATCCCAAAAGGCACAGAATCAAAGAAGGGACAGGGTTGGAAGGGACATTGACGATCATCAACTTCCAAGGCCCCTGCAGAGGCAGGGATGCCTTCACTAGATCAGGTTGGCCCCATCTAACCTGGCCTTGAACACTTCCAGGAATGGGGCTGCCACAGCTTCCTTTGGCAAACTGTTCCAGCATCTCAGCAGCTTCACAGGAAAGAATTGTTTCCTAATGTCCAACCACAATCTCCCCTCTTCAAGTCTGTAACCCTTTCTCCTTGTCCTTTTGCTACCACCCATGTCAAAAGCCCTACCCCAGATTCCTGTATTCCCCTTTAGATATTGCAAAGGTGCCAGAAGGTCACCTCAAAGCCTTCTCTTCTCCAGGCAGAACAATCCCAGCTTGCTCAGCCTGTCCTCATAGGAGAGGTGCTCCAGCCCTCCTTTTAAGTTCATTTAAATTATAAGGATCATTTAAGTTGCTCTCCTCTGGACAATGTATGTAGTGTGTAGTGTATTTAGGAAGAGAAAATGTGCATTTACACAGGAATTAGAGTACACTTAGCCGTATTTATTTCAGGTTGGCATCTGAACTAGAATTCTTTGTGTACTTGTGCTGACACACTAATTCATTGCCTGCCATCAGACCTTATTTGTCATTTGGAGCAGAACAAAATCCTTGTAAAAAATAGCTAGTGGCTTTCTAGCCTTCCCTTATAAAACCAACATTATGATACGTGCTATAGCGTCGATCTTGTGACTGCAGTAAAAATAGTTTTCTGATTTGTGGTCCTCTTCTGACTTTGTAGGCTGCTTACTGTAGCTGTTTGAAACGGGTACGTTTCATGCTGCTTGTTGATCTGAGCAACACGGTATGAGGTTGGTGTTTAATGCCAGCAGTTGGCATGCTTTAGCTCAGGTGTTTGTGTGCCCAGAGACCCCACTGTGATATTTGGATACTGTCTTGAAAGGCTTGTAACTTGCTGAGACCTTGCTGTAAAAAGAGGCAAAATTGAGGCAGGGTCCTACATTTTGGCCCAAATAACTCCCAGCAGAGCTACAGACTGGAGGGTGAGTGGCTGGAGAGCAGCCTGGCAGAGAAGGACCTGGCAGTACTGGTTGACAACCAGCTGAGCAGTGTGCTCATGTGGCATGAAAGGCCAATGGCATCCTGGTTTGGGTCATGGAATCATTGGGGATTGGAAGGGACCTGGAAAGATCATCTAGTCCAATTACCCTGCCACTGCAGGATCACCTAGACCAAGTTGCACTGGAACACATCCAGGCAGATCTGAAATGTCTCCAGAGGTGGAGACTCCACAACCCCTTGGGCAGCCTGTTCCAATGCTCCATTACTCTCCCTGGGAAGAAGTTACTGCTGATATTGATATGGAACCTCCTCTGTTCCAGTTTGCACCATTGCTCCTTGTCCTGTCACCAGAAGACCTTGCATGGCCAGCAGGACTAGGGACAGAATTCTCCCCCTTTACTGGGCACTGCAGAGACCTTCCCTCGAGTACTGGGGGCAGTTCTGGGCCCCTTACTGCAAGAAAGAGATTGAGGGACTAGAGCAGGTCCGGAGGAGAGAAGCAAGGTTCGTGAAGGGAGTGGAGTGAAAGTCTGATAAGAAGAGGCTGAGGGAGTTGGGGTGGTTCAACGTGGAGAAAAGGAGACTCAGGGGAGATTCTCTATAGCAACATGAAGGGAAGTTGTAGACAGGTGAGGGTCAGGCTTTTCTCCCGGGCAGCTACTGATAGGATGAGAAGACAGGGCTTGCATCTCCACCAGGGGAGGTTTAGGCTGGATGTTTGGATGCCCTTCCTCATGGAAAGGGTGATGAGACACTGGAATGGACTGCCCATGGAGGTGGCGGAGTCCCCATCCCTGGAGGTGTTTGAGGACAGGCTGAATGTGGCACTTGTTCTGTTAACATGGAGGCGGAGTTTTGGAGGTAAAGCAACAAAGCTCTTTGGATTACGGCTTCTGATTTGTAATGGTAGTTGGAGGTGATACTAAGCAAAAGTGCAAGAAAAAATGGGGGGAAAAAATACCTCACTTGCGGAGTTACCTACCTTTGGTAAGATGCCAGTGCCTGCTGCCCAACAGCAGGAGGGAACACGTATTGTTGCAGGACCGTAGGCACACAGGGATTGCTCTGGCATAGTATTGTGGACACCGTAAAATGTACTTGGCCTCTGAAAATGGTATTTGTGTTTTTATTTCTCTGATGCCTTCTGATTCAATGAGCTCTGTTACTATTTTGTGTATCCTGTATTCTCATGAATAGGGTGGCTACACTGGCGCCTTACCCCTTTTTATTGAGTGTGAAGACCTCACTCCTACCAGTTTCTGTAACAGTTTTGGTTTGGGGTCTGGGTTTACTTTTGGCATTGTCCTACAACTGTTAGCCTTTCATTCCACAGAGTTCTGTTCACATCTGACCACATTTTTCCCTTTCTAAAATGTTCAGTTTGTTATTGTCTCATTTCTTTCTGTGACTACCTTTTCCATCTCTGTTCTCATTCCAGGAGCAGTGTCACACTTCCTTTCATAATCCTCCTCTTTTCCAGTGCAAACCTTTAACCAAAGGCTTGTCCTTTCCTTCAGACTACTTTCTCCCAAAACTATATAAACTTTTTCACACAACCCCTCAGCGCCATCACTTCTACCATCTTCAGTTTCAAACAGTGAAGTTCTTGCCCTCCACAGTAAACTTCTCCATGAAGGGATTTGTTTTTGTTGGCTTGTACAGCGAGGAGCACAATGTTGGTACCTAAGGACCAGTGCGCAGGCTCTGCAGCTGGTCTGTGAAATCAATTGCATAGCAACCTCAGGGGTGTTGTGGTGTTTGTTGGAGAAAAGCAGCTGATGACTCATTTTGGCAGATGTCAGTAAAAAATCAGAGCCAGCTCACCTGCTTAAAGCTACAGAGAGCAGAACTGGGGAGTAATGGTGTGACTTGAGGAGAAATGTTTGGTAAGGACTGATTGCCTTTTGCTATTGGGACCAATACTTATTTTCCAATAGATTAAAATCAGTATTCTGTAGTCTGCAGTATTGCAGTCCTAGTTTGAAGCATCCCAGGGACTTGGTAGCCTTTTTTCACCCTACCCTATCTTTTTTCATCCTACCCCCCTGTGGACAAGAAGGCTTTGACAAGTCATCTCCAATTATCAGAGCTGCTATGCTACCCTCCCTCATCTCTCTGATGTGCACTAGTATTGCTGTTTTTTATAGTCAGGTGATAAACTGTGCATTGTCTCAACAAGTAGCAACAGTATGTGATTCACACACAAACCAAAGGTGCTGTGGGTCTGCCTCGAAGCTAGGTCATACAAATGTTCATGCTGGTGCATGGGAGGTTGGGAGAGCCACACATCTGGGAGGTAAGGTGAGTCTACTATATACCTAATGTACATTTTTTTGAGGTGCTGCTCTTTGGGGACTTGCATGTGCTTTAATACTCCTGCTTTTATACCAAGCCAGAGCTGATTCTGCAGTAATAACTTGCTCAGCCTTGCTGTCTGTTTTCTGCAGCCTTAACCTTTGATGGAGATATGCTCAGGCCCCTTGTGACCTCTGCGGGCAGGATACGGTGTCCACAGAGACACTGAACATGGCTGTGGTCTGTGTTTGGCCAGCAGGTCATAGTCCATCTGTCCTTTGGTAGCTGTTGATAAAGTAATTTACCCTGTGCAGCTTATTTTCCCTGTGACAGTTAATAATGTCCAATCAGCAGGGGTTCAGGAAGGGCAGGTCCTGTCTGACTAACCAGATCCCTTTCTGTGACCACATAGTGGATGTGGGGGAAAGCAGTGGATGCTGTATACCTGGACTTCAGTAAAGCATTTGACACCGTTTCCCACAACATCCTGCTGGCAAAGCTGGTGCCTCATGGCTTGGACAGGTGGACTTTGCTTGGTAAAAAACTGCTTGGATGGCCAAGCCCAGAGAGTTGTGGAGAATGAGATTAAATCCAGTTAGCAGCTGGTCACCAGGGCTCAGTGCTGTGGGAGAGCTGCTGTTTTAACACCTTTGTCAATGACCTGGGTAAGGGGATTGGGTGTTTCCTCGGTCAGAGTGCAGATGGCCAGTGGCACCCTGGCTTGTATTAGGAATTGTGTGGCAAATAGGAGCAGGGAGGTGATTGTGCCCCTGTGCTCAAATACACCTCAAATACTGTGTCCAGTTTTAGGTGCTGCAGTGTAAAAGGGACACTGAGGTGTTGGAGAGGGTCCATAGAAGGACAGCAAAGCTGGTTAAGGAGTTGGAGAACATGACTTAAGACGAGAGGCTGAGGGAATTGGGATTGTTTAGTTTAAGGAGGAGGAGGTTAAGGAGACCTTATTGCCCTTTACAGCTCCCTGAAAGAGAGGCCAGTGGTGCCCTCTTCTCCCAAACAACTGTGGACATCAGTGGCCACAAGCTGTGCCAGGGGAAGCTCAGTTTGGAAATTAGTAAAACATTTGTTAGTGAAAGAGCAGTTAAACATAGGAACAGGTGGTCCAGGTTGCTGGTGGAGGAGTTCAAAAGGCAAGCAGATGTGGCACTTGGGGACCTTGTCTTTGCGGTCATGGTGGTGTTGAAGGTTGGGCATGATGATCTTAAAGATCCTTTCCAACCTTAATGATTCTGTGATTTGTGATTCTGTCTAATGACTGGTTTAGTAATCCTGGCTTGTATCAGAAATAGTGTGGCCAGCAGGAAGAGGGAAGTAACTATCCCTCTATAGGCAGCTATCTTGTCTGGGTTTTGTGGCTATTACAATTGACTGCAGAAAATATGTAGTTAAAGGAACTAAAGACCTGGATTTCCTTATTTTTCCTTTAGTTTCTGTTGAAGAATGGAGAAAAGGTGATCAGATGATAGTGACAGCAAATGAGAGACAATAAAAAATACCTGATTGTTCTGTCTTGTGATTTCAGGAAGGCAGACTTTGTGGCTATTCTCAGAGGCTGTCAAATGTTGAGAGATCATAGAATCATTAGGGATCAGAAGGGACCTCGAAAGATCATCCAGTCCAATCCCCCTGCCACAGCAGCATCACCTAAACCAAGTCACACAGGAACAGATCCAGGCGGGTCTGGAATGTCTGCAGAGAAGGAGACACCACAACCCCCCTGGGCAGCCTGTTCCAGTGCTCTGATACCCTCACTGGGAAGAAGTTCCTGCTAGTATTTATATGGAACCTTCTCTGTTGCAGCTGGCACCCGTTGTTCCAGATGACCTTGAGAAGAGCCTGGCTCCATCCTCCTGACACCCACCCCTCACATATTTATAGACATGAATGAGGTCACCCCTCAGCCTCCTCTTCTCCAAGCTGAAGAGACCCAACTCCCTCAGCCTTTCCTCATGAGAGAGCTGTTCTACTTCCTTCATCATCTTCACTGATGCACCCAGCAGCTCTCTCTTGAGGGACAAGTCTTTAGGAAACGAGACTTCATGGACCACTTACTCACAGAAAAGTGTTGGTGGAATTGGAGCTGAAACAACAGTTCTCTACAGAAGTCTTGTCTGTGGTAGTTGCAGCTGTTAGGACTTCAGCTGAGTAGAGATGCTGTCAGGCAGTTTCCCTTCTCACACAAACCATTGAAAGGCTGCAGGAAGACAGGAGATCCCATGTGTTTTAACAATAATGTTTGAACTTCAGGGTACAAGTGCACATTCATGGAGATTTATGTTCTACGAATAAACTTGATGTTGGGTTTGGTTTGTAAGTTTGTGTTTGGTTTGTTTTTAGGGACGCCAGAAGATGCTTCACTGGAGATCTCGCTCTCACAATGCAAGTCATGAATAAAATCCATTAACTGATATTCCCTTTGTAACCCTGATCTCCAGTAGACTTCCTGTAACACGTGGAAGAAAAGGTCAGGGTAGAAGGTCATCATGAAGCTAAAGCAGCGAGTTGTGCTCTTGGCCCTCCTCCTCGTCATCTTCATTTTCACTAAAGTTTTCCTCATTGACAACTTGGACACCTCAGCTGCCAACCGGGAGGACCAGCGCGCCTTTCATCGCATGATGGCAAGTCTCCACATAGAATTGGATCCCCGGCTTGACCACACGTTGCAGTCACCTTGGGAGATTGCAGCCCAGTGGGTGGTGCCCAGGGAGGTGTATCCTGAGGAGACACCTGAGCTAGGGGCTGTTATGCATGCCATGACAACAAAGAAAATCGTCAAAGCTGATGTGGGATACAAAGGGACCCAACTGAAAGCTTTGCTAATACTTGAAGGAGGACAGAAGGTTGTCTTCAAACCCAAGAGGTAAATATTGAACTAGTAACTGCTTTATGGTTTGTTCTTAAAAGAAAACTCATCCCTGTTTTGTTGCATTAATGTTACAGATTTGCACCTAAACAAAAGGCCTTTCTGTTCATTGTAAGACAGTATGGAGCCTTGCTGCTCTTCTGATATTAGGTTACTATGTGAACTGTCTCCTGGGTTATAGAGCTTTGATGCTCGAAAGAACCTGTCTTAAGGTTAAAAAACTATTCACTGTGTTCAGCCCTGAGGGAATGTTGGTTAAAGCTGACGTTTCTGAGCACTGTCTTCCCGGTTGTGGAAGTACAGGTTCTGGCAGTGTGGAGAGAAGTCTTGGCTACTCTTTCTGAGTAAGAGCCTTGTCAAGGTGTTATGGGAGAGTGCAGTTCAAGAACAGGGAAGGAGTGGACGCTGATGGTGGTCTTAAAAGTAGAGCTCAGTGTCCGATGTATCTGCAAGAAGTCAAGAGGGGCAATGTCAGAATGAGCAGGCATGACCACACTTCCTTGGTATGACCTCTGCTTACAGGGATCTACAAGGAAGTGTGACATGATTGAACATTAGTGAAAGGGTCTTGTGCACATCTTGTGAAGCTTTTAGCTCGCTTTGCAGAAAAGGAGAAGGAAGAAGGATGTAAAGAAGCAAGGCTGGTGTATATCATGGAAGTGCATTGCAAGTGTGAAGTGTTGTCATCACAACTCACTTCAAAGATTATTGGGTTAAGCAAGCATGAAGGTTTTTTTGGTTGTGTTAATGAACAATTAGAGAATGAGGGAAAAAAATTTCTTCCCTCCATGTGCTTCTGGAATTCACAGTCCTGTTTCCTGCTTCACTGTGGGGCCAGGCAGCGTTTAAACAGTGTGAACCTTTCACACAGAAGCCTTGGTGTTGAAAGGCTCATCCAGTCAGTGTAGTAACAAGGAATTTCTGTAGTGCTCTCTGTATGAGTGAGTGCTGTAAAGCCTTTCACCAAGCATTGCATTACATTCCCGTGAAGGAATGCCTGAGCAGGCAGACACAGTGACTCTGCTCCATTAAGGACATAGGCAGCTGAGGACGCTTATAGGACCAGTAGACAGTTTATAGGGTTGCTAGTCAACGTGGCCCTAGCCATACTGGTGGGCCCTTGTCCTGTGTTTCACTTCGGCAGGAACCTATCAGATCATACTCCTAAAAACTCCACACCATCCTGCTCTGGTTAATTATCTATTGAGCTGCCTTGCAGGGAGGCTAAAGGCATTTGCTCAGACTGATGAAATGGACTGCTATCTCTCTCCGAAAGATCACTCTGCCTTCTCTACACTGCTACTGCTTGAAACCCTGAGTCTGTTGGAAATAATCAAGTTTACACAAATTTATACAGAGCTGAAAATGAGAAAACGAGTAATCTAGTTTCACTTCACTTTATTAAAGAATGTGTGGTGTTTCACCCCTTAGCTTGATACTGATTTTGTTGTCACACGCTCGTGTGAAGTGTGCTTCAGGTGATTTAAATGGCATGTGTGAACCTTGGCTATTTGTATTTGCCTGGACTGTTTAAATACCATCAATTTAACAAAAAACAAAAAGAAAAAAGCCCAGTCCTTCACCAAAATATGCTGTTGCAATGAGTGTCTCATTCCTATTTCTTACTGTTCATTATGTCTTTTCTCCACCAGAAAAAAGGCTCCTTTTATAGGCAGTGTTATCCTCAGGTTCACGCTTGCTGATCTTGTAGCTACCAAAGCATTCTAGCATTTGGCACTTCCTCCACAGTATCAGATTGTATTTTCACCTTAATCTACAATCTGTTCCAACCCCAAAATCATCCGTGGAGTTAGAGCTTTCCTGTATAAATGGTCCCCTGTTCTCTAGCTGGGTCTGTGCACTTTGTTCTTAGAGGTGATTTTGGCATGTGGTTGAACTAAAACTTACTGGTTGGAACGAGTGCTGTGTCTTGAGCCCTGGAGGCCACTGTGCATTAGTGGACTTTCCTCTCTGTTCACTACTTCACCAGTCTTTACACTGTTTAGTCTCTAATATTTTTTCCCCTGTCCCATTGGTAGTCGTTTTGAAGGTGGCCCAGAGTCTTTCAAACATAGTGCTGTTGTTGCTTTTGTTACTCAGAGCAGCAGAATCAATGGCAATCCTGCATGAATCCCTTCAATCCCGCATGAATCCTTTCAATTACAGGTATGCCAGGGATTACATCGTGGAAGGAGAACCATATGCTGGCTATGACAGACACAATGCAGAAGTGGCAGCCTTTCACTTGGACAGGTACTGAATTATTGGGCTACCTAGTTTTATTGTCTCTGGTAAAGGCTTTTTCAGGGTGTTAGAGCTGGAGAAAAAAGGGAGTCCCTGGAAGCATGGGATGGAAACCACTGAATGAATACAGCTGAACAGGGCTTAAACGTGACTTTTTATAGTAATAATTCCCACGCGTTATAAACGATCTTTCCAGGTGAGCAACGCGAAGAGAAGAGGAGGCTGAGAGGAGACCTTATTGCTCTCTACAGCTACCTAGAAAGAGGTTGTAGTGAGGCTGGTGCTGGTCACTTCTCCCAGGTTACTAATGATAGGATAAGAGGAAATGGCCTCAAGTTGCATCAGGAGAGGTTAAGATTGGATCTTAGGAAGAAGCTCTTTCCTGAGAGTGGTTGGGCACTGGAACAGACTGCCCAGGGAGGTGGTGGAGTCACCATCCCTGGAAGTATTAAAAAAACGAATAGCTAGAGCACTTGAGGCCATGGTCCTAGTGGTTGGAGAGATGTTGGGATGAGGTCTAGGCTTGATGATCTTGGAAGTTCCTCCCAGCCATAAGGATTCTATGATTCTAAGGAAGGTGATACAGTCCTTCTTCAGCCTTTATACCAGGCAGATGATGGATGTTTCTGCTGTGAGTTCTCAGAGCTGGAGTATAGCAAAGCTTGTGTTGTTCCTCTGGAAATGCTCTGATAAAGGAGTGATGGCCTGTGAAGCAAATTTAATACTCAGGCACTTAAGAGAAATGAGCTTCTCTCCTTTGTGTTGGAGAGGAGACTGTTGCAGAGTTCCAGCTTTATTATTTGAGCTCAGTCATCTCAACTGCAGACAACTTTGCAATGTTCTGTTTTCATTTAAAACTGCTGCCTGTGTTGCGAATTCTCACATCATGTTTTTCCCCCCTAAATCAGAATCCTGGGTTTCCGGCGAGCTCCCCTGGTGGTCGGCAGGTTTGTGAATCTACGAACAGAGATTAAACCAGTAGCCACAGAGCAGCTTCTGGGAACCTTCATGACTGTGGGTAAGTGAACTGCATGGATTGTGCAGCCCAGTAAAGAAAAATGTGTTTGGGGGGCAAACAGCCATAGGAATCTGACACCGTTACAGAACAGTTAACTCTGATAAGGGAAGCTGGTGAGTCTTTTGTGTGCTGACAGAGATCATAATGCTTCTATTAACCCCATTTGATAGGGGAGTAGGGCTTGATCTTCTCCGTGTAGTTTTATCTCTGTGTTCTCTCATGCTGCTGTTACAGATGGGATTTTTTTTTTTTAGTAAGAATTCTCTCTCTGCTGTCAGATGTGGTTAGAAAAGTCTGTTATTAGACCCGAAAGGAACGAAATGAAATTGTATTTAACACAAACCACAGTGCTGATTTGGGATGATTTGTAGAGTTGGTATTAGATGGTGTTTGTGCTATGCCAGAGCCTGCTGAGCATTGATAACTAAATGTGTTCCGTATGGTGTTTACAGTAATAGTGCTGTGCAAGGCACTTAACAGGAGTTATTAGTGTGAACTACCAAGTGGTCATTAAGCACAAGAAATTACTTCTGCTGCAGCCTTAACTTCTTCAGGCTTTCATAAAATAGTACTCCATTTTTCTTTGCCCCTCTAACAAGAAGACTCTAGAGACAGTAGTTGATCACAGCTGATAAAAGTAATCTAGTTTCAAGCACTGTAGAGAATCTCTCCTGTTTGCCTTAACATTGTAAGTTATGAGGTGTAACTTTCAGATGAGAGAAGCTCTGCCATGCCAAGCTCTTTCAGCATTCAGGGCAGATTTTCTTCTGATTTCAGCTAAGATAACTAAGCAATTTTCTAGCAACCACATTAGCTTGAACAGTGTGGCTGCAGAAATATTCATTGCTGCTCCTTAGATTCGTTGGAACTGCTTGTTCTGCATAGCATGAACCAAAGAAATAGGTGGGTCGGGGGAAAAGAATGTGATCTACAATCAACCCAGTTTTAACCACGTTTCTGAGGCTATTCAATCTATTCATTAATGAATTGGATGAGGGATTAGGGTGCACTGTCAGCAAGTGTGCTGATGACACAAAGCTGGGTGGTGTTGCCGACACCCCAGCAGACTGTGCTGCCATTCAGTGAGATGGGCAGAGAGAAACTTAATGAGGTACAAGAGTCAGTGTAGAGTCTGGCATCTGGGCAAGAACAACCCCAGGGACCACAATAGGTTGGGGACTGACCTGTTGGAGAGCAGTGGAGGAGAAAGGGACCTGGGGGGTCCTAGTGGACAGCAGGATGAGTATAAGCCAGCAATGTGCTGTGGTGGCCAAGAGAGCCAACAGCATCCTGGGGTGCATCAGATTGGGGGTGGTTAGCAGATCGAGGGAGGTCCTTCTTCCCCTCTACTTTGCATTGGTGAGACCGCATCTGGAGTATTGTGTCCAGTTCTAGGCCCCTCAGTTCAGGAGGGACACAGAGCTGCTGGGGGGTGTCCAGCTTAGAGGAGCTCTCTTGAGCTCTCTTGAGCTTGGAGAAGAGGAGGTTGAGGGGGGACCTCATTCATTTCTAGAAATATGTGAGGGGTGGGTGTCAGGAGGATGGAGCCAGGCTTTCTCAAGGTCATCTGGTGATAGGACAAGGGGGCAGTGGGTGCAAGCTGGAACAGAGGAGGTTCCCTATCAATATCAGCAGGAACTTCTTCCCAGTGAGGGTAATGGAGCATTGGAACAGACTGCCCAGGGAGGGTTGTGGAGTCTCCTTCACTGGAGGCATTCAAGACCCACCTGGATGTGTTCCTGTGTGACTTGGTCTGAGTGATCCTGCTGTGGCAGGGGTATTGGACTGGATGATCTTTCGAGGTCCCTTCTGATCCCTTGGGATTCATACGGACTCAGTGCACATTTGCAGCTAGAATCTCAGAGATTTCTGTCTCTTGCCAGACAGGAAGGGGGACTTCCAGGGCTTTCCATGCAAGTAAAAGCTCTAGTCTGCAGCAAGCACAGTTACTGAAGACATCAGAGACAGCATCATTAAGTTGCCTGAACTGGGGTAGTGGGAGCACAAGAGTTAGATCTGGATGGAAGACTGCTGGCTGTCCAAGGGATTTTGATACATAAAGACTGTGAAAAACACAGCTTGCAGTGAGCTGCACCTCGTTTAGGGAGGATGTTTGGCCATAGGAAGAAAGGACATGGAGTAAGTGGAATTTAAAGGGAGTGAGATGTAGTTGAAGAATGTTTTGGAAACACATCACTGAGTATGGAGCTGGAATTAATTGCACAAGGGTCAGGAAAAGGCAGGTAAGACGGGTGAACTAGGAAAGGTTAAGCTAAAAACGTTAACCTAGGCCCTGTAGATACTTCATGCTAAAGACATCAGAGTAAAGACTACAAGGTTTCATTGTTTCTCTCCTGTCAGAAGACAGTGATGAAACTTTGGGCAGATCTACATGCCTCAGTTGTGTAAGGATGACAGCTTGCTTCTGCTTCCCCTGCCAGCTCAACTCAAATAACTGAGACACGCGGCAGGACTCAGGGCTCCAAAATCCCTGAACTCCAAAATTGGAGTTCAGCTTAGTCTTTTTCTACTTGTTTCAGCTACTTTTTTCCAGAAAGTGAGAAATCTGACAGGTGAGGTGTGAAATCTAAATAACAAGCAGTGTTAAGGTTGCACAGTCAAGGTCCTAAGGACTAGGATCACAGAGACTTGCTGATAGTGCACGGTTGTATTAACACTCATCGTGAGGAACGCAGTAGAAAATATAATCACTTGGATTGTAGTCTTTAGTTATTTTGAATGTGTAGTTGTCTGTGTTTAATCTCTTTCGAGCATCAGATATAGGAAGCATGAGGTTAAGTGCAGTGATACCCTGTTGCAGGGAAGGCTCTAATGCAACAGTGTGCTCCCAGATTGTGATTGGGATCCCTTGGATTACCTTGTGCTCTTTTGATCCCTTGTTTTGTGTGTAGGTAACAACACTTGCTTCTATGGGAAGTGCTACTACTGTCGGGAAACAGAACCTGCATGTGCAGATGGGGACATCATGGAGGGGTCCGTCACTCTGTGGCTACCAGATGTCTGGCCTCTTCAGAAACATCGGCACCCATGGGGTAGGACTTACCGTGAAGGTAAACTTGCCAGGTATGAGAACACAGTAAAGTTCTACATGATAATT
Source organism: Upupa epops (assembly GCA_013397515.1). Lineage (NCBI taxonomy): Eukaryota > Metazoa > Chordata > Aves > Bucerotiformes > Upupidae > Upupa > Upupa epops. The sequence goes on along the minus strand of VZRI01002347.1, from coordinate 135,917 downwards.
TGCACTAGAATTACCAGTACAGTGGCTGATCAAGGAGCAAGTGCTCTCCAGATGTGGAGTATTACTTTCAGTGTTCTTGATATGATGGGAGAAGTCAAGATTTACATTAAAATGAGTAAGAAGGATATCTTCATTGTTTGCCATGGTGCTAAGTGCTGTTCTTTCCCTGCTTCTTGCCTGGAGCAGAACTTCAGCAGGCAGTCAGAACAATCTGGGAATCTTGGCCTTGGGCAAATCAAGACCCTTCTCCTTTACTACTAGACCTTTGCTTGGGTCCTGTTCCTCTCTGTAGCCCAATAATACACAGCAGCACTGTTTTCTGACAGACGTGATTTCATGGTCCTGGTTCTGTGCTTCAGGGGTTGTGGAGTGGGTTTGCTTAGGTAGGTAGGCACTGCAAAGTTTCTCTTTGCTTATATACCATCAATTGTTGGTGAGCATGCTCAGCATCTGAAGAATGCTTTTAGAAAAGGACAAACATGGGGTCTAGCAATCCTTTACAGTAGATGTAACAGGTCTAAGGTTTTGCTTGGAGATGGTTTTGCCCTGACTAGGGCAAAGAGTTTTGAACTTAGTACATTCTTCCAAGTCTGTGTCCTGGACAAGTGATGAGAAAGATTTATAGACTTTGATCTAAAATATTTGAGTGATGTGATTGCTCTCAGAAAGAATCTCATCCTAAAGATTCCTCAAATTGTTTTACAGTGTCAGAGGTGCAGTTTGATTTTGTAGATGTGACCTTCTTGCCAACAGGTCAAAATCAGCTGTGTTTAGTTCCTGGTAAGTTGCAGTAAGGAATGGACTGTTTCTTGGAAGTGCTGAGGGTTTTTTGATGGAGAGGCTTTTTCATCATGAAGTGCTTGCTTACACAGGAGTTTACCCTGATGCCTATGCCAGTTTGATATTAGCTGTATTTTAAATTCATATATTCACATTAGGGTACATCACGTGTAATAGATAAAACCCCTTCTAAGTCCCTCAGTATAAATCATCAGAAACCACTGCCACGAAAAGGCCTGTCTTGAAAGACTGGGTGGAAGATGAGTAGAGAAAGCACAATATATCTCAGGAATGGTTTCAAGGAGAGCAAGTCATGATCCAAAGTAAAATGAAGTGCTTGAGGAACAGAGTGTTGTGGCGTAAGTGTATCGAGGACACAGAGGAGTACGTTCTAAGACGCTTACTCCAAGTCAAATGTGGTTTGGACCTTGATNTAGATAAAACCCCTTCTAAGTCCCTCAGTATAAATCATCAGAAACCACTGCCACGAAAAGGCCTGTCTTGAAAGACTGGGTGGAAGATGAGTAGAGAAAGCACAATATATCTCAGGAATGGTTTCAAGGAGAGCAAGTCATGATCCAAAGTAAAATGAAGTGCTTGAGGAACAGAGAGATGTGGCATAAGTGTATCGAGGACACAGAGGAGTACGTTCTAAGACGCTTACTCCAAGTCAAATGTGGTTTGGACCTTGATGCAAAAGAAAGAGGGAACTGGAGACATCATGTTAGGATGAGATGTAAACAAGAACGTTGACAAGGGGTTTTTGCCACTCAAATTTTTGGGTAATGGGGGGGAGGTATATTGGGAGCTCCAGAACTTTAGAAAATGAGGTGCGATTAGGTGGCAGTTCTAGTCATTAAAGGCTGATCTTCTCGCTTTTATATGATCTTCTGCAAGTTGCTCCAGCTTGTGTTTCCTCTGTTTCTCTTTACAAGTCACAGATGACTTCAGGCCTTTTCAACTTAACTGCTGTTTTGTGAAGAATTGGTTTGGTCCTTAATATGGAAGATGCTGCAGATGTTTAGCTTGACAGATTGAATGGATAAATGCCAGAGGTTTGGATGTTTTGGTGGTGGTGGTGAATGGCTTTAAAAACTTTAGAAGAATAAAATACCATTTGAAACCCTAGCTTTGGAGAATGGAGCCGTGACATTCGTGTGACCAGATCTAAGTGTGAGCCTGTGTGTAGGACAGGAGAGTAAAGGAAAGCTTGAAATGCTGTCAGTGCAGAAGGTGAGATATTGTGAAAGTAGTAAGGAAAAGAATAACAGCTGGGAATGAAGGAGAGGCCTTTGAGACCTTTCTCCTCACAACAGAGGAGGTCATAGGTAAGGAAGAGGAGGTTATTTGCATTAGAAAGGAAGGGCTTGATGGAAGCAGGTCAAGGTGATAGAAGTAGACACAGTACCTTAGTTAGGAAGTTAAGGGAGGCAGCTGATGACACTAACCTCAACCTGAGGAAGCCCAACCACTGCTGAACTGTGAGCAGCAGGGAAGCAGACTGACTTTCTGTTTTCCTGTAGAAGGCTGATGTGTAACTGTGTTAGAACTATGGCTTGCTCCTTACACCAGGGTGTTCATAGAGGGTTCACTCCTTTTTAATAAAACACTTCTATCTAGCTCACTTCTCTTTATCTAGCTTTGACTGCTGTGCCTCACCTTTATGCACTCGGGTGTGAATAAAGGGGCAGCTGGAAATACTGTCATCATACAAGAAGGAAGTGTTGCTAGAAGGTTTGATTTGGCTTCTCTTGGTGGCCGACAGGTGGGAGTATGACGAAAGCTATTGCGATGCAGTGAAGAAGACTTCACCATATGACTCCGGCCCTCGTCTCCTTGATATCATTGACACGGCCATCTTTGACTATTTGATTGGGAATGCTGACCGGCACCACTACGAGAGTTTTCAGGATGATGAAGGGGCCAGTATGCTCATCCTCCTGGACAATGCCAAAAGGTGAGGGTAAGAGCCTGGTGGCCAGGCAGTGGTGAGCACAAGGGTACACATTTATATGCTCTGTATTTCTTTTCCTTCTCTCACTTACTTTTTTCCTTTAATGTTTTCTGTAGTTAAAATCCAAGACTTTCCTTTTTAGGAGAGTTTACTCACCAAACATTAGGATCTTTCAGGTGCTCTCATGCCTACTCTGTGTCCCAGATAACTGTGACTGTTTTGAGTCTTACTCCAGCTATAGAAACTCTCAAAATATCACAGCACCACCCTTTTTCCCCATGCAGTTTTCAAGTATTTGCTTGTGTCTCTCCTCCTATCCCTAGAAAAGCCCCTCCCTTTGATTTTTTTCCTTTAATGGAAGATTAAAACCTTATTACTTACCAGTGAGCACTAGTGAATGCTGTGGTAGGATCTTTTCAAAGCTTATGTCTCTGAGCTTTGACTGCTCTGGCTGTCAAAGTTCGAAGTTTTCTGTTCTACTCTGGCTTGAAAAGGTTAAAGAGTTTAAAAAGGAGGTAGAACAGAGAACTAAATGTGATGATGTCCTGAGTGTGCACAATAACTATTAACAAAACACAAACAAACCCAGTGTTAGCTGGAAGGAATTGATGAGAAGCCCTCCTTGAGGCCAAACCATAGCATACTTGTGAGTTGAGTGTCTTTGCTATAGTTTTTATGTGGGGGCTGCTATAGCTTGAGTTAAAAAACAAAAACATATGGAAGGTCCAATCTCTGACTCCTGTCAATTTGCTTAGTTTTTCTTAAGAACAGAGCTCACCTATTCCACTCTATCATTAATTAGTCTGATGAAGGTTTTTTCTGATAGCACTGCCATCTGCAGTTTCTTCTACAGGTGGACCAGCTTCTGACAGTCAGCTCTGGCACTCCTTGTACAGGCTGTGCTCTGCAACGGCTTTGTACAGCTGTTGTGTGAGTGATCACACACAAGACCTCTGACCTAGCCAGGTCCTTGAAAGGTTCAGTTACCATGTCTTTCCTCATTTATCTTGCATATAGTGGATTTCTTCCTTCCCTCCTTTATTTCCCACTGCACTGGGTGCCTATTTTGTTTTGAAGCATAAACCTGTTCTGTAATACGCCTTCAGTTATGTCCGCAGGATGTGTTCCAGCTTGGAACTGCTTAGTTACTGCTGCTTTCAGACTGCTTTAGGTAAATTTGGCAAAAAGGGTCTTTCTAGAATCTTCTGGCAATGCGTTCAGACGTTAATCTAGTAGTCACGGGGGGTGCATCTAGCAGCTGAAGGTCATGGTAAACCTTTCATGATGCTGTATGTTGTGCAAACATTTCCGATGGGACTTTTGTGCCTAGAAGCAAGTGTTTTTCTTGAAAGCATAAGGAAAATTCTTCTAAAACAGCACGTGGCTGCCATTTCATTCATCCCCTGTCTGGATGTGCCAGACAGGCAGGGCTCCTGCTCTCTACATCCAGAATACCAATTATTCCTTTCTCCTGCTTCACGAGAGGAACTGTTTCTGGTGTCCTCTGCAATTTGTCTCTAGGGTGCCTTGGTCTAATACAGAGCTAGGTATGCTGATTGCTTCTGTTTACCTGGTACATTAGCTGGATGCCTGTTTATATTTTAATTGAAATGAGTTGATCTTTTGGAGCATGAAATTGCCTCATATTGATTTGTTTTTAATTCTTTACAGATCTGTTGATGTTGAGAACAACAGTAGGAGTTATTCACATGGTTTTAATTTTGCTTTTCAGCTTTGGAAACCCTGCCCTGGATGAAAGAAGCATCTTGGCACCTCTGTACCAGTGCTGCATGTAAGTCAAATGCAGGGATGCTGCTCAGTTCCTTCACTGACACAACTGCTGTCCTTAAGTTTGTGATATAATTCTGTTTGAAGCCTTCTGGCAAGTGGAAAACATTTGCTGGGGTACATAGTACTTAACTTTTTTGAGGCCCTGCACTTCTTTGATGTATTGTCACTGTTCAAGAAGCTGACGTAGTTTCATTAAGGTAGTAAACAAAAGGTAGACTGTAGGAAGTCATCTTGCCTCCAGGTCACTGGTTCAAAGTTACTCTTAGCGTAACAGCTGCATTGCATTTGCATCTATCCATGCAGCTCTTGCCAAATAAAAATTCACATCACAGCCCGAGTTTTCTCTGACAGAAGGTTGTGTGACTGGCAGCTTCACTACTTTCTTTTCCAAGCATTATTTCTAAATAAGGCTGCAGCACTGCTCAGTGTGTGCCTTCCAAAGTGAAGTTCCTAGGTTTTTGCAGGATTTAGTTTTCTGCTTTGGCCTCGGGAGCCTTTTTTTTTGTGCTTTTTGCTTTCAGAGGCTGTGACTTGTAGTTTTCTGTGGCCATTCTCACACCTGGCTGTTGCTCCTTCTCTGTAACAAATAGCAAACCATACCAGGAAGAAAATACTGATAATCCCATTTCCTGCATCTGTTACTTCACGGTAACATTAACTTTGCTAAGCCTTCCAAATGAAGCGCTTAGGTGAGAGTTCCTGTCTTCAAAGGTTCTCTCTCTGCTATTCTGTGAGGTCTGTGAAAGCTGGGAACTTGACAGAAAGCCTGAGCTCTTACACTCTGCCTGTGCTAAGCCAGGCTCTGTGCACACTGCTGCACATCGCCCTGTGTTCTGCCAATGATTTTCAGGTTCCTTGATTTTCTTATCTAAATGAGTTTTTGATGTCTGGTTTTATGAGAACCTTTGGGAAATTTCCTCGCCTAGATTCTCCCAAAGGCAACCAGCAGTTCATCTGTGTAAGCAGTTTCCCGCTTGATGTGTATCCTTTCTCAGAATTCATAGAATCATTAGGGATTGGAAGGGACCTCAAAAGATCATCTAGTCCAGTCCCCCTGCCACAGCAGGATCACAGGAACATATCCAGGCGGGTCTTGAGTGTCTCCAGAGAAGGAGACTCCACAACCCCCCGGCAGCCTGTTCCAATGTTCTGTTACCCTCATGGGGAAGAAGTTCCTGCTGATATTTATGTGGAGCCTCCTCTGTTCCAGCTGGCACCCATTGCCCCGTGTCCTATCACCAGATGCCCTTGAGAAGAGCCTGGCTCCCTCCTCCTGAAACCCACCCCTCACATATTTATAGACATGAATGAGGTCACCCCTCAGTCTCCTCTTCTACAAGCTCAGGAGACCCAGCCTTTCCTCAGTCATACAGGTTGTTGTTTTGTTGCAACACTGGTTTCTTTGAAGGTCATCAGAAGCCAACAGCTTAGAGAAGTGGTGCTAAAACAGAAATGTGGGGGAGAATGCCAAAAGTCTTCACAGGAAAAGACAGTTTATGAGAAGAAATCTATGGCCAGCAAAGCAGAAAGCTAACTGCTCTGCTACCTGGCTTAAAAGTCCAGTCAGCTGACTGTTGTCCTCTGTGATGAGCTGCTGTTCAGTGATGCTTTTCCTGAGGTGATGCGAGGTAACAGCCAGACTGGTTGTTTTCTGTGCTTTTCTTTCTGCCTCTGATGCCTCAGGACTGACGAACTTGTTCCTGTGTAACTCAAAGTGTTCCTGTATGACAGTGACTGCATCACGTTAGAGTCTTTGTCACCTGTGGTTTTCAAGTTCTACGGAGGTACTGCATGTAATGCAGTTGTAGGTGGGCCTTGCAAGCCCTGACCCCCTTTTGCAGTAGGATTCTGTGCTTGATGTAACAGACTCCCTCAACGAGCTTGGCTTTGGTACTGCTGATAGGACTTCAGCGGGACGGTGCTCTGATGATGTGTTCCTTTCTTCTGCAGCATCCGGGTTTCTACTTGGAACAGACTCAATTACCTGAAGAATGGAGTACTGAAGTCTGCCTTAAAAACTGCTATGTTGCATGACCCCATCTCACCAGTGCTTTCTGACCCTCATCTGGATGCCCTAGACCAACGGCTTCTTGGCATTCTGGCTACAGTGAAGCAGTGCACAGACCAGTTTGGGCCAGATGTTGTGCTGGTGGAAGACAGGATGACGCTGTCTCATTTGTAACAGTACTGCAACACAGATGAAACTCATTTTTTAACAAACAAACAAACAAAACAACGACAGAGAAACAGCACAATCAGGCTGTGGCCAAGATGGACTGAAAGGAACAGGAAAGCTGAGCCAGAGGAGCAGAGGTGACGCTGGCTGTAACCTTGGGCTGACAGCAGTGAGAGGTGGGAATTGGAGCCTCAGATGGTTCAGTACCCATAATGGCATCTTGGCCCTCGTGGTGCGTCCATTGCTGGCAGTGGACATTGCACTGGAAACAGTGACTCTTGGTGTTGGTGGAAGCGTGCGGAATATGGACACTGATTTGTGGACTGAATCTAAAGGGGACAGATGAACAGTACGATCCCGACTTCCGTTCTTTCCCTGCACACACTCTTGTGAGTTTTTGTCTGATTCAGGGTTGTACACAATCAGCTGTGAGCTGGTTAGGCATTTTACTGCTTCTTTAGACAAAGAGGAAGTGGTGAATACAGTAATTATTAGACTGAAGAGTTGTGCCACCCCCCTGGGGGTGGGATGTTCTTCTGTGGATGTTCTTGCCATTAGGGGTGAGAGAGGGGACCTCTGCTGCTCACTTGTCTTTTCCTTGATAAAAGGCTGGGAAAGGGGTTTGCCTCCTACGTGATCAAGCTTCAGTGTTTTTTGCTGAAGTCCTATCAGAGATTTATCCACAGGGTTGGAGATTCAGGGGAGGACAGGGTGGTTTTACAGCACTTGGTAACTAAGGGATTCAGGTATGTCCTGTCAGCAATTCCTGTTTATGAGGACTCTGGCAAAGCGTGAGTAGGGCAGGTAACCTCACAGTCCTTTGTCCGTATTAACCAAGTGTTCTTTATATTGTATCTGAGGAGGAGGGACACGACCTGTCCTTGGAGCAGATTCCATTTAGTGAGGTCATGGGAATCTGGACAATGCTACACTGATGAAAGAGAGAGGGGTACTGATGGACTTCCACAGTAACCAGCAGCTGTGGGCAAGGCCTCAAGACAGTGGAAAAAATCTTGAGCCAAGATCTTTCTTCTCTATCTCATATGGAGAGAGCTTCCTGCTGCTCGATGTTGTAACTGCAGTTCAGTGCTGCTCTTCTGTGGACACCAGCAGTTTCTCAGTCCCAGTCGGTCTGATCTGGCTTGTGGGTGAGCGCTGAAGCAGGGAGCACTTTCAGTGAGATTACTGCCTTTCCCAGCTGCTTTCTGCAACCCCCACTGTGAGATTCTGATTGAGGTCATTGCCCCAAGGTTCTTGCTCCTGGTGGTTTTGCTGTAGAGATGGGAAGTCAGTGTGGTTGGCTTTTCAGGACAGACTTGTAGCCCACATCTTGCACTCATCCTGTCATCCTCAGCGCTGCGTCAGCCTGCGCTGTAGATGAGCTTGTGTCCACAAAGCGTCTGACACTCGTGGTAGGTCTGAATCTGTGTCTCCAGAAGAGAAGCAGCTTCATTAGTACATTTCCAAATTCAACAGCTTTGCTTCGATTTTCAGTTCAGCCAGTGTGGCCTTTAGCAGTAAGGGAAGAGTGCACATCCTCAAGTGACTTGTGAGGAAGAGCAACAAAACACTGGTGTAGGACCTTTGCCTTGATTTGTCTGTGAGTCTTTTTAGCTCTGCACTAGTGTGGCAAGCAGATGAAGAGGTTTTGCCTGTTCCTGCACCTGCTGCCATGGCTGCTCAAAGAGATGGTGGTGAGAGTGTTGATTTTGAAAGTGCAGTTCTGTTTTGTTCAAATCTGTTTGTCATTGCTTGAGCAGAGTATCTGGAGAGTAGCACCCCTCTGGTTACCTGAAATCAAGTTTTGTGTTCCTCTACATCTCTCCTGGACCTGGCCACACTTCAGACCCACTCGAGAGTCAGGATGAGAACTGCAGTTTATTGGTATTAATAGGACTGTAACTCACAGCTGGCTTGTAGCACACCAGTATTAAACCAATCCCTACTGATTGCTGGACTCGATAACCTAACACCTGCTTTAGAAGCCATGGTCTTTTGTCCAGTTCAGCCTGCCCGTGTGGATTGTGCCTTGCTGGATGCTTTCAGGTAGAAATGCGTGTGTTCAGCTGACACCAAGCACAGGAGGACGTGAGCCATGCAGAGGTAGGTCATTGCCCTGGCTGCTCGCTGGCTGAGCTGGTGTGGTGCTTGGCTGGCAGTTGGATTGTGGTGGCTGAGCAAGATGTTTTGGGGAAGGTGGTTAGTGAACACTTGTACTCTAAAGCAGAATATGTTCATACTGAGGCGATGGGGCATAAACTTGTGCCCAAAAGATTGAGGATTGTTTATCTAGAGGAGAGATGAGGAAGCGTGAGGTAATGGTTCGCAGCAGTTTTAAAAGCATGTTCTTTTCAGTCTTAATGATGAGCACTTAACATTTTGAGAAGGATCTAGCAACATTTGAAGTTTGGATTTATGTTTGATCGCTCTTGATCATTTACTTTTGATTAAATTAAGGGGTTTTTTTGTTTCATGAAGTTAAGTTAGTGTTCAGGGCTAACATGCTGCTTCTTGACAGACCTCTAAGTTCAAGCTTTTGCTGTCAGGTGGACCCGTGAGTAGGTCTTCCCTAGTGTGAATGTCAAAGGTTTAAAGCAGTGCATTGGCTGCCCTGTGAACAAAGGATGTAAAGTCCAGCATCATCACCACCAGGAAGCAAGAAACGCTTCCTTTTGAAGTTTCTCTGCTGTCCCGTTGATGCTTCCAGTCAGTGTAAACACCACTGGAGCTTGGCATTCTGCAACAGAATAAAGTCCTCTTATTCCAAATCAGGACAATCTGCCCTTGGCTGTGTGATCATTGATTTGTTTGAATCCAGAACCCTGAGACAATTCTAATTGTAACCGCTGCAGAGGAGATCAGCAGCACCCACATCACAACAGGGTCTGCTTGAATCTCTGCGAAGGGTGTTACCAGTGAGGCAGATGCTCTGCTCTGTCAGTGAGGTGTACATGACACCATCTGATGCTTGTTCACTGTGCACACTGTAATCTCTTGGCTCCAGATGTTACAAAGCGGTTGTGTTGTGGATGTGGGTAACATCAGAGTGCTCGAAGCACTGAAACCAAGAACTCATTAAAAGCAGAGCACCATCAGCCATCTGCTATTTACCTCCTTCTAAAGTCAGCAGTTGGGCTGGAGGAAACACTGAAGTCGGCTCCTCTTGCAGCAGCTAATGAGCTGGAGCGTGTCTTGCCAAACAAACTTCAACTCAAAAATGCTAATTTATTAAGAAAGTAATTTATTTGCTGTGGCAGCTGGAGCAAGATGCTTGAACCAGACGCCCCTCTTGGAGCTGTCAGAGGTTTGCCCCTGGGAACAGCTGCACAAATGGAGGTTGCTAGTAAGAAACTAGAAAGCAATCATGATGTTCTGCTTGTGTTCCCCAGGCTCAGATTCCACATAAAGCAACGTTGTGTGAATAAAGATTTTAATAAAGCATCGATGGGTTGTTCTAAGACTCTATCTCTCCTGTCTCTCCATCATTCCGGCACGCAGCAGGCTGA
>VZRI01002347.1:109193-125630 GCA_013397515.1 Upupa epops | reverse complement strand
AACATGGTCTAGCAGGTATTAAAGCTCTCCCTTCCAGTGCTCTGTCACCCTCACCGTGAAGAAGTTTCTTCTCAGAGTTATGTACAACCTCCTGTTCCAGCTGACACCCGTTGCCCATTATCCTATCATTGGCTGCCACTGAGCAGAGCCTGACTCCTTCCTCCTGACACCCGCCTTTTCCATAATGATCAACGTTCATGGGGTCACCCTTCAGTCTCCTTTTATTCCAAGCTAAAGAGACCCAGCTCCCTCAGCCTTTCCTCATCAGGGAGATGCTTCGCTCCCTTCCTCATCTTTGTGGCTCTGCTCTGGACTCTCTCAGGAAGCTCTGTGTCCTTCTGCAACTGAGATACAATATTCCAGATGTGGTCTCACCAGGGCAGAATAGAGGGGAAGAACCTCTCTCGATCTACTAAACCCCCCACTTCTAATCCACCCCAGGATGCCATTGGCCATCTTGGCCACAAGGGCCCGTTGCTGGCTCATGCTCATCCTGCTGGCCAGCAGGACCCTTTCTCATAATGCAGGTTACTTGCAAAAGCCTTGGTGGTAAGGAGAGCAGTGGCCAGAGGGGTGTCCCAAAGTGATAGAGAGCACGACAAGCTGTAAGTGGCTGCCGGAGAGCTTTGGAAAGAGTCTGTCAGGTGCCCTGTGACCATTTTTCAGTGATACTGATTTCAAGTGGTTAGAGCACTTTGAAAGATGCACTGTGCATGGGGTGGCTCTTTAGGTCCCTTACTCAGAGTGGAGCCTCCTGCTTTTTCCTACCTAACTTTTCCAGAGTGCTGAAACATTCCTGCTTCTGCTGCCTCTGCTTTGCCCCTGCCCATGAAGCCATGGAGGGCTCCAGTGGCCCCTGCCAGGGCAGGGAAGGTCCCCAGTAGCTGTCTCTGCCACAAATTCCAGCAGGTAAGGTCAGGCCATGCTCCTGGGGCAGTTGCACCCAGTTTCCTGTGGAGGGGGGGGATTAGGTGTGAGGGGATGCTCTAACAGGCGTTGGGAAGCGTATGTGCTCACAGATAACAACAGCTTTGTTCTAAGCAGGGACCCTTCCTGAGAGGCTCAACTACACAGCTGGCACTGAGCTGCCTCTGGAGTGACTGCTGCCTGCAGGTACCGTTGACACGCTTTTCCTCAACACTGCCCTCCACTTTTGCCTCCTCCTCTTTTGCTTGGCTTTCTCTGTGTTTCCCTTCCAAGACTTGCTCCCACTGCTGGGCTTCTTGCCCAGTGAAGCCTGACAATGGCTCCAGAGTCTGCCATGTCCTCGACCTGCACGCAGGGAGAGCTGAAAAGCGGCACCTCCATGTGGGGCAGCAAGAGTGGACCCCTTCAAGTACAAGCAGGTAGCCCTGGGGACATGGAGCCAGGAGAAGAGCAGAGCTCACTGCCACTAGCAGCTCACACTGTGAAAGAAAGGTGAAGTGAGCCAGAGCATGAGGGGTACCCTGGAGGAGCAAGCACAGCTGGCAAGGACCCAGAGAAGGAAACGAAGGCTTTGCATGCCCATGCCTCTCACTCAGCAGTGGGATGCGAGGCCAGCACTGTCTCTGCAGAGTCCTAGATGTTTCCTCCTCAGTCTTGCGTTGCCACAGACTTCACCTGGGCTGTTGCTGCAGGAGGGTACCAGGGGACGGTAGCCAGTGGAAGCTCCTCTCAGTACCAGTAACCAGGGGCTGCTGTCACGGTGTGGGGTGGGAAATTCCTTGATGGGGAGGAGGCTGAGTCACAAAGCACCTCACAGGCTGTGTGTGTAAAGTAAGGGAAACCGCTTCAGGGGGTTCAGGGGGCTGTTTGCTGTGATCAGGGAAATGAGAGAGAGGATCCTTGTAGGAGCGTCCCTACAGGGAAGCAGGAATTTCTTCCTAGTGAGGGTATCAGAGCACCGGAACAGGCTGCCCAGGGGGGTTGTGGAGTCTCCTTCTCTGGAGACGTTCCAGACCCGCCTGGCTGTGTTCCTGTGGGACTTGCTCTAGGTGATCCTGCTGTGACAGGGAGGTTGGACTTGATGATCTTTCGAGGTCCCTTCTGATCCCCAAGGATTCTATGATTCTGTGTTTCCTTTTTCTCCAGGCAGTGGATCTCATCACCAGCAGAGGGACGTCCAAGCTGCAGAACCTGAGGCAGTGGTCTGCCCTGTTCTAGGACTTTTCAGCTGTTGCCTGGAGGTAGACGTGGACAGGCGATGGTCTGGCCAGGAACTTCTGCAGGCAAGATGGGAAGCGGCTGCACTATGGAAGGGCTTGATCAGAGGCATCTGATGGAACCTCTCCCCTCTTAGTCTCTCGTTTGATGTCTGTCAAATGCAAACCAAGTAGAGTCCCACGGTGCTTTGGATGGGAAGGGACCATTAGCACTCACCTCCTGCAACCCCCCTGCAGTGAGCAGATCCATGTTCAGCTAGAGCAGTTTGATCCCTGTCCAAGCTCTGTTCAGTGCAACACATGGGCTAAACATCTCCTAGAGTGCTTGGAGGGAGGTCCCTGTGAAGCGGCTTCTGCCTGTCATTTGTTTGGGCTACTCAAACAACCCCTGCCTTTTGAGAAGAGGAATGCAATTCCAGGTGCTGGGACAGTGAGCAGCATTCGCAGAGTGCTGGCAGGGCAAAAATCCCAGCCAGCTGAGGACACCTCGATCAGTGGGATAGTGGGATGAGGGACTATGTTTGCCTGTGCTAGCAAGGTCCTGTCCATGAAGATGCAGAGGTGGACGTTGCCCTCAGTCCTATATCTGCATCTTGCTGGTACCCAGAGCAGTAGTGCTGGAGCCTGTGAGTAACGGGGTTTGGACAGGTGCAGTCCATGCCTTTACTTTCCTTCAGACAGCATCCATCTCTGCCATCAACCAATACCCTCTGCAGCCTGAGTCCTCTGACTGCTGCAGCAAAGGACAGCGGCCGCCGGGGCTTTGGGCTGGCTTCCACCCTGGCAGCTCAGCTCAGTGAAGCCTTTGCACTACAGGACCAAGCAGTGGCCACCGTCGTGGGAGTCAGAGAGAGAATGAACCAGTGACTCAAAGAGTAAAGAATGGTCATTTGTCTTCTTCCTGCTTTCTGGCTTATTTCTTTCTTTGGAAGATGCAGCAGGGATTAAGACAGAGAGGTAATGGCTGAGAAAGCTTTGCTGACACAGCAATTTCCAGAGGAAAGCAAATGAGGCCTGGACAGGCTGGAGAGCTGGGCAGAGAGAAACTGAATGAGGGACAACAAGGGTCAGGGGAGAGTCTGGCATCTGGGCAAGAACAACCACAGGGACCAGGATAGGGTGGGGACTGACCTGTTGGAGAGCAGTGCAGGAGAAAGGGACCTGGGGGTCCTGATGGCCAGCAGGATGACCAAGAGCCAGCAGTGGACCCTTGTGGCCAAGAGGGCCAACAGCATCCTTTATGTGTATCCTTTCTGCCAGCAGTGGACCCTTGTGGCGATCGGAAGGGACCTCAAAAGATCATCCAGTCCAATCCCCCTGCCACAGCCGGATCACCTAGACCAAGTCACACAGAAACACATCCAGGTGGGTCTGGAACATCTCCAGAGAAGGAGACTCCACAATCCCCCTGGGCAGCCTGTTCCAATGCTCTCGTACCCTCACTGGGAAGAATTTCCTGCTGATACTGGTATGGAACCTCCTCTGTTCCAGCTGGCACCCATTGCCCCTTTTCCTACCAGTAGAGCGTTGCCAGGGTTGAGTCTGTTTAGATTAGGATTAAGGGTGAGGCCAACAATGCTGATGGTGCTGTGGCCACCTCCCAGCCAGGGTTATGGGTTGGATGAGAATGTCTGTAGACAACTGGGTACAATCTCGCAGCTGCTGGCACTTATTCTCATGGGAGACTTCAACTTCCCAGGTGTCAGCTAGAACTACAACACAGCACAGAGGGAACAGTCCCAGAGGTTCCTGGAATGTGTTGAGGATAACTTCCTGAAGTGAACCAAGCAGAGAAGAAGCCCTGCTGGACCTGCTCTTTACCTAGAAAGAAGAGCTGGTAGAAGATGCGACGGAGTGTGCCATGGGCACAGTGCCCATGAGCTCATAGAGTTTTCTATTCCTAGAGATCCCAGGAGGGGGTGCAGCAAAGCTGTCATCTTGGGCTGTTGTAGGGCTGACTTGAACTGATTGCCAGAGTTCCTTGGGAATCAGGGCTGAAAGGTTTGGGAGTTCAGGAAGTTGCTCTTTAAAAAGGAGGTCTTGAAGGCGCAGGAGCAGGTCATCCCCACGAGCCCTAAATCCAACCAGGGGGCATAGAAGACCTGTTGGGCTGAACAGGGAGCTGTGGTTGGCACTGAGGGAGAAGCAGAGGGTTCATGGCCTTTGGAACTGAAAGCAGGAAACTCATGACGATGACAAAAGTGTTGTGAGGCTGTGTAGGGAAAAAATGAGCTCCAAAGGGCATCTAGAAGTCAGCCTGGCCTCTCTGGCTGGGGATAATAAGAAAAGGTTCTCTAAATAGATTAACATCAACAGAAAGGTCAAGTAGGGCCTCCCCCCCACCCTTAGATGCAGGAGGAAACGGAGTGAGAACAGATGAGAAGGAAGCTGAGGTGCTTAATGACTTCTTTTGCCTCAGTCTTTAGTAACAGGTGCACTTCTAGAGAGGGAATCCAACTGGCTAAGCGAGGAGACCGGGAGCAGGAGCAGAATGACTCCCCCCACACACAGTCCAGGAGGAGATGGCCAGTGACCCGCTGCACCATTTCAATGGGCACAGGTCTATGGGACCAAATGGGCTGCAGCCAAGAGTGCTGAAAGAGCTGGCAGCAGTGCTCCCCAGGCCACTCTCCATCAGTTCTCAGCAGTCCTGGCTAACTGGAGAGGTCCCACCAGCTTGGAAGTCAGCTAATGTTACCCCCAGATATAAGAAGGGGCAGAAGGAAGGACATTGAGGTGCTGGAGAGGGTACAGAGAAGGGCACCTGGGCTCATTAGGGGGTCTGGAGAGTAAGTCTTCAGAAGAGAAGCTGGGGCTATTCAGCCTGGAGAAGAGGAGGCTGAGGGAAGACCTCATCACTCTCTACAACTACCTGAAAGGAGGGTGTAGTGAGGTGGGTAATGGTCTCTTCTCCCTAGTGAGTAGCCATAGGGCAAGAGGAAATGGGGTCACCAGGGGAGGTTCAGATTGGATCTTAGGGAAAGCTTCATCACTGAAAGAGTAGTGAAGCATTGGAACAGGTTGCCAAGGGAGGGGTTGGTGTCACTGTCCCCAGAGGTGTTGGAAAAACACCTGGGTGAGGCACTTCAGGAGATGGTCTAGTGGCTATGGTGGTCACTGTCTCAATGATCTTAAGGTCCTTTCCAATCTTGAAGATTCGGAGACTCTGCAATGGCATCCAGCCCTTGGGTTTGTGTGGGTCAGGCTCATGTGATAGCTGAACAACTGGCTCTTCCTTCACTGGAAGACACAGCAGCTCTGTGTCTGTGTCCTTTGGAGTTGTTTGTTCCAGTGGCGTCAGACCCAGCAGTGACAGTAAAGACAGAGGTGAAGGAGGTGTTGGAAACCTCTGCCTTTTCAGCCCAGTTGGTGACCAGTTCACCTCTCCTGTTGAATAAAGGGCTGAGATTGACCAGCTGTTCCTGCTCTTTGTTAACGGATCTGAAGAAGCCTCTCTTCAAGTTTCTAAGGTCTCTGGCCAAGTGCAGTTCAAGCTGAGCTTTTGCTTTCCAAAGGGCTTCTCTGCATCGCCTGGCAATGCCCTTGGCCAATGCCCAAGGGGGTGTCCTGCTTCACCTGCTTCCTTTGCCTTTAAAGGGGATGATGGTGGGGTTGCTCTTTACATGAGAGAGCAACTAGAAGGCATTGAGGTCTGTCCAGGGGTGGGTGAGAAGCGAGATGAGGCAGACTAGTGGGGGTGATACCATTGTGGGTGTCTATTACAGGGCCCCCTGTTCAGGATGAGGAGGTTGATGAGGCTGATAGCAGCCCTGGTTCTCATGGGGGATTTTAATCTGCCAGATATTTGCTGGAAGGTCTCCTCAGCCACTCAGTCACAGCCCAGGAGGTTCCTCCAGTGCATCGATGGTAACTTCATGTAAGGAAGGGCTGGAATATAGGGCAGTTGTCAGAGGCTGTAGGGAGGCCACTAGAAAAGCTAAAGCCTCCTTGGAAATCAACCTTGCAAGAGCGGTCAAGGACAACAGGAAGGGCTTTTTCAAATCATTGCTGATAAAACTAACCCTCGAGGCAGTGCAGGGCTCCTGCTGAGTGAGCTGGGTGCCCCAACAGAGAATACAAGGCAGGGAGAGTTACTGACTGCCTGCTCTGCCTCTGTCTGTACTGCTGGAGACTTGGAACCCCAGACCCCTAGGGCTCCTGAAGGTGTCAGGATAAAGGAGGGGTTTGCCTTGTTTAATGAGGACTGGGTTAGGGATCAGTTAAGCAAGCTGGACATCCACAAGTCCATGGACTCTGATGGGATGCACCTATGGGTGCTGAGGGAGATGGTGGAAGTCATTGCTAGGCCACTCTCCATCATCTTTGTTAAGTCGTAGGGAAGAGGAGAGGTGCCTGGGGACTAGAGGTTAGCAAATGTCTCTCCAGCCTTCAGAAAGGGTAAGAAGGGAGACCCAGGTAACTACAGACCGGTCAGCCCCACCTCCACTCCTGGAAAGGTGATGGAGCAGCTTATCTTCAGTGCTGTCTCTGGACACGCCAAGAATAGGAGGGCCATTAGGAGCAGCCAACATGGCTTTGCAAGGGGAAGTCACGTTTAACCAACCTGATAGCCTTTTACGAGGACATAACCAGCTGAACAGATGCTGCTAGGGCAGTAGACGTGGTCTATATTTCAGTAAAGCATTTGACACAGTCTCCCACAGCATCCTGGTAGCTAAACTGAAGCAGTGTGGTCTGGATGATCAGGCAGTGAGATGGATTGTGAGCTGGGTGGAGGAAAGAAGGCAGAGAGCTGTGGTCAATGGCACAGAGTCCAGCTGGAAGCCTGTACCTAGTGGAGTCTCCCAGGGGGTGGTACTGGAACCAGTACTGTTCAATATATTCATCAGTGACCTGGATGAGGGAACAGAGTGCACTGTCAGCAAGTTTTGCTGATGACACAAACTAGGAGCAACGTGCCTTTGTGGCCAAGAAGGCCAGTAGCATCCTGGGGTGGATTAGAAGGGGGGTGGTTAGTAGGTTGAGGATGTCCTCATAAGGAAGGACAGGGAACTGCTTGAAAGAGCTCAGTGCAGAGCCATGAGGATGGTGGAGTGGAGTGGAGCATCTCCCTGCTGAGGAGAGGCTGAAAGGTGGGTCTTTTCAGCCTGGAGAAGAGGAGACTAAGGTGACTTTGCTAATGTTTATAAATACATAAGGGGAGGGTGCCATGAGGATGGAGCTAGGCTCTGCTCAGTTAGGTCCAATGACAGGACAAGGGGTAGCGGGTCCAAGCTGGAGCACGGGGGGTTCCTCATAAACACGTGAGAAAACGTGACTGAACCCTGGCCCAGGCTGCCCAGAGAGGCTGTGGAGTCTCTGCTCTGGAGACATTCAAACCCCACCTGGATGTAGCCCT
Source organism: Upupa epops (assembly GCA_013397515.1). Lineage (NCBI taxonomy): Eukaryota > Metazoa > Chordata > Aves > Bucerotiformes > Upupidae > Upupa > Upupa epops. The sequence goes on along the minus strand of VZRI01002347.1, from coordinate 118,127 downwards.
GTGTGACCTCCTGTTGATGATCCTGGTCTGGCAGGGGGGTTGGACTAGATGATTTGTTGAGGTCCCTTCCCTACCGTCTGTGATTCTGCTATTGTGGAACCTGTGCTGCTATCAAGCAGGTGAAGAGGTGGAAGCCTCCGTGGTACAGGGATCGATGGTCAACATACCAGTATGGCATCTCACTTCCCCAAACTCACCAGGCTTTACAAGTGCCTTCTACTTTATTAGTAGAAGCCAAGCACGGGGTGGCTGGACACCTATCCCGTGTCTCATGCTACGACACATAGTACCGCTCTGAGTCTTGAAAGACAAATCTTGTGGCATGAAGGGACCCCAGGGAGTCTTGAATCAGACAGTGGTACTCATTTCAAAGACAATTCAGTAGCACATTGGGCCAAAGAGCATGGTATGGACTGGGTTTATCATGTCCCTTACATGGTTAACAGCCATGGGTCAATCCGTCGAGCTGGACCTGCTCGCTCACACCTGCTCTATACAGTAAAAAGGGATGGAGTTCCTGTTGGGTGTGAAATGAACCTGCTAGGGAAACCTTTCTGGGTTTTCACACTCCTGACCAGAGTCAAACCCGTTCATGGAGCTGTCTGTGCACAATGTCCTGGACACAGCCAGTGGGTCATGCAAGAGACATTGAGCTGCTGGAGTGAGTGCAGAGGAGGGCAATGAAGCTGGGGAAGGGTTTGGAGAACAGATCTTATGAGGAGAGACTGGAGGAGCTGTCTTCCTCCTGTTCCGTTTGAGGAAGAGGAGGCTAAGGGGAGACCTCATCACTCTCCACAACTACTTGAAAGGACACTGTGTAGAGGTTACTGCTGGTCTCTTCTACAGGTAATCAACAACAGAACCAGAGGGAAAGGCTTCAAACTGCAACAGGGGAGGTTTAGACTGGACATCAGGAAAAAGTTCTTCATGGAAAGAGTGGTTGAACACTAGAACAGGCTCTCTAGGGAGGTGGCTGAGTCCCCATCCCTGGATGTGTTCAAGAGTCACTCAGATGTGGTGTTAGGGGATAGAGTTTAGGGGTGAACTGGTAGAGTAGGGTTAATCGTTGGACTTAATGATCCCAAGGGTCTTTTCCAACCTGAATGATTCTGTGTGTGAAGAAGATGGCCATACCCAGTGTGCTCAGAGAAACCAAAGGCTGGCCAGTCTCATAGCAGTGTTACAGCCCATTTACAACCACCCCGTTCACCCCTCACAGACTATAGAGCTCTTCAGAAAGCCATACGTCGTGCATAGTGGGTACCGTTAGGTTCATGGTGTGTGTGGTCGTTATCGAGGGTCACAGAGCGCTGGAACAGACTCCCCAGGGAGGTCGTGGAGTCTCCTTCTCTGGGCACTTTCAAGGCCCGCCTGGATGCGTTCCTCTGTGATCTGTGTTAGATAGTTTTGTCCTGCTCCGGCAGGGGGGTTGGACTCGATGATCTCTTGGGTCCCTTCCAACCCCTAACATCCTATGATCCTATGATCCTAATCTGCAGCTACAGGCACCTATAGGCTATGGAAAGGGATGTAGGGACAGAGAGTTGTAGTTTGGCTTTTAAACACCTGGTTCCGTTGGGATTTGGACCCAACACCTTCTGAATGTAAAGCTGACTCTGTTTCTATGGGCACAACATCCTGTCCCCTAATCCTATTCCCCAAAAGAATTCCTAGAATCCAGAGGGGTGCATCTTGGCTTCTCCCTCTCATCTCTGTTGTAAGCAGCCATTATAGCAAACTCCTGACGGTGAAAACAATTCTCTCCTTTCCTTTCTGTCTCTCTGAGAAGATGGGTACCTTGATGGCAGCGCTAGAGTAGTGCGGACGTATCCGTGTTGGGAGAGGGAGAAAAAGATGGAGCAAACAACAGCATCCTGGGGTGGACCACGAGGAGGGTGGTTAGCAGATCAAGAGAGGTTCTTCTCCCCCTCTACTCTGCACTACTGAGGCCACATCTGGAGTATTGTGTCCAGTTCTGGGCCCCTCAGTTCCAGAAGGACACAGAGCTGCTGGAGGGTGTCCAGCATAGAGCAACGAAGATGATGAAGGAAGTAGAACAGCTCCCTGATGAGGAAAGGCTGAGGGAGCTGGGTCTCTTGAGCTTGGAGAAGAGGAGGCTGAGGGGTGACCTCATTCATGTACAGGAATATGTGAGGGGTGGGTGTCAGGAGGATGGAGCCAGGCTCTTCTCAAGGTCATCTGGTGATCGGACAAGGGGCAATAGGTGAAAGCTGGAACAGAGGAGGTTCCATATCAATATCAGCAGGAACTTCTTCCCAGGGAGGGTACCAGAGCACTGGAACAGGCTGCCCAGGGGGGTTGTGGAGTCTCCTTCTCTGGAGACACTCAAGACCCGCCTGGATGTGTTCCTGTGTGACTTAGTCTGAGTGATCCTGCTGTAGCAGGGGGATTGGACGGGATGATCTTTTGAGGTCCCTTCTGATCACTAATGATTCTATGAAAGAAGCCGGGGTGGGGACAGAAGGCTCTTGGCCTGGGGGTTTATATCTTTTAAACCCCTTCTTTACTTTCTGTTAATAACATTCCTCATCTTATTTCTATTACAAAAACATCCCCAGTTTCTGTGGTTTTGGTGACCCTGCCCGCTTCAGTCGGGACTAAGTAGTCCAAACCAGGACACAGGTGCTGGGGGAGACCTGAGCAAACTGTGAGTTTTGGAGAGGCCCAACCCCACCGGAGTGTCTTATAAAAAGCTGGAAGCTCTTCTGCCCCACAACCACACTGTCTTTGCAGGTGTCACATCCTCCCTGGAAGGGCTGAGGGGTCACCTCCACCGTCCTTGAGGAGGGTCTTTAGGATGCTCTTTCAGTGGAGCACCCAATGTGGGTACTCCTTATTCCAAAGTGCTTGTACAGAGGGGTCTCTCCTCTCCAAAAGAGAGCAGCTTAGGGTGGGACTGCTTTCCTTTCTGTTAGCCCCAGTTTTCTGCCTCCTCGTAGCTATGGGGCAGCAGTGCTGCAGACGGAGGTTATTGACTGGGAGCCCCCAGGGGAGAAGACCAGAATGTTTAGAGCAAATGAAATATTGAAAGGCTCTGCAGCTCTCCCTAAAAGCCACGGGTAGGGAAAATGCCAGCAAGGTGAGCGCTCCAGGGACTCGCTAATGGACTCGGACCACACGTGGGGTCTGGGCTGAGTCCTACTGGGTGGATGGAGCCAGGGCTCTCCTCCCTGCTAGGGTGGTGAGAAGCAGGTGCTGGGATGGTGGTGGTGGAAACCTGGGATTCCCTCTGCTGGGGTCATGCATCTGGGAGCAGAGATGGGGCTGGAGTCACTTGACGAGAACCCTGGTGCTCTCCAGCAGGTTCATGGAGGGCTCTGAGCAGAGGTTTTTGTTTCCAGTGTCAGTGGGCAGCTGCCTGGCCGTAGCAGTAACTGTATGCTTTGAGCTCTAAACAGGCTGTCAGGAAGCATTTGGCTGGTGAGGAGGATGCTGGAAGATGACAGCTCCCTTTATAGGAGCAAAGTGCTATGGAGGCAGCCAGACACCTCCCTCCCAGCACCCAGGTTTTACCGTAGCTGAGGTCATGTCATCCTGAAAGCAGCTGCACACCCTGAACCAAGGTGTTCCTCTCGTGCGGGTTTGAGTGCAGCTGGAAGCAGGGTGGCCATCCACAGCGGGAGCTCACTGAATCACCACTGACACTATCCCAGTTAGCATCATTAATGCATTAATTAGAATCACAGAATCTTTAGGGATCGGAAGGGACCTCCAAAGATCATCCAGTCCAATCCCCCTGCCACAGCAGGATCACCTAGACCAAGTCACACAGGAACACAGCCAGGTGGGTCTGGAACCTCTCCAGAGAAGGAGACTCCACAACACCCCTGGGCAGCCTGTTCCAATGCTCATGAAAAACATCCTCCTGACTTAGAGGGAAGCTTCACATTAAGTTCTACTCTAGTGAGACCCCAGACCCACCTCATTTTCTCAACATCAGTCAGGGGACCCCATCTGTATGCTGGGGACACAGGGGGTTGGTTGCAGGCTGGCCCCTGGGGCGGCTGCTCTTGCTGTCTCAGCTGAAGCTTTCCAAGTGGATGCTTAAGCCCATCCCCACCCCTGCTTCGTGAAATTCAGTGAGTCGTTTAGGCTGAAAAACCAAACCCGAGTGCTTCTGACCCCAAAATCCGTCCTCTTTTTATTTTTAGATGTTTTTTTCAGATGGAAATTGAATCTTTTCCTGGTGTGGGAAGGATAAAAGTGCACTCAACCCTGCATCAGATTATTTCAACTGACCCGTGAGGAGATGCTTTTCTTTCCTCTGACCTGGAAGGATTTCTTTTTCTTTCCATTTGGCAAGAATAAGGAAGAAGCCCACTCTCAATACAGGTCACTGCAAATCCAGCTCTGGAGCTGGAGCTCTCTTCTCAGCCCCAGCACTGCGCCCAGCTTTTCCCAGAGTGGTGGTTTTGTTTTATCTTGCACTAAAAAGCCCCACTTTCCCCTGCACTCTGCTGGGAGCAAACAGCTGCCAGGCAGGGGAGCAGCCTCTGTCCAGTGGGTTTTGGGTGAGCAGAGATGGGGATGGTGCTTGCACCCTGCTGGCTTTTCAGAGATGACTTAGCCACCCCCAGTGGAGCTCTTGCAGGCTGACCCCACCTCATCTTTGCACAAGCCTGTCTGGGGAGGTGCTGAGGTCTGGGCAAGAACAACCCCAGGGACCAGGATAGGTTGGGGACTGACCTGCTGGAGGGCAGTGTAGGAGAAAGGGACCTGGGGGTCCTAGTGGCCAGCAGGATGACTATGAGCCAGCAATGTGCTCTTGTGGCCAAGAGGGCCAACAGCATCCGGGTGGGGATCAGAAGGGGGGTGGTTAGCAGATCGAGGAAGGTTCTTCTACCCCTCTACTCTGCACTGGTGAGACCACATCTGGAGTATTGTGTCCAGTTCTGGGCCTCTCAGTTCCAGAAGGACACAACCTGTATGCAGTCCTACTGAAGGGCTACTGTCCCAGTCATTAGTAGCTACAGGTTAGCTCTCAAACTTCAGGGGAGTTAAATACCAGACACTCTCAATTCATTTGTTCTAGTTTCATTTCAAGTTCTAAAAGGTTCTTAAGCATAGAATCATTGGGGATTGGAGGGGACCTCAAAAGATCATCCAGTCCAATCCCCCTGTCACAGCAGGATCACACAGACCAAGTCGCACAGGAACGCATCCAGGAGGGTCTTGAATGCCTCCAGAGGAGACTCCACAACCCCCTGGGCAGCCTGTTCCAGTGCTCTGGTACCCTCCCTGGGAAGAAGTTCCTGCTGATATTGATATGGAACCTCCTCTGTTCCAGCTGGCACCCACTGCCCCTTGTCCTATCACCAGATGACCTTGAGAAGAGCCTGGCTCCATCCTCCTGACACCCACCCCTCACAGATTTATAGACATGAATGAGGTCACCCCTCAGCCTCCTCTTCTCCAAGTGAAAGAGACCCAACTCAGCCTTTCCTCAGAAGGGAGGTGCTCTACTTCCTTCATCATCTTTGTTGCTCTATGCTGGCCACCCTCCAGCAGCTCTGTGTCCTCCATGAAGAACTGGACACAGTACTCCAGACACAGTCTCACCAGTGTAGAGTAGAGGGGGAGAAGAACCTCCCTCGATCTGCTAACCACCCGCCTTCCAATCCCCCCCAGGATGCTGTTGAATATCAGACACTCTCGGTTCTTTTGTTCTAGTTTCAAGTTCTAAAAGGTTCTTGTTCCATTACCCGTGAGGAGTGATTGATGCCTGTGAGTTACTCTATAATTTGAAATGATTTTGAAACCTTTACAATTAATGTTGATCGTTTTGAATCATTATCTAGGAATGACTCTCTGTTTTTTACACTTAAAGTGGTTTTTCACTTGAACCGTTAGGGGGTGGGAGGCTGCGACAGAAGTGGAGCTCAGGAAGGGTTTGGAACCCTGGAGGAAATGTCTTTACATTTCTTTTTCCTATAAAATTCTTTGTGTAAAAATAGATGGGTTTTTATACAACACAGCCTGAGTGTTGTGAACATTGTGGGGGAGAAAGCTCAGAGCCCCGGGTTTCTCAAGAGGCCACTTAGGGACAATGAAGGGCAGCAGCAACCGGAGCTGCCCTCTTCCCTGGGGGAGCAGGGGCTGGATGTTGTCACTTGCAGAGCTGGTCTTCGTCCTCCTTGGGTGAGAAGCATGGTCAGTGCTGGATTTTAGCTGAACCAGGGCTTGCTCTGGTTGTTGCCAGATGCAGGGCTCTGTCTGTACCCCATCCTGCAGAAACAGGGGCTGAAGGTGTCCCGCTGAGTTCCCACTCACATCCTAGTGAGTCCTCCCATCTCCCTCTCCTGTCCTCATCTGGGACCTGGCTGCTTTGGTGCTGTTTCCAGCAGCAGCGGCACCCAAAGGAGAGGGAGCAGGGGGGATCCTTGTGCACCATGTGCAATTCCTTGAGCTCACCAGCAGTGAGAGGAAGGGGCAAGCAGCATGCGGTGTAGGCTGTTCCACATAGGTAGATTAGAGCAGTAGAAGTACCAGTCCATAGGGACCAGCTGGAGTTGAGGCCGTTGCTGGGTGAAACCCTTCATTAGTGATGCCAGAGGCAGGTGGAGATCTGGCTCCTTCCTCTTGACAGGGGTTGACAGGGCAAGGAGTGAGGGCTGGGATGGACGAGGTTCCCCTTAGCCTTGGTTGCCCTCACCATGCGCATGTGGGCTTCTCATCCCCACCCCACTGCCGGGAGGTTCCTTTTCTGGTTCAGCTCTTCCAAGGCAGAAGCTGATTGCAGAGGGGTTGCAGTCTCACTTGTGCTTTTAATCCCACTGCTGTCAAGCTCCATTAGGAGGTTTGGCATCATCTTGCTACCTCTGGGGCCAGGCCGCTGCTTGCCCAGCCTGAAATGAGGACAAGCCTGGACTACGCTGGAGCAGGCAGGGGCCAGGGAGGCAGAGCTGCTTTAGGGGCCATCAGTGCCTCCACTGCCCTCCCCAGCACTTCTAGCCATGCAAGCAGCTGAGACTGGCTCATGCTGGTGGCCTGGTCACTTGGGGAGCAGGATGGAGTGGAGCTGGTGCGGCAGCAAACCCCAGTCCTGAGGTACTGAGGGTGTTTGAAAACCTTTGGGCCCTGCAGCCTCATGTTCTTCTCCACTCTAGGACCACAGCTCTGTTTCAGTGACCCTCTCACAACTTCCTCGTTGCATGCAGCCAGGCAGCCTCCACACGCTGCCACATGCAGCTCCCGGAGTATCAGTGGGAGGTAACACAGCTGGAGAAGGTGATTTGGGGCAGAGTTGCTAATGAGACAGAAATTGGGGCTGAGCATCCTTTCCAGCCTCCCAACAGGAGGGGAAGATGCTCATCCCACCCCGCAGGAGCACCTCAGGGTACTCATGTGCTGCAGGGAAGCTAGGGACTGGCATAAGAGCATCCCAGTTGTTCTCCTGAGCTCATTCACAGCAGTTTTTGTAGCCTCTGCTGAAGAAGAGCTGATGTCTGATGGAGGAGGAAGAGGGCAGGGAAAATGTGAATGCAGAGAGCCAGAGCTCTAAGGTGCCTGGGGGCTGGCTGGGTGATCATTATGGTAACGTCTTTATTTTCTCCAACCTCTCTGCCACCTATACCCAAAGAGAGCTGCCCTTGGATGCCAACACTGAGGCTTGGCAGGCTCTGCCAAGTTAAGTGTGACCAGAGCAGGGTTTTGAAAGGCTTCTGTGCAGCCAGGGAGAGGGCTCTGCTGCAAAGAGAGAGGAGAAAGCATTCCAAGGACTGCCACCGCAGTGGAGGTGGGCACCATGCCCTGTGGTCCAGGCTCAGGGATGCTGCTCAGGGTCAGGTCAGCAGCTCTGCACACTCCGGCGGCTCCTGAGCTTTTTCTCTGGGCAGCACATGAGCCTGGTTTTATCTCCAAGGGTTTGCCCTCTCAGGTGCCAGCGATCGCTGGGAGGATGCCGACTGAACCACCGATTGCTTTACCACGAGCCCGGGGGAGCAGTGGGTGTGCGTGTGGCCCAGTCACACTTGGCTGGAAGGTGTTAATTTTCTGCTCTGTCTGTCCTTCCTTCCCACTCCCCCTGGGCATCCCCAAACACCCCCCCTTCACCCTGGGACCAGCAGCTTCGGTAGACTTGTCTCCATGCCCAGTGTTGGCCTGGATTCATGAACCACAAGTCCCACAGGATGTGTTTTCCCTACAAACCCAAGGCTGTGACCATGCCCACAGCAATCAATGAGGCTCTGCCAAGCCAAGCAGGGCTGCGGCTTGGCAGGCAGAGAGACCCTTCCACAGATCGATGCTGCCCTGACTTGTGTGGTAGCCAACCGGCATCAACTCCCCATTGTCACCCTCCCCTAACTGGGGGCTCTTCCATGGGCACAGTGACATTCCCAAGGGCTTCTTTTCCTGGCTGGAGAGCCACGGGTTGCTTGAAGGGTTCAACATTTCCTTCCTAGTGCTGGGACAGGCTGCTCAGCTCCATCAGATCAGTTTGTGTTTGTGGAAGGAGAGATGTTTCACGGTGGTGCTGCACCCCACATTCCCTGCAGAGCCCGTGCTGGCTGGGGATTATCCTGCCTCACTGTGGGTGCTGCTAAAGGGGGATGAAAATCAATCCAGGCTCTTTAACTACAAGTTTTCTATGGGCGCTACCCCTCTCAGAGCAGTCCCCACGGACACAGCTGATGGGGTTGCCCCTACAGTTGTCCTTTTTCACCTTTCACCTCCTTTTTCCCCAAACTTGCCTGGATCCAGGAAGCCCAGCTTCTCCTATTGCACAGCTCACGTTGTGGCTTCCAAGGAGGATGAACCCAGGTTATCTCTACACAGCTCAGGGCAAGCACCTGAGGGTCCTAGTGGCCAGCAGGATGACTATGAGCCAGCAATGTGCTCTTGTGGCCAAGAGGGCCAACAGCATCCTGGAAGGGATCAGAAGCAGGGGGTTAGCAGATGAAGGGAGGTTCTTCT
>VZRI01002347.1:65425-108934 GCA_013397515.1 Upupa epops | reverse complement strand
GCCTGGATGTGCTCCTGTGTGACTTGGTCTGAGTGATCCTGCTGTGACAGGGGGATTGGACTAGATGATCTTTTGAGGTCCCTTCTGATCACTAATGACTCTCTGATCCTATATGGCATGAAAAGAAGTCCCATGAAAAGATGTGTTGATACTCTTGGGGTACAGTAAGCACATCCACAGCCCCTGGCAGAGCTTGGGAGCAAACGGATCAAGCTCTCTGTTGCACATTTGTTACTAAACACAGCAAATAACTAGAATAAATCATGAGCAGCTTAACCAGGCACTTAAACTGAACCCCCTCCCAACTGCTCATTAGGTCACTCTAGGTGGCACGTAAATCACAAGAAGCTGCACTTGCCCAGAGCAGAGAGAGGCTGCTGTGCATAGTGAGCAGCCAGGAGGTTTTTGGGGTGCCATGCAGCTGGTGGCTGCAAAGGCCCCTTGGTACCAGTATCAAGCAGAGCCTGTGTACTCCAAAGAGCTGTGTGAATGTCCCCTGGTCACTCCAGGCACTAGATCTGTGTCTCTTCTAGCTTCCCTACTGCTTCCTGCATCCTCAGGATGGGGAGACTTTGCCAGCTCAAGGAGGGGAGTCAAAGCAGCTCTTGGTCCAGGCTGGTACTCTGGGAATGAGTAACACCATGCGCTCAACTGGCTGCAGAGCAGAGCTGTAACACCCCCCCACCCCAGCCTGCGGAGGACATGGGGGGATGTTCATTGCATCTCTGGGCGTAAAACACACAGGGGCTGAGCTGTAATGACGTTCATCTCGTTTTGGGAAGGAGGCAGTGTAACTCCTGCCTAATGACATTAGCCAAGGCTGGTTCCGCCTCTCCTCCAGCGCAGAGACGGATGCCACCACGGCAGGCAGCCCTGCAGCGTGGCACACTGTTTCCTGGCAGTGGGGGCAGCCCCAGCAACTCTCCGCACAGGTTGGTGCTTCAGGGTGATAGAGTCATCAGTGTGATCCTTGTTTGTAGCCCCTACCCTATTAAAGTGGGTGCACAGCCACCACAGCAGGTCCCTCCTCTGATCCACTGGGATGGGGGTCCCTGCAGTCCCCTAAACATCTGAGATTTGAGGGTGTCTTAGGGCACCAACACTCCTGCACATGCAATTCCTGGTTTGCAGAGAGATAACAGAGAGAGCTGGGGGCTGCTGGGCAGCTCCTGCTGGATGTTACTTGCACTTATTTTCCAGCACCTGTACAGGTGTAGTGACCCCTCTGCATCTCCCTTATGAGGAAAGACTGAGGCAGCTGGGTCTCTTGAGCTTGGAGAAGAGGAGGCTGAGGGGGGACCTCATTCATGTCCAGGAATATGTGAGGGGTGGGTGTCAGGAGGATGGAGCCAGGCTCTTCTCAAAGTCATCTGGTGATAGGACAAGGGGCAATGGGTGCCAGCTGGAACAGAGGAGGTTCCATATCAGTATCAGCAGGAACTTCTTCCCAGGGAGGGTAATGGAGCATTGGAACAGGCTGCCTAGGGAGGGTTGTGGAGTCTCCTTCTCTGGAGACATTCCAGACCCACCTGGATGTGTTCCTGTGTGACTTGGTCTGTGTGATCCTGCTGTGGCAGGGGGATTGGACTACATGATCTTTCGAGGTCCCTTCTGATCCCTAAGGATTCTATGATCTGGTAGGGGAAGCTGTGCATTGCTCCATACCCCTGGAGTTCTCCCCGGGGAGCAGGTGGGCTCTAGGGGGCTGCCTGGATGTGTTCCTCAGGCCATCCTGGGAGGGACGGGGTTGCAGCAAGTGCATCGTAGCATCGCGCTGGGACTCTGTCAGCAGCCCCATGAATGCTCCTGCTCCTCAGCCAGAGGCACAAGAAGACTGAAGGTCACTCTGGCCAACCTCCAAGGTCCTCGCCCTGCTGTGTGGCGTGCACAAGGTGAGGGATAGGTCCAAACTGGCGAGGAGCAGGCTGGATGGTGGCAGGGGCAGCATTTTGCACTGTCAGGCTTTTCCTGATTGATAGAGCTGCCCCAGGCTCTGCTAAAAATTAAAATAAAAGCAAGATCCAGCGTAGAAGAAATCAATTCCCATGCCAACAGCAGCGATTTCAGTTCCCGAGCATCCTCCAGCATCAGCGTTTCAGGCCAGTGGAAACGCTTGCCTGAACAGGAAGGGAATTATTGATGTGCTGAAGCTCGGCGGGGTAACAAGTCAGGGGCACTCAGCAGCGCCAGGTACATCCCACAGCTCTGCACCTCACACGTGGAAGCCTTGTAAGGTTTGTCAGTGCAGGTTTCACTGGAGAAAGACTAATCCAGCCGTCTCACTGCATTATTTAGCTGCATGTTTATCCTAACAAACGAGAGAGTGAAGTATCAGTGGGCAGGAGCGATGTCTGTGGGCTTTGGTTTTTTTACAAGAGAGGAAAACTGGAAGGGAATGGAAGTCTTTTATGGCTTCAGTTCAAAATTACTCAGTAAAATCCTTTCCAGCGTTGGGAAAAAGGGATCTCATAAAACTCACATGAGCTTCCCAGGCTGGTGTGAGTTCAGCTACGGTACTTAGAGGCTTTCAAGTCAGTCATACACGTGGGTACTGCAATGTCTGAGGGCAAGATCTCGGCAGGTTTACACTTCCACTGTTGCCAGGGCTCTGGTGCACCAGGGGCAGGAGCAAGCTGAGCTGCCTGCAGTGCCCTGGCAGTGGCAGATCCCAAGATGCTAGTGAGGCAGGGATTGCTTTGCAGGTGTTTTGCATTTCCCTTACCCCAAAAGAAACAAAATTAAGAAGTTTAAAAGTATTTAGGATCACGCTGCTGTTTGATTTACCAGCAGTGCTAACCCCGAGCACTCCAAATCTTCCAGCTGGGCTTCCCAAATCGAGTGTTTTATTTAAAACTACACGGAGCTGCAAAGAACAACGTTTGGTTTCATTTGCGTCCCTGCTGTGATGCATCTGGCACTTCTTTCTCCAGACTTTTCCCAGTCTCTTTGTCATGGCTCTTCTGAAACACCCACCAGCTTTTGCCTGGAGCCACGGAGGTGACGGAGGAGCGTGCGCTGGATCTGAGCGATCTCGGTCCGGTGGTAGCCGAGGGGCTCCTTAATCCCAAAGAAACTCTGTTGCACAGCCATCCATGGAAACAGTGCCATGTCAGTTCCTGAATTAGTCACAATAATGTGTCCCATGGCCCTGGCAGTGCTTTCCGAGGGGACAAGTGGCTCTCCCTGCATCCTGGATTGTCATCACCTCCTCAAACTCTGCCCAGAGCAGCCCAGGAAATGACTTTTTACTTCTTCTGGCCTCCTCCTCCTCCGTGCTTCCCTGAATGTCTCTAATTCACATCCCTCTGGCAGCTCTGAAGCGCCCGGCTAAGGGAAAATGCATCTCCACTACCCTGTGCAGAAATACTCCGCGTGCTCGCTTGTCTCACTTGAGGTTTATCCGTATTTACCAGCCCTGTGATGTGCTGGAGTCAGTAACGTGGGTTTCTTTCTTGGCAGAGGAACAGGGAGGCTTCTCCCCCACCACTGACCTGGGCTGTTTGTGCTGCTCAGCCCTTCACCCGCAGCCGCGGAGATCCTGCGGCAGGATCCACTTATCTGGCCTTTGCATTTCATAATTCATCCTGCTCTTCTGCTAAAGGCACAAAGCCATTTGCATCCAAACGAGTGTTTATTCCCTCCCGCCTCAGCTCTGCCACTGGGTCCTGGGGAGAAATCAGCTGGTCAGGCTCCTGGCACCAGCATGGAGCAGCTGCAAGGGCTGGGCTGGAGTCACCTAGAGAGCAATTTGGGGCCAACAGGCTCCCTTGGCCAGTGGCAAGGGTGATGGAAGTGATAAGAGGTGTTTTCTCTCCAGCTTAACAGCTTGCTCTGCAGGCAAGAAAACTGGTCGTGGTGCCCCTTACTTAGAAACAGGGAAACTGAGGCATGGGAGGGTTCAGCTCTGGTGGTCTTGCATTAATCCCACCGAGCTGTAGAGCTTGGTAGTGGCTTTTGCATCACATCAAGACCAAGACCAGAGAGAAGTATTTAAGGAGGTGTTTAAGGCCAGGCTGGATGAGGCTCTGGCCAGCATGATCTAGGGCGGGATGTCCCTGCCCATGACAGGGGGGTTGGAACTGGGTGATCCTGTGGTCCCTTCCAACCTTGAGCGATTCTATAACTTCTTCCCAGGGAGGGTGACAGAGTGCTGGAGGGGGCTGCCTGGGGGTTTATGGAGCCTCCTTTTCTGGAGATGTTTTAAACCCACCTGGATCTAGTTTGGGTGATCCTGCTGTGGCAGGGAGATTGGGCTGGATGATCTTTCCAGGTCCCTTCCAATCCCTGATGATTCTATGAGAAACAGGCAGACACTTACTCCCACATGGTAATCCTCTCATGCCCAGTGGCCAGCTCGCTGGGCAGGAATGGGATTTGATTATCTTTATTGTGGAGGCAAGCAGCCTTCCGTTTCCAAAGGTGATGCCAGCTGCAAGCTGCGCCGCCTCCTCCACCTCAAACTCTCCGTTTGTTGCTTCAGAGCTTCCCAGCAGCTGGAAACACTCAGTGAGGCAAACACCTTTTCCATGAGCGTGTGTTTCTGCCTCCCCAGTGCCCACATGTGCTCAGGGCCGCGCAGTAATGGCCCAAGCCTCCAGCAACCAGCCTGGCACTGGGAAGATGCTCTGTTTAACAGGGAATCATGAGGGAGGGGAGTAATCGTGTTTAAAAAACAGTGGGTAAGCTTGGCCTCCTTCCCTCCTGCCCTGGCTCATCCGTCTTGCAGTGGTGTAATGGGTTTTGCAGCACCAGATCCTTGCCTGTGCTGCTGATCAGAAGGGTGTCATGACCTGGGGCAGGGTGGGATGCATCAGTCTGGAACCTGAGTCTTCAGACCACTGGCAATGGAGACACTGATGAGGCTGGCGGTGCCTGGGGGAGCTGCAGGGGTGGGTTTGAGGTGCTGCAGAGCCCATACTTGGAGATGCTGCAGGTTCGATAGTGCATGGGGTGCTGCAGGGGGTACCCGAGACTTTAGGGTGGTGCTCAGGGGATGCTGCCAGAGCATGTTCCAGGCACAGGGGTGGATGGGGGTGGATGTCTAGGGAGCCTGAGTGGGTGCACCCCTGCTTTCCCCTCCCGGGGACTGAAGGGGGCAATGGTCAGTGACATCAGCCCCGCTCAGTTTCGGGGTGCGGGAGGCAGCGGGGGCGGCGGTGCGGGGCCGGGGGCGGTGCGGGGCCGGGGGCGGTGCTCGGGGAAGGCAGCTCCGACCCCAGGCAAACTCCTCCCCGCAGCTTCCACCCCCGCGGACCGGACCTGCCTGGGCTCTCCTGCTCCTCCGCTCCGGTGATTATTATTCTTATTATTCTTTGCCGTTATTTTCGCTGCTATTGTTATCGCTCTGGTCCTCCCCTTCCTCCTCTTGGCCGGGCACAGCTCGGGCACCCCTGCCCCTTCGCCCCTTCTCCGGGCACCGCAGCTTCGCAGAGGGGTCTGGGCGAGAGACTGGCTCTCGCTTGAGTTTGGGGTTGAGGTGGGAAGGGGATCCCGGCCGGGGGACTGCGGGTAGGATGTGCTGGGATGTCCCGGTAGGATGCTCCCTCGCATCCTGCTCTCCCGCATCCCTTTCCCGGGGCCTGCGCTGATCCTCTGTGCCGCGGAGATAGAGGGTTGCGGTTCCCTTCAAGGTCCTGATTTACTTTCTCGGGGCCGTGCCGTCCAGCTTTACACCGAGGCGGATTCTTTTCGGTCGCTTCTAGCCGTCGGGTGGGAACAGGAGCGGATTTGTCCATCTTCAGGCTCAGCCAGGCAAAGTTCTGGAAGTCCCGCACCGAGAACTCAACCTCCTGCTCCCACCCGGGGACTGGGTCCAGGAGCCTTGAGCGGTGCCACCCAGCAAGGACACCGTGCCCCCACGAACCCCCAAGAGCCACGGAAGCTCTCGGCGGAGATGGTGGCTGCTGAAGTGGAGGAAATCAAATCCCTTGATTTATTTATTCCGAAGGTTCTGTTTTATCTCTCACCCCACTGCGGTAATTAAAGGAGACCTCCAGGGGAGTCATCCACCCGGCTTTTGTTTTCTCCTAAGGTTACCCTGGAGGATTTTGTTCCCTTCAAAAGGGCATGAGGGAGCGTTTAGTGTTTTCAGCTGGACTTGGTTTGCGTGCTATCGATTGTCTCTCCAGCTTAGAGGTTTTCGAAGGTGTGGTGGAATATTCCACCCTGATTGAGGTTTGTATTACTGGGGCTTTTTCTTTCCCTCCCTCAGCTCTCTTGCTCAGCCAAGTCGTCGTTTTGGGGCACTGGGTGTACTGGGGCTGCTGGTTGGCGTATGGGGTCATCCTATGGGATCCAGTGTGCTTTTCATGGGGAGCAGGGGAAAAGGCTTTTTCCCTTGAAGAAAGGGCTTTTTCACCTGTTGAGGTGCCCAGGGGGAGCAGTGGGTTGCAATGCTTGGTCTAGGTGATCCTGCTGTGGCAGGGGGATCGGACTAGATGATCTTTCGAGGTCCCTTTCGATCCCTAAAGATTCTGTGATTCTATAAATGCTGTCTCAGCGAGTCCAATCCCATTCCAGCGCTGTCTCCATTGGGGTGTGAGACTGCTGCCCATCTCTTTCTAAAGCACTGGACTCAGGCCTGCAGCCAGCTCCTGTGTTCTGCTTAGACAAGACAGCCCAGCCCGGCTCTGCTCCAGCCCAAAAGACTGGGAACAGGGTGGAAATGAGGTGTGGAGAATTTTCCACTCAGCAAAACCTACTCCCTGGAGAAGCTCTGAGCATCTTCCAGCCGTTTTGCGTGGGAGAATTCTGGACGCGTGGACCAGCAGGAGATGCAGACATCAATCTGTCTGCTGGGAGGTGTTAGGAGAGGGATTCAGCGGAAGTTTGGCCCCTGGCTGGAGGAGAATCTGCAATCATACCAGGGGCATGAACAGGAACACAAGAGCTGCTCCCCTTTCTGGGATCCACTTTGTCATCAAACCTCAGACCCCGTAGCCCCCCAGGGCAAACAGCAAATAGAAATCAGGTCAGGCCATAGTGTTTCTGTTGTTCCCCCCTGCCCCAGCTGCCTTTCTCTTCTCCCTCTACAGTCTCCATCCCTGTCACCCCTCATGCCTCCCTGCATCTCTGCCCGCTCGGCCTTCCCTGTCTCGCAGTTTTCCCACCAGGATGAAATATTCATTGAGGCTTCGTTACTCTTGTTTTCTTGAAAGTGCATTTCACACTTCATTTGCAGGCGACATGAAGAGACTTCACAGCAGGTTTTCCAGCATGGGCATGTGTGATGGGCATGTGTGTGTGTGTGTGTATGTGACCACCCTGGCTGCCCGAGCCTGCCTGAGTAGGCAGTGTGAGCTGGGCAAGGTGGAGTACAGTGAGCGATGGATGAATCTGTGTCCCTGCCGTGTGATAAATCAACTGGAAAAAAACCAGCTGGGCTGGAATCTAGCAGAGTTTAGCTCTGCAGAGCTGACCTGTCTGTGCCTCCTCGTCCCAGCTGCGGTGTGTGAGTGCAAGAAGCACCAGGAGAAGTCTAAGTTGGACGTGAGGAACAACTTCTGCATAGAAAGGGTCATTAGGCGGTGGAGGAGGCTGCCCTGGGAGAGGGTATTGCCATCCCTGGATGTGTTTCACAGTCGTGGGAATCTTGAGCTCAAGGACAGGGTTTAGCAGGGGCCTTGGTTAGACTTGATGATCTTGAAGGTCTTCTCCAATTTAATTGGTTCTATGATTCTGTGAATGGCAGCACAAAGGAACCCTAGGTGAGGTTTTTCCCAAGGCTTTGTGGAAAAGTCACTCCTGGACCTGATTGTGGAGTGATTCCACTTGGTTTTACCCCCAGTGGTGAGGCTGGGGTTGGATGTCAGAGGTGTCAGCCCAGAGCAATGTATGGCTCTGGCTTTCCCTGGATCTGCACAGCCTGTAGGATCCTACCAGACAGAGAATTGCCACTGGTGTGGGAATTGCCACTGGTGATGGCTGGGGGCCTGTGCAGTCCTACAGGGGAGCTGTCCTCAGGTGGGCTGTGCTCCCATGACACGGGGTTGGAATCATGGTGAGTACGCCAGGGATCCAAACTGGGGAGCAGTGAAGGGGGCCTGTGGTTTTGCCCTACCTGTGTGGGGCAGATCCCAGCTGTGGATTGATAACAAGTGATCTGCTCTGGCTGGCTGAGTGAGAAGAGCAGGATGGGCTTCCCATTCCCATGACTGTCTGCATCCCACCAAGAAGGATGGAGTGTATGGGTAGAGTCTGCTGGAGCAGATCCCAGAGCTCCTCACTGGTGGTGTCAGTAGCAAGAGGGTATTGGGCAGTGAGCTTTTGGCTGGTTACTCTCCAAGCTGTCTGGTTTTTGGAGTGACTGCTTTGTTCTCCCCCACCCAGGGTGGCCCTGAGATGTCAGAAGCAGCTCATCCCTTTCCCATGCCATGTCCAGCTGCCTGCTGGGGCTCCTGCCCAAATCCCACCTTCCTGAGCTACCCATGCAGGGGAGTTAAAACCTCACGTGTCCTTAGGGCTAGGAAGTGGCCACCCCCTGAAACAGCTGCTGGCCTAAGGCTTTGTCTATAGGTGTCTGAGCTGTGGGGCAGGTTGCATCTCCTCCATGGAGCGCAGGGACAAGTAGCTGGTGGCAGTCGTTGTGTTGGACAGATGAAGGCAAATAAGAGGAGAGCAGACTTTGCTGTGCTGTGTTTTGGATCCTGACCATGAAGCCATGCTGCTTCAGAGCCTGCACCTAGCCCTGCTGTCTGGCCCCGCTGAGAAGAGACAGTCTGTCTGCCTTGTGCTTTCGGGAAGGCTCTGAGAGCCCTCCTGACTGTAGTACTGCCGCACGTGGGAGGCTCCTCTCTATGTTGCTGCCTGAATGCAATTAGGCTTTAATGAGTCATTAAAATAAATCTCTGTTTCTACTCCAAGCAAACATGCCGAGGGGATGCTGACAGTCGGAACAGCAGGTCTTGCATCATGCGGAGGAAGAGGTTGTGTTTCCCCACACCCACCTCCCCAGGGCTGGGCACCTTCCATCTCCCTTGTCCATAGAAAAAGGACTTCTCCCAAGACCTGTTCAGCTTTGCAGGTGCTGTGAGAAGGAGATTAAATTATAGCGTGTCCGTGGGTTGGCTTGGTTTGGTTTGGAGGAGTGGTGGTCTAGGAGTTATCTGCTCCCTGATGCAGAGGGGCATCTGCCTAGTTAGAACTGAGCAGAGGTGTAACTGACCCTGGGTTCTGGCAGTTGGCTTGTTGAAGATGCTGATGTCCTTTGTCACTTGTATCTGTATCTGCTGGGGAGACCTGAACTGACCCCACAGTGTGGGGGACATGAACATCAGGTGAGCACCAAAATGTGAGGCAGACAGTGTGGTGCATTGCTGACAGACAAGCATGGAGCTTTCCTGGATGTGAATGGGATTTGAGAGAGCTCGTGAGCACAGAGGGATGCTGGTGTCTCCTTTCCACCTGGCCAAACCCTATCAAAGGAAGATAAGCTCAACTGATAAAGGGTCCGGGTACCTTGATGATGTCTTTGCTGAGTGGGTACCCCCGCACACTCACAGGGGTGTGGGAGGGCAGATGCTGGCAGGACACAGAGATGTCTCCTGCGTGTCCCTGGGGAACAGCATTCTTCAGTGACACAGCCTCTGTGTTTCAGTCCCCAGCCCCAGAGCATCATCCTGCTGCAGGAGGGAACAAGTTAAAACCAGGGGTCGAGCCAGAGAATTTATCTTATTTTAGCAACACAAATAAATGTGGTGACGCCAAGGCAGAACAGACCCAGCCTGGTGCAGCTCGGCCAGCGTTGCCTGGGTGTGCTGTGCCGGAGGGGCTGAAGCCAATGGGATTGCAAAGGCTCCAGCCTCAGCCAGAGCTTTTCCCCAGGGCTTTGCTTTCAGGAGCAGAGCCTGCTGCCACACAGAAGGGTTTTGGCCAAAGTCATGTTTCACGTGTCAGGCGGGGAGGAGCAGGGACAGGGCAGGTCAGGTGAGAACTAGGAAACTGGGAATGAGGGAGATGAGGGGAAGAGGGTGAGATGTCACTAATGTCCAGGACATAGGGAGGTCAATAACACAGTGGTGCCTTGGAGCTGCCCTGGTGCTCGTTTCAAAGAAAGCCAGTCAGAAACTGGATTAGTAAGGAAAACCTTGTGTGGTTAGATCTTGCTGAGGATGCTCTTGACTGAGTTACGTGTATCTCTGCTGTGATAAACCTCCAATTCATGCCCACGATAAAGATGCAGTTGGTGTCACTGAGTCTTCCTGGTGGGTTTAATCCCACTGGAGAGCAGAGTAGACACATTTCTGTGGTGGAGCAGCAAGAAAATCAAACTGGGGAGCCGATTGTATCTCCACAAGATGTGTTTGCATCCCCCTGGGAGCAGAGGGATCTGGCCAAGGTCTTTGTCTGCTTGCCCTGATGGTGTGAAAATAAATAGCTGCTGAGGTGGGTGAATTTCTGATCTTGGAGCAATGAAGGTGCTGGAGAAATAATCTCCTGAGGCTGGGGATAAACATCAGAGCATCCTCAAAGGGAATGCTAGGGAAGTCTCCAGGCTGCGGCATCAGCAGGATCCTGGTCCAGCACCTGGATCTTCCTCTGCTCTGAGGATTCAGCGCAGGATCGCTGGAGGCCAGAAGACCTCAGAAGTGCCTGGTGCTCCGTTTGGCTGGTGCCTACTTGCCTGTGTAGGTGCTGGGAATGCTGGCTGTTGTGGGGAGATACATGTGCTACACTGGTGCCCTGAGCTTGGAATGAACCCCGAGGGTGATGTTGGGGTGGAAGCAATTATCCCTTTCTCCTCCTTTCCTTGATGATGAGGATCCATCTCCTGTGCTGCTGTGGCAGGGGGACTTAGGAACAACGTGGGGTGCAAACCAGACTGAAGCCCTTGCTCTCCAGGGATCAGCAGTACAGCAGGATCCAGTCTGGGCTCTGGTACTCCACTAGTGTTGGCAATCTGCATGGTCTTGGTGCAGCTAAATGGCTTTTCAGAGAAGGGTCAGTGTCCCCTCAGCACCTCATTACTCCGTGGCCTCTCCCTGTTCCTGGTGTAGGTGCTGCTGCCATGACCACCCATTGTAGTGGATATTTGGGTGCTGGGAAGGTTGGTGCCTATGGCAAGGATGCTGGCTAGATCCTGGCTGGTTCTGGAGAGCCCTTGGGGATCTGACATGCAGGATGATCTCAAAAGCCCTTCTCTGTCTGATTTGGCTTGGTGCCATCAGTTTTGACCCTGGTTATTTTGGGACCATGAGGGCCTAGGCTCAGCTGCTGCTTTTGCCAGGAGCAACCCCAGGAGGGACCTTGGGTGCACAGCAGGAGATGAGCCATGTGGATCGGGCTGAGGGCATTTCCATTCTGCATCCCACTGGGGTCTGATGCCATCCCTGTGAGTGGGGCTGCTGGCCACCCTTTCCTAGTGTCTCCCAGGCTGGGTTGGTCAGGAGCTGGATGAGCAAGCGTAGCCCAGCCGTATAGGAGCCACATAGTGGGATGAGAAGGGAGATGTCCTGGGTTCTCCTGCCCTGGTTGTGTGATGAGGGGGAGCTGCACAGAGGGTGTCATTGCATAGGGATTGGCCTAGGTATGGGTGTAGCTGTGCCATGGGCTTTGCAGTATCACATTGGTGCTTGGTGGGGTCAAGAAAGCCTGATGGTCCCTTCTGTGGCCACATGGCTTCAGTTAATACAGGCAGGCAGGCAAGACAGAATCTGAGATAAAGGTGTGGATCTGGGCCTAAGAGATGCCCAAATAATGAGATGCTGGTGTAATCCAGACCAGAGACACCCCAGGCTGCAAAGCTGCCCATCTCCAAAGTTAGTGAAGCACTGGGAGGTCTCCCTGGGACAAGGATGTGCAGGGGTTTCACACACCCAGCACTGCCACAGCTGGAGATTAGAGGGGGATGCTTGGTCCTGTGTGCTCACCTGCAAGGACAGGCTCCTGGGCTCCCACAGGGCAGGATAAGGCTCTTCTTGAGAGCGAGCAGATCCAGGCTAACAGTAAGGTCAGTTTTGGTGGAATCTTTTGGCTGGGAGAGAGGATCTCCCGTGCTCAGTGCATTGGGAGCATGGCATTAGCATAACCCTTTGGCACCCACCCAGGAACCAGACTCTGTCTAGTGGCTTCCACCCTTGGTTGTGGTTAATTGCAATTAATATCTTGCCTTTTCCACAAAGCTTCTGCAAGGAAAGAGCTGGTTTCCAAACAGCGCTGGAGATTTCTCCTTTCCCGTGGCTGGGCTGGGAGGAGGCAGCAGGGAACCCCTGAGAGCTGATACGGATGATGGAGGCAAACCAAGGGCAGGTTTGCTGCTGGGTGCAGGGGTTTGGTTTTGATGACTGCCTGCAAATAGACAGAGCCTCAGCTGGGGAAGGTGTCACCGCTGTGACCTGCCTGTCCTTGCAGTGGCCGGGAGCAGGGAACTGGGCAATGGCTGCAGCTTCCTAGCAAGACTGTGAGACCAAACCCTGTGCGCTGAAGGCACCAAGGGGGTTCCAGCCCCTGCAAGAACCAGGCTGCACAGAGTTTCCAATGAGAAAAGTCTGTTCTGCTGTTTCCTGCAGCGGCTGTGATTTCTGTCTGCAGGCTGGTCTGCACTCAAATATGAACTCGGACAGAGGCAGCCACCGAGTCCAGTGCCGCTCTCAGGGCTGTTACTGCTGCGAGAAGGAGCTGGGATTCAGTTGCCCGGTACCACGGGCAATCTGTATGCCTCAAAGATGCTTTTTCCTCAGTATATGTTTTAGCAGCTTATCAAAAGTCAGAAGGAGCTGGTCCCATCCCAGTCCCCTCCCAAAACAATGGGGTTGAGAGGGAGTGTGAGCAAGGGTAAATCAAAGCAGCTGTTTGTGACTTCTTCAGAAACCAATGTGAGCAGCAGATTCAGCTCCCTGGTGATTCCTGAAGCTTCGTTAAGGTTTGAAAGGGACCAAGTGCTTTGGGATTTGGGTAAGAAGTCCAAGGGGGAGTGACAGAGCTGGAGGGGCTGCTACTGGAGGCTCTTGGCTGGGTTCAGTCCCCCATCCTCTTGCATCCCATGTTGCCATGTCTTTGGGGGGATTCTCACTTGGGAAAAGCTCGTTTTGGGGTGCCTCCTTGTTTCTGCTCCCACACAACTCATCCCCTTACACCTTGCAGTGCAGAACATCCAACCTGCAGGGAGTTTGCAGGGGACTCAGCCCTCCCTGGGCACTTGTACTGCTCCTTGCCTGGAGGGGGGTGATGCTCTGCTTTGTCCTTCCCCCTTGCTGATGTTTGCAGCTGTGGGTTAATCCACCCAAATTCCACCAGGCTGAGTCCATGCGGGGCAGCCGCAGCTGCCTGAGAGCTGCCCTGTTGTTTGCTGCCGTAATCTGGTTTGGAGAGGCAGCCTCCGATGCTGTTTTTCTCCAATTAGGCCCTGGGAAATTATTCTGGTGAGGCAGCGGCTGGGCTAATTCACCAGGCAGACGTTTCATTGAATTAGCCCGTGAGCTGCAGAGCAAAACCAAGAGAGCCCTGGACTGGGGCAGGACACACCAGTGAGGTTCAGCATGATGCTCCCATTAAATAGCTATGCTCTGCCTGAGCCTAAAACCTGCTCCCAGGCACCAGTGTTGGTGTTTGATATCTCACTGGGTGCTGGTGGGATGCACTGGGTGCTGCTGGGATGTACTGGGTGAGGAAGGACAGGAGTTTCTCAGCTGGACGAAGCGCGATGGCAGCTTGCAGGAACCTCTCATCGACTTGCAATCTGTGCAAATCTGCGATGGACGTCATTGAAGGAGGATAAATATAGAAGCCTGTGATGCCACTCGTTCCCAGAGTCACTTCTCAGGCCGTAACTCTGCACTGTGAGGGGACATCAATTAAAGAAAATGTATCTCTGCAGCGGGCAGTTTGTGTGCCTGCCCAGAGCAGCTCGATACGGACAGGATCCTCCCTCCACCCATCCCCACCGTGACACTACGGTCTGGAATCACTTTCAATAGCCATCAAGAGGCAGGGAGTGTAATGCAGACCTGCCTGGACTTGGTCTGGATGATCCTGCTGTGGCAGGGGGGTTGGACTGGATGATCTTTTGAGGTCCCTTCTGATCCCTGATGATTCTATGATTCATACAAATCCCAATTCTATTCAGTGATTGTTCATTGAGGTTCCCTGCAGCTGCCTGTGAGTTATCCAGCAGCAGGTGGGCAACCAAGTGCCCAGGTAGCTGCCCACTGTGGGATGTTTGAACACTTTATAAAACTCTCTTCTCCCTTTTTAAGCCAGAAGGGGAAGTGGAATCTGAGGAGCTTGGCTTGAGCATCCCGGTGCGATGCTCCTGAATCTCATCCTGCTGCAGGAGCTGGAGCTGCAGGACTCTGCTCTGCTCACAGGCTTTGAGAGGATCCTTAAAACCACAGGGCCTTCTGTCAGGATGGGGGTAGGGGAGAGCCAGGGGAAACAATGCCCAAAGTGCTCCTTTTTCAGAAGGTGCTTGCAGGGAGTGGATGGGATGGAAAACAGAGACAGGCTGATCCTCAGGGGCAGGGATTTGGCTTCTGGGGTGGCCATTGTGTGGTCTTTGCTTAGAACAGGCTGTTACAGCTCTCCTGCCTCTTTCTGGGCATAATGACTTTCTAATTCCCAGCACCTCAATGACTCCTGAGTCTGGGGGTCTTGCTCCTTCCCTGGGAGGTATTCTGTCCCCTCATGCAAGAAGCTGGGGGTTAGCGTATAGGCACAAACTGGATCAAAAATGAACTGCCAGGCTGCTGGCGAGTAGGGTTTGTGGAGGAGGAGGGGAGGTAGCTCATTCACTCTTTTAATAAGAAAGATCCTGAGTGAGACCAGTGAAACACTGAGAGCCCAGCCAACCTCAACGCAGCACAGGCTGCACTCGGAGGTGACCAAAGGGCCGATCCCTTCCCACCCAGGGTCGTTCTCCGAGGCCGCCTGCTCGCTCCAAACCTCAGGCAAATTGGATGTTGCTCTCCGATCTCTAAATCAAATCAGCTGCCATGAAATGAAGTTTTCTGCATGCGGATGGCTGCCTGCATCATCCATCACCACCCTGCTCACGCTCGTCCCTCTCAGGGGCCAGCGAAGGTCAATGTTTGCCTTTTGCAGCCACTCACCATCAGCTTTTCCCCA
Source organism: Upupa epops (assembly GCA_013397515.1). Classification (NCBI taxonomy): domain Eukaryota; kingdom Metazoa; phylum Chordata; class Aves; order Bucerotiformes; family Upupidae; genus Upupa; species Upupa epops. Next base: position 93,874 of record VZRI01002347.1, on the reverse strand, counting down.
TTCAGTATGGCACACAGGGAGGTGACGACTCCATCGCAGGCTTCCCATGCCCCCCAACACCTGCCACCACCTCAGCTCCATTTCAGGATGCAGTTTGGGAACAGGATGCAGGAGCTGAGCACATCAGGGTCTATTATTAGCCCTGCATCGGGTCTCCTGATGGATAGAGCTATTAGCTGCGTTATGGACCTATTGATTTCCCGAGGCGTTTTTTTTTCCCCTTTGTTTCATGTGCCAGAGCAGCTCGAGGAGGAAATCCGACGCGCTCCCACCTTCTGCCTCTGTACAGCAACTCTCCAAGAGATGAAAATCAATTTGCACAGAGCAGATCCTACAAATCGCTGCAGCAGAGGGAGAGTAGGGGGTGATTTTGGGGTGGAGGAGATTCCCCGTTGTGCCTGCTGGCCCATGTGGCAGCGAGGGGCCAGGGTAGAGTTGGGCAGGTCTCATCTGGAAGCTGCCACCTCCCTGCATCAATTAAGGCCATGTGGCAAGTGGGTAATTAACTCTGCTCGGCTGCAGTGGGCTGGCACTTGGACCCTATCAATTAGCCTTGCTCTGGATGAGGCGCAGAGGGCCACGGGGGCTAGTAATGAAATGCGTTTGTGCCAGGTGTTACAGGAGGGTGGGGGTGATGGGGGTGCAATAGATGCACCTGGTTCTTGGGTGCAAGCCTCTTGCTTTTGCAGAAACTGCAGGTTTCAAGTGCAGGATGTGGGTTATGCTGCCCTTGCAGCACCCACCTTTCCTACCCATCTCCCTGAAAAAGCAGTCTGTTTAGCCCTGCCATGGGGATGGAGGTGGCATCAGTGGGGATGGACACACAGGGTAAAAGGGACAAACTGACAGCAGTGGGTTTTCCTTCTTGTCTTCCTTCCCAGGGTCACCGGTGTCTGTCTCCCCATAGCCATGTGGTGCTGCCTGTCCCAGCTGGCTGCCCCGGCACCGGCGTGACCGTGACACCCAGCCGGTTCTTTTCTGGGTAGGTATCTGGGGTGGGGTGAGGGACACTGGGGCTCGCCTGCTACAGAGGAGCTGGAGAGCAGAGCCCCTTTCCCAGCAGCACATAAAACCTCATCCACTCACAAGGCGATGCATCTGCCTCCTGCATAATTAAAGCAGAAAAGGCCAAACGGTGACTAAGCCAGGCTGTCGTCCCGAGAAGCTCCATGATTCATGAGCTGCTCACAGCACAGCCTTGTCCTGTGGAGGGTTTCTCCAGGCTTGGGAGATGCCTCCTTTTGTACTCTAAATTAAAGAAAATCACCATCATCTGCAGAACCCACCATGTATTTTGCACCAGAGAGGCTCCCGGGGTTGCAGGTACATGCTGAGCCCCATCCCTGTCGGATGCAGGACATCCCACAGGTTCCAGATCAAGGCCAGTTCTTGGGAAGTGGGGAAACATGCGGGAGAGCTGCAGGCACGCCACAGCTAACATCTCCCTCTGCTCCTTCTAGGTCCAACGCCTCTGTCATTGAACGTAAGTAGCTCCCAGGTCCTGTGGCATGGGAATGGAGGGGAGGGGGCTGCTTGGCTCATGCCAAGCCTGTGGTAGACCAGTCAGCACCCATCAGGCAGCCAGAGTGGGTTTTTTAAGCTCAGGACAACCAAAGTTACCAAGTTTAAAGCCTTCCCTTTGGCTTTTCCCAGTGGAAACCCAGGTTTGCTTCTGCATTTTGAAGCAGAAGGTGAATTTTCTGCCAGGAGGGTGGACAACCAGCCCTTTTGGCTCAGCAGGGGGAAAGCTCTATGGGTGGCCCATAGGGTGTTTCCCAAAGACCCCCAAAAGAGGAGACATGATGCTGCATGATCTCAGGTGTCCTCTTGCTAAGAGGAGGACAGGGATGTTGGGCACTAGTTTTCTGGTTGGTGGGGAGGAATAGGGATGGATGTTCTGGGATGCCTCATGAGCATCGTGTCCCCACAGCAGGTGATGTTTGTGTCCTAGAGTGACACTTGTCCCTGTGATCCTGCCTTTCAGAGTTTGATGGAGAATCGGTCGGATGACAGCGGGAACTGTTGTTATCACCGGGGGAATCCTAGCGACAGTGATTCTACTGTGTATCATTGCCGTGCTCTGCTACTGTAGGCTACAGGTGAGCACTGGGGCCATCCCTATCCCACCGTGAACCTCAGCAGCAGCGCTGCTTCTCAGAGTGGATTGCTGGCAGGGGTCTCAAAGGTGGGGTTTCTTGCCTGTAATGGGCAGGGAGTTGAAACCCCCAGTTCGCCCAGGTGCTGCACAGTGCCATCCATTCCTCCTCCTGGCATGGGGAGACCTCCCCCTAACGCTTTTGAGGCTCTGCAGTACTTGCTAATGCAGGTGTAGGCTAGGTGTGCAATACCAGATGGAGATTTGGGGAGGGTTTTTTTCCCCAGTAAATGAAATGAAAAGGCTTTCAACAACTGCTGGCTACAACCTCCTTCTCTTTAAAAGTTAATGTGATGTCTGTGCCACGCAGCAGTGCCCGTGTGGTGCACAGCACAGCAGTTTTTTGGAGGAGATTCCAACTGGCACAGTAAAATAGCTTCCCCTTGCAAACCTCGCTGGGAGTGGGGAGGACAAGTTGCTCAGTAGCTGCCTCCTGCCACGTGCTCAGGTCCAGGTTGTCTGGCTCCCACTGCTTTGTAGGATCTGGGTGCTGATGGAGCAGAGCGGTGAGAGGCTAATGGAGGGTTTCTCTGGCAGGGGGATGAGGAGAGCTGGGGTACCACAGGGCTGGCTGTGGAGCTGAATCTGTCTGTTGGCTGCTCCTCTTCCCCTAACACAACCCTTTGCCTTTCATGCAGTACTACTGCTGCAAAAAAGATGATTCCGATGAGGAAGAGGAGGAGGAGGAGGAGGAGGAGGAGGAAGAGCCCAACCTTCCCATGCACTCACACCTCGGCACGTGCAATGCCTGCAACTCCTGCATGGTGGATGGGCAGGGCAGCCCCGCAGCCATGCACAGCGAGCTCAACCAGCATGGGGCTCACAACTACTGCCCGACCTGCTCGCCCTATGGCTCCCCCTTTTACATCCGGACTGCTGACATGGTGCGCAACGGGGGTGAGAGGATCACCTACACCCCCACGTGCTGCAAGGAGATGGGGCCGCCCATCAACATGGCCACCCTGCAAAGCTTCCCGATGAGCCGCCACAGCCTCCTCCATGAGAGTTTCCCAAACCCACGGGCTATCAGCACGGAGGTTTAGTCACCATTGTCACTAGCACAGGGTGTCCCCAGCTGGCACCTGCTTGAGGGAAGGGGCTTTTCACTTGTTTTTAGGGAGGGTTCCCACTAAGAGGACCCCTTAAGCCCAGCCCAAGACCAGCATGGTCCTCCTGCTGAACCGCCCGGCATGGACACGCTTTACGGGCGAGAAGACCTCAAAGGGCAATGTTGAACTGGCTACCAGACCCATCATAAGTGTCATTATTATTCTACTCTTTCTCCTGAAGGGACTTGTCTAACGAGGGCTATGTACAGTATAACCTAATTCAATTCCCCCAGGCTCCCCCAGCTCCCTGAGCCTGAAGCGGGGCCTTTCTGAGGCAACAATTGCCACCTCTGACACACAGAACAGATGTGTGACCACCCAACAGCTGCCTCCTCCAGCAAATTCCAACACTGAGCTGGGAATGGCAGCGCTCCAGGGCGATGGTGAAGCAAAGAAGGGAAGATCCAGATCATCCTGCTCCCCTCCTACTGCATTAGTTGCTGCTAGCCATTGGCTTTTATGTTCAAGCGTAAGGTAGGACACAGCCTCCCACCCACTTTGATCTCTGCACATGCTGAAGAAGCTCAAGACATCAGTTTAGATCCCTGCTGGGGGAGGCCGTCACTTGCAACGCAGCTCACGCAGCAAAGCTGCCACCACCTCTTCTACTCTTCACAAGCTATCTTAGGAGCAGTTTTAACTTGGACTCATAAAAATGGCAAGTTTTTACTTACAGGAAGAGTTTCACTCGTAAGTAACTGCAATTTGGGACACCGGCAGCATTCAAAGCCCTACCCAGCCCACCCCGACAGCTCCAGGCAGCCCGAGGAAGGCTGGATTTAGGACAGCCTTTGCCATCAACAGCACAGGCCACCACATCAAATCTCCTCCGTTGCAGGGCTCATGACCTGCTGTGGGACAGTGATGTTTAAGTGGTTGGAGTCCCCCCATTTTTGCTTCTGGTAGAAGAGGATCCAAGAGCCAAACCCAGATTCAGCAGCTCAGTGGCTGGAAATGACAGGCAGTGACTCTGCCTGTCTGCAGAAACAAATATGGGAAAGTTTCTTCTTCCTCCAGAAATTGAATTAGTGAAAAATTACTAAGAGAACATCATCATTCGGGCACACTTCATAGCAACCAGTGCAGAACCATTCCGCTGAGCGCTTCCCCTTCACGGCAGGGAAGAGGGAACTGGGCAGCAACAATCCCCACAGCCGTGAGGACACTGGTGGAGGCAACAGCAGGGAACACTCACCATGCCTTGCAATAGAGAGTACAACCACTCAAGGATTTGAGTGGTGGGGTCTTTTTCACCATCACAATTTAGAAATCACCCTGCTGATCACGGAAGGATTTGGCTTAACCTCCCTGTTCATGCACAGAAGTAGGTCTCAGCCCAGAGGCACACACCGCACAAGCCTCAAACGCCAGCATTATCCAGGCTAAAGGCTTAATTTACACTTTGGACCTGCTCGTGCCTTGGCAACTCTGCTCAAACTACCAGCAGGAGCCAGATGAACACAGAGAGGTGATGGTCCTTGTAAACAGACACCTCACCCCAGCCTGTGGTTTGCACAGCCTTTTGAGCAAGTGGGATGCACCAGCTCCCCTGCCTCCCACCCACAAAGGCACTGCATTTCCATTGATCTGAGACTCAGTCTAGCTGCACTGCATTTAGAGTCTCCTTCTGTTCTCCAAAGTGTGATAGAGGCTTTGAAATGCCCTCTCATGTTAAGGGCAGGCAGAAGGGGAGACAAAAGGCAGCAGCAGTAAAGTTCTCTAGATCTCACTGGCCAATAGTCCGTAACTCCTACTGCGTCCCATCCAGACAATGCTCACTTGAAACAGTCTGTAACTGGAAAAACATCTTGGATAGCTCAGTAAATCCTGTACTGGAGCATCTATTCAGCTAGGTCTTGTCTTTCTGGGAGCCACGAGAAGTCAGTGTGTCCCAGTGAGACCTGCTGTCTGTATGGCTCTGCCAGACAGCACTGTGGTGCCATCCCCTCAAAGGGCACAGAGCCAGCTCATGAGCATGGTGGCTCCTGGCATGCAGCTCTACCTCTTGGCATGCAACAAGGCTTCCCACAACAGTGGCACGTGCCAGGATATGAACTCCAGAGGGTGGGAATAACACAGGGCTTTTGCCTTTGCTGTTGTTGAAAGGAAGGCAACCGCATCATCATCTCCATTACATGTAACTTCAGTGTGACCTGTTATCTGCTTAGAGGTGCCAAGGCTGGTGAGGCAGTTGCAGAGCAGTAGATAGCCAAGGTGAGAGTTATTCTCATGGCCAGTGTGGTGCCCTGGGTCTGTCATGGCTACAAAGAAATGTTTTGAAAGGGCTGGAAACACAGGAGGTGTAACTGTGGGTTATAAGGTTTTAGAGATGGTGGAGGAATAGCAAAAGGTAGGGCAAGGATCCTAGATTCTTTGCACTTCAGAGTCCTCCTGTTAATTGTTCTCTGTCTTTCTTGCTCAGCTGTGGGTCCAAATCCAATGTCAGAAATAAACAAGGACTTTGAAATACAACCCAGGAGTGGTATCTGTCCTTTGACAGGCAACACAAAATGGGGTTTATCTGTGGTTGTCTCACCCCTCCTGCTCCTGCTTTTGTTCCTCTTGTGTCCCTCCTCCTCCCTTGCTTCTGGCCTAGGTATAGCACCCCAAAAACACAAGATTTACAGTTTAGCTCTTTATTGTGACACAAATTTTTTGGTGTGTTTTGGAAATTGCCCTTATAGTAGAAAAATCTGCAGGGCAGCCCAGTGAGGCAGCTGCTGTCGCCTATGCCCTGCTGCGGGCTGGTCTCTGTGCCCCACCACCTCCAACTACAGCTCTTCAGAGATGAAGATAGCAGGAACACGCTTTTCCAACTCACTTCTCAGTAGCTTTCTAGAAACGGATGGCTTGTCTCATGTAAAATCCTCTTGGTGGAGAGGGAACAGTGATGACTAAAGTCTTAGGAATCCTCCCTCACTGTGCAGGCTCATTTACAGGGACTGGTTCCAGAGCCAAGCCAACTGGGATGGCTTCAAGTAGTAAAGTCTGGCTCAAGGGGACTCTTGCCCCTGAACTTGGAAGGGAAGACTGGCCTGGCAGCTAGTCAAGGCAACTTGAGCTGACAGGACCGGCAGCAAGCCTTCCTGTAGTACCAGTGAGAGCACAGCTTCACCTTCAGCACCAGCACACAGTTGGCTGTTGCTCTGTCTTCACAGTCTTCTTCTGGGGAGCAAAAGCATCCAAAGAAGGGCTTAAAAAGGATTTGTACTACACCAGCAGAGAGCTGGACAGAGCAAAGGGCTCCTACCAAGGGCTCCTCTCCCTCCCTTCCCAGTCTTACCTGGTGCCTCTGTGGGGCACAGCTGCAGTTGACACAACTGCCTCGCTTCTGGTTTGGAAGTGGGGTCACACCCTTGAGCCAGTGCTTCCCCCTGGTAACACTTCACCTCACGCAGTCGTACACCAGCACCACACGTCTTGCTGCACTGTTAGGATCAAGAGAGAGGAAAGGGATTGCAAGAAGCATTTTTAAAAATTTTATATAGGCCCCAAGTTCTTTCTTCCAGTCAGGACTGGTTTTGAGGTGTAGGTCATACCTCACACTGATCTCAAACACTCCCTTTTTGTTGCTGGAAGAGACACTCCCTGAGATAGGGTCAGGGCAGAGCAACGTAAAAGCTTCCATCTCTTTAACTGCAACTCAATTTTTATTTGCTCTGTGTATTGATGATGTGATAGAAGGTGGAAAACGTGGCTACTGTGAGCCAGACCCAGCATCTGCCATCCTCCCATTCCCTAAATGCTCATCAGTTAGCATCAAGAGAAAGCAGGGAAGGACAGAGCATTGATTCCTGGTAGATGAGACCCCAGCTGTATCCTGTATGTGTGGTGCACACTCTTGCCTGAGGCAATAATCAACATGCTCTAAAATTTTCTTCAGCTCGAGTGTGCCAGCCTCTCCACCAGCTGCCTGGTCTGCAGAAGAGCAGAGTTCAGGGTCCCATCCAGACCTAACAAAGCCCATGGCAGAATAGGCTCCTAGAAACCCTCAGTTCAGGTTGTAATCCATCAACCAGGGTTATGAGGCCTCCTCTCCTCATTCCCCACCACTCCAAGCCATACCTGAGACCAGGAGGTACTGAACCATGTAGAACATGGCCTCCTGAAACAGGGAGCTTGTTCCTCAGGTCTCTGAGAGGCTTCACAGCGCTTGTCAGGGTATTCCCTGTACACCCCATTCTCTAGACCTGCACACAAGACGACCCGGGTCTTCATCCCTCGCCCACAGCTGGCGTTGCACTGGGAAAGAGAAGAGAACAGCTAGGTAACTAATTATGCTTGTCACCTGCAGAGCTTCAAGTAAGATAGTATCCCGCTCAGAAGCAAGGTGCTTGGTGCATGAGCTAACAGAGGTAACACTGCCCAGGTCACAGGAGCAATGGGTGTCTGCACAGCAGCTGGATTTCTTAGGAAGCAAGGACAGAGGCTGACAGTTGGTGTTTAGTTGGCACTGGAGATGCTGAATTCACCTTGGCTGGCCTTGAGAGCAGCTACCACAAGGGACCTGGAGCAGCCAAGAGTTTGTTTCTGTCTTATTTTATGTGTATCTATGTTCTCAAAAAATCATGTAGCATATTCGTGTAGCAACCTAGATCTTGGAGTACTAACAAGCTTCGTGTGGGCCCAAGGGGCCTAAACTGGTGCACTGCAGGTGATTTGCATGGACAAGCACTGCTGAGCCTAAAGCTATGCGGGCTTAGCTGGGAAGAATCACTCTCTCAGGACACCATAAAGAGAAACAGGATGTGATTCCAGCTCAGTTCTGCTCCCTGATGCCCACAAAGGCAGTTGCCAATTTGATTGCAGTGCTTTGGGCACAGCCAGCTTGCACCTGCCCTTAGTCATCCTGTGAACTCAAAGTTGATCAGCTGAGAGAACAGAAAGGCAAAAAAGCTGACACTCGCCAAGGTGGGGAGCTCTGCTTTCAGAGGCCAGGTGAGTTTAACAGCCTGGGCACAGCTGCAAAGCTGTACTGCAATATTGGGTGTGTGTGACCCACACCGCAGGTCAGAGCAGAAGAGCACTACCACGGGTCCCCAGGCTGAACCAGTTTGTGCTCATTACAGTGCTGAAGGGAGACTCAGCTGAATGTAACCAACATCTATAAAGAGCAGCAAAATGCAAGCAGAGATTGAGCTGTGGTTGGAGGAAAGAGGGTATGGCTGCTCCTCTGGTTCTTGATGTAGTTTTCTTGCTTAGTGCTTTGTGAATCCTTATTTTGCTCTAGACTTGAGAGACAAAGCCCAAACCGCACAACTGGCTGAGTGTGGTCTTCTGGGTGCTCTGGGATTTGGAGCAGCCTGTATCAGGAAGCCAGAAGCTTCTAGGACTTGAGCAACAGAAGCAGGGTAAGTAGATTGGCAGAGACCAATTGCTTAGTAGAAGAGAGCGCCTAGACCATGTTCACTGGTCTCTAAATTCTGAGGCAAGTACCTAGTCATGGTCTGTGACTTCCAGGGCAGGGATGTGGGTTGTGGTTCAGGTTATTTGTCAGAGATGAAGCTGGTTTTGTGGAGGCTTTCTCTTTAGTGGTGGGACCAAAATCTTGCAAATCCTGTTCAAACTCTGGACAAAGAGCTCTGCTGAGGTGTCTGCTCAGACATCTGAGAGAAAGATGTGGGAGAGAAGGGGGAGATTTCCTTAGGATGTTGCTGCCCTACGATGCAGGTCCCTAAAAAGGCAGAAAACGCACCAAATTTTAGGGTGGCCTGCAGGGAGGACAAGCTGGGATATTCACTACTCTTTTTACCTTTCTAAAAAGAGGTAGGGCAAGCTCTGTGGCTAGAGGTTACACCATATGACTCGGCTCTGCCAAAGGAGCCAGGCTTCTACCATCTCCTGAGGAATAAGGTGTGAGAAGGAGGACTAAGGGGGCAGGGCTGGATTTGACTTTACCTGGTCCCACTCCTGCTCCACCCAGTGTGCAGGGCAGTTCTTGTCTCCACATGGATGGACAGCCAGGGGCTTGGTGGCTGGGTCACACTGTGAGTTGGAGATCACCTTTCCCTCTACGTTGCGGCATGCGATGAAGCGGATCATGCGTCCCTCACCACAGGAACCTGAGCACTTGGAGGAATAAAGGGGCATTCAGACACATCAGAAAGTAGAGGGGTCAAGGTTGGTGATGCCAGGAGACCAGAGTCCAGAGCCTAGCCCTGCACCTGGGACCAAGGCACTGGATCTCAAGAATCTTTAGAGGCCTATCTGGTCAGGGGTGCTGTGAGCATCCCAGGTTACTGAATGGAGTTCACAGCTGACCAAAACATACAGCAATTACAGGAAAAAGTACAGCTAATTCTAGTTTCTTTCACTTAGCCTCTGGCAGAAAAATCCCAGAGAGTAGCAGTATGACTGGTGACCTGCTCCCTCCTGCTAGCCCCACACCTGCAGCACTGAGAGCCCAGAGCAGCAGATCCTCTGGACTCACCGGGCCCCAATCTGAAGTGGTCCAGCGGCGGTCACAGGGTGGGCTTGTGCATGCCTTCTCGCTGCTGGGCTTCTGGGACTTGTCACACAAGGCTGCTTCCACGGAACAGCGCACCTCTCGCTTCATCGTCCCCTGCATGCCACACCGGGCTGAGCACTGCAATGGCCAGAGTCAGCTCAGGGTCTCACAAGTACAGGACAAGGGGAACAAGCAAAGGCCTTCTCTTGTTTTCCTCTTGCACCAACAAGGGAGAGGAAAGTGCTCCTGTTGCTTGTTTACTTTGGGTCCCTGAGCTCCAGCATTTGATGATACTGATGTGTTTGTTTTAACTACTGTTCAAAGTCACTGGGCCAAGGGCCCAGTTCCAAGCAAGTTGTAGAAAGTCAGTCCAACGTATTTCTGTTGAACTTCAGCTTCCCTGTATCTCCATGCTACTGTTTCCCCACATACCATTAGACAGACTCACATAACAGTTAAGATCCTCTGGAAGAGGGAGACAGGCAGGCAGGGCTTTCATCTGGTCGGTGTTCTGCTTGAGAAGTTATCTTAGAACAAATGTCTTGCAGTGGCCTTTGTCTGCCAAGCAGTGCTGGAACATGGGACCCTTGTTTCCCCAGGATGCAGGGTCATCTGTGGCACCTGACCACCTGCTTTTGTCTAGGTCCCAGCCACGGCTGCTTACATCTAGGAGCAAAGTTCCCCTGCTACCTACCTCAGACCACTCGGAGAGCTCCCACTGGGGTCCACAGGCCTTGTTCTTGCAGGCTTTTCTCTCCATGGGCCTGGTCAGGCCAGCTGACTCGCACAAGTCATCGTAAACGGAGCTGTCGAAGCCTGGAGCCAGCATCTTCCAACAGCGCACAGTGCGGTACTGATAGCCTTCACCACAGGTCCTGGAGCATTCGCTCCACCGGCTAGTCTCCCACCTCCACGAACAGTCCCCAGGAGAGAGAGCGGGAAGGAAAACCCAGGTAAGGGGGACAAGGAACAGGGGGAGACTGAGGAGTACCAGCATGCTTGGGACTTTTGCTCACGGTAGCTGCTATTATTACTCTTCCCATCATGTCCATGTCTGTGTTAAGTGAACACTAGTCTTGAAAGCTGATCCTGCTCTTACCCAGACAATTCTGACAGCAAATTCCTTCCTTCTTTTGCCTTACAAGAGCTTATATCAGGGTTTCACTATTTCAGTGTATCTGCTAGCCTGGAAATGGCTATATACTTTGATCAGAAAGTAATCTTTACAAAGGTTATGTTGTTCCCATGAACTGCTGATGTCATTTCTACTCACCGAGGCTGGCAATCTCTCCCTGTGCAAAATTCATGAGTAGGTTCTGGTCGGGTTAGGGCATCGCAGTACGATTCGTCCACTTCCACTCCATCATACCGGACACACATTGCATAGGAGGCACTGATACCTGCTGCGCAACCAAGACTCTCTCTTGGCCAAGCTCCATCAGATCCAAAAGCCTCCTCCCACCATGATTAAATTACTGGAGTGCTCACTGCATCTGAAACTCTACCTGCCATTTTAAAAAACACCAGTATTCTCTCCATCAACAGCCACAAAGGAGCTCGTGCAACCAGCCACTGGAAGCCAAACCTACCTGAAGTGCATGTGGAGCTGCAGGGGGCATAAGCTGAGACTTTCCATCTGTACATGTCAGCCAAGCTGATGTCATCATGGCCCACGGGGCTCACATGAAACTCATTGCTATGGGAAAAGGAGGCAGTGTGAGCCAAAAATTGCTGTAAATGTAAAACTTAGTTAAATTCCTCTTCACCACCTTCACAGATGTGAAGAAATCTAGTGTTTCTGCTATCTCCTCCACCCTGGATGAGAACATCAGAAGACAAGAGCATAGTCTCGATTCACTTCTTGAATTAACTAGCAAGGCTGTGCACAGTCACAGATCCATACCCCTCTGGGAGGGAGGTACTGTTCACGATGAGTCTTGTGCACATTATGACGCCCTTAGCCTCAGTTCGTACTATTGCCCCAAGAGGCATGGCATTAGGTTGGAAAGGAGAGCCCAGAAACCCCCTCTTGATACCATACAATGTGGTAGGTAGAAGTCACATGTGGCTGGCTAGAAATGTTTAAAAGTTTTCCTCACGTCCCCTGCCAGAAGTTAACTTAAGTTACAGAAGCCTGTGTTCCAAGAGAAATGAGGCAGAAGGGGCATGATGTGGTGGTAAACGTGTCTGTGTGACATCCTGGCCCTCTCTGCAATCACATCAGTGTTGGCCTCACAGGTCCTTCAGCATCAATTTAAATGGGCCCCTCTGAGGCACTGGATCTGAAATAAGTTGTGGGAGTTCAGGATCAGGCCAGTTATGCCAGCCTCTAAAGAGGGCACTGCTACTCAAGCATCTACAGACACTGGTGAATGGAGACATTGAGAACAGCTCTGAGACTACCTTTGATTGGCTTGGCCCTTCCTTCCCAGCTAACCATGCCCCTGTTTTGCCCAGGAAATCAAGTGCCACCTTTCAGTGCCAGGGGCTTGCAGCGGCTCTGCGTGGCTGATGTCCACAGTTGGGCTGACACGTAGCAGAGGGCTCTCCATGGATGCCATCATGCTGTAGTTGGCTGCTTCCCCCTGACTCCCAGCAAATGCCTTCACCTTCAAGTCCTCCAGTGAGTTCTTATGGACCAGGGCTTTGTGGAGGCCCTGTGGCCACCTGGCAGCTGTCTCAGTCCATAGTCCTGCTGTGGAGTTCCTGCGGGCCAGCCTAGCTACCAGGTGCTGTAGCTCCCTACAGAAGACAGTGCTATGTGGGTCTCGATGACACAGTCGCTTGAAAAAACGAAGCCTGGAGGATACTGCATGGTTGGTTTCTGAGAGCTCAGATCTCTTCCTGCTGTAGGGTACAGCTGTGCTGATGGAAATCTGATTGAACTGGAGAGCTGAAAGAAAACCAGAGGTGATTTAACTATATTGGATGGCTTACTCAGCATGTGATGCTGGAGTGTGCACAAAGGGCAATGCAACTGGTTCTGGTGAAGGGTCTAGAGCACAAGCTCTGTGAGAGGCAACTGGGGTTGTTCAGCCTGGAGAAAAGGAGGCTCTGGGGACACCTTACCATGCTCTACAGCTACCTGAAAGAAGGTCATAGCAAGGTGGGGGCTAGACTCATCTTCCAAGTAACAAGTGCTAGGACAAGAGAAAATGGCCTCAAGTTGCACTGGGGAGGTTTAGATATTAGGAAGAATTTCTTCACAAGAAGGGTTATAAGGTACAGGAACAAGTTGCCTGGGAAGTGGTGGAGTCACCTCCCTAGGGGTATTTAAAGGTAGATGTAGCGCCCAGGGACATTACTTACTGGTGGTTTGACAGTATTTGGTTAATGGTTGAACTTTATGATCTTACAGGTCTCTCCCAACCAAAGCAACTTTATGATTCTATGATCATCTAATAAGGCTATTCAGTATTTTGCCTCATAATCATAGTCTACCACAAAGGTGCACCCACAGGCTTTAACTGCCCTGACCAACCTCACACACACTCCACAGAAGCTTGGCCCTGGGTCTTCAGTTCTGGCCTGAACACTGTGCAGGTGTACTTTATCCCTAAATTGTTGTTTGGTTTTCCCAGCTAGACCTACAATTTGACTTGTTGTCTCTTTCACCTGACTGTTGCTAAGATCTGCTGTTGTCACTGTCCTGCTCACCATGCTCAAATGTCATGGGACTGCCCTGTGCAGACTCATAGAATCATTAGGGATTGGAGTGTACCTCAAAAGATCATAGAGTCCAATCCCCCTGCCACAGCAGAATCACCTAGACCAAGTTGCACAGGAACACATCCAGGCGGGTCTGTAATGTCTCCAGAGAAGGAGACTCCACAATTCCCCTGGGCAGCCTGTTCCAGTGCTCCCTTACCCTCATTGGGAAGAAGTTTCTTCTGATATTTACATGGAAGCTCCCCTGTTCCAACTTGCACCCATTGCTCCTTGTCCTATCACTAGAAGACCTTGAGAAGGGCCAGGCTCCATCCTCCTGACACCCACCCCTCACATATTTATAGACATTCATGAGGTCACCCCTCAGCCTCCTCTTCTCCAAGCTCGAGAGACCCAGCTACCTCAGCCTTTCCTCATAAGGGAGGCGCTCTACATCCTTCATCATCTTCATTGCTCTATGCTNGTAAAAAGCATGACTTCCCCTTGGTGAAGCCATACTGACTGTCCCTAATGACTACCTTGTCCCTGATGTGCCCAGGGACAGCATCTAGGACAAATTGTTCCATCACCTTTCCTGGGATGGAGATGAGGCTGACCAGTCTATAGTTACCAGAGTCGTCCTTCTTACTCTTTTTGAAGATTCAAGTGATATTTGCTAACCTCCAGTCTCTAGGCAACTCTCCTGATACCTGTGACTTAGAAAAGATGACAGAGTGGCTTGGCAATGACTTCTGCTGTCTCCCTAAGCACACGTGGATGCAGCCCATCAGGGCCCATGGATTTATGTATATTCAGTTTGCTAACCCAGTCCTCATCAACCAAGGCAGGCTCTTCTTTTGTCTTGACTTCCTCTGAAGCCTCAGTGTTTTGGCTTTGATACCAGGACAGCTCCCAGAAGTACAGACAGAAGCAAAGAAAGTATTAGGTATGTCTGCTTTCTCGTTATCCTGTGTCTTCAGGGCACCCAGCTCATTCAGCAGGGATCCCACATTGCCTCTCGGTTCAATTTTATCTGCAATGTATTTGAAGAAGCCCTTTCCATTATCCTTGACCTCTCTTGCAAGGTTGAATTCCAAGGAGGCCTTGCTTTCCGAGTTGCATCCCTACATTCTCTCACCAGAGCCTTATAAACACCCTAAGTGGCCACCCCCTCCTTCCATGACCTATAGACTTTCTTCTGCCTTTTCTGTTTGCGCAGTAGCTCCCCATTTAACCACACGGGTCTTCTAGCTCCCTTCCTCCACTTCTTTCCTCTTGGGATGCACTTATATTGTGCTTCAAAGAAGTGGTCTTTGAACGATGACCAGCTATCTTGGGCCTCTTTAACTGGCAGTACCCTGTCCCGTGGGATTTCCCCGAGCAACTGCTTGAAGTGGCCAAAGTTGGCCCTCCTGAAGTCCAGGGTTGTGATTCTGCTAGGTATTCTGTTCCTACTACACAAGACCCTAGAAGATACTGCCTGCTCTGTATCATGGTCATGATCTCCCACATCCCCTTCCCTTATAAATGGGGCCTTACAGCAATGGCCCTTGCTGCCCCTGCTACTAATCATCTTTCTCTCCTATCTTTTCTGATAGTAAAGTCATCTTAGATTTCAAGACAAACGATGTGGGATGTCTAGTCTCAGTTAACAAAGCAAGAGAAGGAAAGACAAGGCAACCAACCCAATTCTGTTTCTTCACCAGCTGCTGCTGCTTCCTCATCCTCTGACTCTCCTGTGTTTGTATGGTAGACCCGTCTTATCTGGAAGTCATACTTGGCCTTCTCTTCACTCTCTTCCCAGCCCCAGTCTGGAGTTTGACTGGTGGAATTGGTCTGAAAGAAATGTGGGTGTCCAAAGCCTAAATCTTCATGTCCTTCTCTTAGAGGAAGCTGCTCACTGGTGTCATGCGGTGATAGGGAGAGCCATGTGGCATTGAAATCCTTGGCAGCTCTGGAGTTAGCAGGAATGGGATGGTCATGGCTGATCTCTGTTAGGTGATGATAGAGAGGTCTGTCTACAGCAGGGGCTGCAGTTCGGAGAGCTGGTATCTGTGGTACAGTGTAGTCATAAGTTATATGTGGCATCTTCCCATTAAAGTTGTAGTACTGGAAGCAACAGGGAAAGAAAACTGGTTTTATTTTAAAGACACATATTTCCCATAGATCTCTGCTAGCCAGGTATGTTTTATGGTGGATATTAAAAGAAGCAGCATCCTCATAAATCCAAGAGGAAACAACCACCACCACCCCCAAGACAGTTTCTGGCTTCCTCAGACACCCAGGTTTGGCTTGGGAACCATGTTAATATTCCCTTTGTTTTGAGGGAGGCTTAAGATTTTGAGACAGGCAGCACAAGAAAGACTAAAACTAGCTCTTCACATACCATGGCATTTAGAGACTGGTTAGTGGGGCCATGAGCTATGATATACTCCAGCCCATCTGAGTTCAGGCTCGAAGGCCGCCGGTACTTGAAGATGGTGCCAGCTACCCTGAAGTTCTGGGGGTTGTCAATGGCAGACTTGCCATTAAAGAAGAAATGCCCAGATTCATCTGCAAGTGCTTGAAAGAGAGAGAAAAGGGACAAACGTGATACTCAGTGCAGAACACAGGCTGTACTGACACTGACGAGAGCAAATAGCTTGTGGCTCAGAAAAGCCCAACAGAAAAAGAACTGCAGGCCCTCCCGTGTCCATCTTCCACATCAGGTCAGAGCAGTGGTGTTCACTGCCTGCTGCTTTTGTTTCCCTTTCCAACAAGAATACAAATGTTTTCACAGCAGGGACTGACCATAGTGAACTTGGTTTCCAAATGTCCCTCCTGGCTGCTGGAGGTTTGCTAGCCTTGGTTCATGGGGAGATAAACTAACCCGGAGAGAGATGCTCAGAAAGCGCTCTCTCAGCACATGTGAGAGTGCATAGAGTCCTCCTCCCACCTCCCAGGCAACTGAACTGGGATCTCCTTATCCATGGGATCTCCACATCCATCTGGTTCTTCTGCTTACCCAGGATGTTTTCTGTTTTCCTGCGCTCAATGATAAGGATGTCTGTAGCGCCAGCAGGGATGTTGGTGATGAACACATAACCTGAGGAACAGAACAGATGAGATGGTGAGGAAACCCTAAGGACAGAACAGAAAGATCTGATAGGAAAATCAGCTCAGGGGATACAAGTCTATGTAAGAGGACAGTGCTGCCCTTTAGGGACAGGACGCTAAGGACACAAATGCTTGCTGTGCTAGTTTGTGAGCTCTAATCCCAGCTTCCCTCTGGGGATCTGAAGTCCCATTACAGATCACCACTGCAGATCTCTGTGGTTCAGTCTGAGTGCTGCTGGGTATGGAGTCAGGAAGGAGCTGCACAAGTGTTACAGCCTGGATTTAGGTGTGTGGATGGCTATGCTCTCAGTCTCTGGCAAGAGCAGAGAAAAACCTTTTGCAGTGATTGGGATTGATGTTGAACAGAAGATAAAAAAGACCATAGGTCCCCTCAGCTCTTGACTCAACAGCGTTTGTCTCAGGAGTACCATAAAAAAATTACCTTTAAAAGAGAGGAAATAAAGCTCTTAAAGTCATGTGGTTTGGCAGCTTTGTCTTTTCTGCTAGAAAGGCAGGTCTTATCTGTTCTGTAAGATTTTATGAAGACTGGAATGGATGGCCAGAACTGCACCTGCCTTGCTAGAGGGGTTGGCATCATTACCCCTTCACTGTAAAGGGACTTGAGTGCTTTTCTAGCCTGGTTTGTGTAGAGAACAAGGCACACTAGTGAAAACAGTCCAAAATGATGTTTCTAAAAAGCCCTGAACCACAGTTAATTAATTACTAATGAGCATACCAAAGTCTGTTCCTTCTGTGGGTGGAAAAATGGGCCATGAGGTTGCAAGGGATGAATCTCAGCCCAGTTTCAGAGGAACAGTTACTTTGTTGATCCAGCCAAAGGACTAGGGAAGGAAGGAGACTAAGTGCAGGCTGCAACAAAGGCTGTGACCCTCATCACAGAAGCTTAAGTGTCAAATGAATACGTAGGACAAATGTGAGAAGATTCACTGATCTTTTCACATTATCTGAGGTGGGTAAGACACCAAAATCAATAGCAACAAATAGATACCCAGCTGCTTCCTACTGTAAAGAGGTGAAGGGAAACCTTACCAGCCTAATATACAGCACATCAAACCAATCTCCTCTGATGAATAAGTGAAAAGGACAAAACAGGCATTTAAGCAGGGGTGCCACTCTTCAGCTCCTTCCATCAGGCAGCTGGGAAACTCCTACCCGCATTCAAGCCAGTCACCCTTCATGCCAGTTGGTGGTTAAGAAGTAGCAGGTGAAGTCTCTGGACTGTGGTAGCAGGGAGTACCTATCTGTGAGATTGCCTTTCGGAAGCTGCCCGAGACACGCTGGCAAGTGCTGCCGTCCCCTCCACACACCCTGCATCTGTCCATCGTCTGGGGTGAGTAAAGGCTCCCATCACACCCAACTGGCTGCAAAGAATAAAACAGGAGAGGGTTTGTGGGGTCAGTTTATCTCCACAGGTCAAGGGCTTTTCAGGAAAATGCTTCTGGTGAGGTTGTAGGAGGGATGCAGGTCAGCTTGGAAGGGAGTAGTGAAGAAATCCAAGAGAAGCCTGAGCCTGGGGTCTGTTTTTGTATGTGAATGGGGTACGACTCAGGTGAGCTGAACAGTTCCTTCTGTCTCTGTATTTAGGCCAATACTTCTCACAGAAATAATGACACACATCACTCACCAGGAAATGCTCTAAGCAAAGGTAGGAATTCTGAGGTTGCAAGCCACCCCCCTGTAACTCTGTATACAACCACCCTTCATCCTTGCTGTATGAAGTGAAAAATTAAAGGGAAGAGTTTAAAATATTTGCTTTAAATCGGGTGACTGTATAAACAAAACTGCAGTTCTACTGTTTTCTGTGCTGGGAGGAAAGTGATGATACTAGTGGGAATGTGTGGATGTATCTAATTCCCTCTTTGTGAAAACTCTCCGCTCTACTCCAGCCCACAGGCTTGACTGAAGTTACTTCATGCCAGGCCTGTTACAATTCCATGCTGGAACCCCTGGTCATCAAGTGCTTCCACACCCAATTTCTGTACTTCCTTACAGAGCCTCACCTCACATTTCCCATTGATGCAGACCCCTTGATAGGTCCTGTCCTTGCAGGAGGTACCATCCTGTGCTCGGGCCATCAGCTGCCTCTCCCCACTCCGCGTGGTGCATTGGAGGTCACAAGGCTTGTTGGAGATACTGGTGTAGTCATCTGAAGGGACAAAGGCATAAAGTCACCAGGCAGATAAAGGTGTTCGGAGATGGGCAGCAAGGAAGAGGTTTTTCTTCTAACCCATACTGATGGTTTGATGTCACCTTGGATGTTCTTGCTGCTTTTGATGAGAGCCCAAGGCTACAGATTTTGCAGTAGTAAAAGGGTCATGGTACGAGGCTGCCTTTGGGGACCACACCTAGCAGAAATACTTCTTGCTGGCAAACCCTCTTCTTTGCCATACCCTGTTCCCTTTGCAGTGCCATCACCTGTGCCAGCCATGGGAATCTGCACGAGCAGATCCCACAAAACACATAAATACTAGAAGATGCTAAAGGTGAAGATGTTCAGTCTTCCCTTGGGGCAGCTAATGGAAAAACAGAGGAGTCCAGAAAGAGAACAAGAGCTTTTGTGAGCTCAATCTGGGCCTCAAGGGACAAATGGCAAGCCACATGAATCAGTCTGTCATGCCTGTGTGGGAAATGGGTGGGCATCCTGTTCAGAACAGCCCACCACCCCAGTGGGAAGCATGCTGGAGGACAGAGGCAGTCAAAAGGCAGCATGAGGAGCATGACACCCACTCTGCCAAGAAGACAGCTGGTTAGCCAAAGAGGCTTTGCTGGGTGAAGAGAATGAGAACGATATCTCCAAAGGAGGGAGCATGGGGAAGCACTTACAGACCATCCAAGAGTTGAGTCCAGTCCAATCCCTTGTCCCCTGGGACCTTTTAGTTCTCCTGTGTCTGAAAAGACCCTGTGTGTGTTTTCTCACCCTGACATCTTGTGTGTAGCTGTGAAAACCTACCTGGATAGAGGGGCATCCAGTGGTAGTAGCGCTTCCCAAAGGCTTTAGCGTTGAAACTGGAGCACTGCTGCTGTTTGAAGCTTGCTGTGTTGGCTGGGCAGGGCTATGGAGGGAATAAACGTGGTTTAAAGCTCCCTGTGTCCCAGTCATGGTTGTGACAGCTACTTGTCCCCAGTGTACCCTTGGAGGATAAAAATGTCCTGTCCAGCCTAGAAGGAGTCAGTGATGGACTGTGAGTGCTGTGATACAGGCAGAAATGCCAGGCCTCTACTACCAAGGGCAACTCAGTAACAGTCCTGCAAAAATGACTTCCAGCGAAGGGGAAAAACCTAGTAACAAAAAAACTACACCCCTCACCCCAACCCTACATCATCTATTATTTTTTTCCCACTTTACCATCCCAGAGAGTAGAGCCCATCTCCCATATCTTCACAGGCACACTATGAACCACTCCAAGTATGAACTGGATCTCTCATAACTGTACTCCACTGAGTATGACCACCTGGGTCCTGCATCCCCAAAATGAGGATCAGTCAGTACTAGAAGTGGTTCTCACCTGTTGCTGACACAGCTGGTAGTGCTTGGCTTGACCAACACACATGGTGCTGTTTGTTCCCTGGGGCATCTGGAGCCTGCAAGACAGAAAGAAAACAAGCTGGAGGTCTGTGATGTACTACAGTACTGAGGATGGCAGAGAAGACCAGACTTAAGCAGGAGCAGTAAGGCAGGTGTTTCATCAGAGCAAAGCTTTCTGCGTCTAGACTAGCCAGCATCTGCTCCAAAACACATTTTTGTGCACACATTTTTGTGCTATTAAGTGGATCGTGACTTTAGGCTACTGTCATTCTGGGGCAGGCTGAACAGACAAAGAGCAACTGCATTATCACTACTCATGTGGCATTTCATCAACCCCAAAAAAGTTCAGGTGACAAAAGGACAACAGACTCTGATGATCTATCCCTCCAATGGGAATGCCCAGGGTAGTTGATTTTAGGATTCACTGTGCAGTAGGCACCTCTCCTGGGAACTGGCCTTCTTAAAAGATTAGCAAGAGAGTCTTGGTGCAGTGGATGGTCCAAACCCAGAGGGATTTCAAAACACTGCCAAGAAGGAGTTATCCAGGTGGTATTGGATTCCTTGACTGATGCAAATGTGAAAAAAATCTGGGAAACTGGGAAGATGAACTAGGTGAAACGACTAGATGAAGGCAATGTGGCCTGTGTAAAGGTCAGCAGCAGACTACGTTACCTGTACTGGGAACTTAGGCTGCTTCGTGTAATGAAGAACCCCCCAGGGATACTCAAAACTAAGCTGGCTGTCTCACCAGAGCTTTACACAATGTAGGCAAAGCCTAAATCTGCACCAAAAGGCTTGACAAGTGCCATCACTTACAGTTGAAGCAGAGGCAGAAGTTGTTTTGTGGCCGTACCTAGCTCACACTAAGCTGCTCTCCTTAAAGATACAGAAACATCTTAGTGGGACCAGCTCCCTCCCACCCTCTGTTTCCCACTGTTCTCCCATGATGATCACAGTGCTGGGGAAGAGAAGCAGCAGAAGAGGCACTGGCAAGTCCAGTTAATAAGGAGACCACATACAGACAGAAGCTACTACAGTATATCTGGACTCTTGCCTTGCTGCCAACCAAGCCCAAATGGCAGGAGAGCAGGTTAAGGGTTCTAGCTGGAGCTTCCTCCACTCAAGAGCACATTCATGCAGAAGGGAAAGGGGCTGAGCATGGGATGGGCAGGAGGAGGTGGAGGGCTTGGTGGTAAAGTCATCCTGTCCAGGGGACAGGAGGAGTTCAGGTGGCTGAAGTTTCCCAGCTCTCCCACTCCCACAAACCCTGTCCAACTGACAGCAGGACTAGCAGCTTTAGGGGACAAACAGATGCTGTCCAGTGACAGACAGGTAAGTGACAGAGGGGAAAAAGTTGCAACCTCTGCAAAGAATAAAGAGGGGAAATTGCTGAGATGTGGCTGATATTGCTTCTTGCAGGAGTAAATCAAATCCCTATAAGGTGTGTGGGAATATACAGCCACATCCTTAGCACAGGAACTGGCTATAGATCAAGGTTAGGTTGGTCAAAGCAGCCTCAGCAAGTGAGAGTTTGCAAAGGACAGGGGAAGAATAATAGCCTTCTCCAGCCCACATCCCACATCTCCCACAGACTCCAAGTGGGAACCAACCCCTCATTCTCTGTCAGATGAGCCAGGCTGAATGGGTGACATTTTCAGAGGACCCGTCACCTGCCCCACTGCAGCATGCTTCTCCCTGCTACTGTCTGCTCAGCACCTGTCTTCCTTTTGAGAGGCTACAGAAGAGCAAATGACTAACACAGCCTTCAAAACCCAGGAGGTTCAGCCCTAAAACACAGGTTAGGGGAACCCCATTCCCTCTCTACCACTTGAAATCTGGCCAAAGGATCAGGTTGGGCCATAACTCACCTCTGTCGCAAGCAGTGCCTCTCCCGTGACATCACGCCTCCCCCGCAGGACCGCGAGCAGGTAGACCAGGAGCTCCATTCTCCCCACCACTTGGTGACTTCTTCATCCCAGGGGCCAGCTCCATCTGCTGCCTCACTACTGTCCTGACAGAAACAGAGCATGGTTAGCTGGAGAACCTGGCTCCTCACCAATCTAGGCAGAGAAGGGCCTTCCAAAGGCAGCTTCTCCAAGGAGCATATCACCTGGATGCCTTCTAAATGGGCAGCACTAGAACAATCATTGCATGATCAGGCCCCTACAGGGGTTTTACATCTCAAAATTCAAATTTCCCTGCAAGTCTGAGTTATGCAAGGGAAGGAGGATGCCTCTTCATGACAACATATGGAGAAGGGCTGTTAGGCTTGACAGCAATGCCAGCTGCAGCCTGACCACACAGCATGGCTTGCAGTTCAGGTCATCACAGCTAATGCAGTTCAGCTGGCTCCAACACGTGGCCAGGAGAGCAGAGGAAGATCCAAGATGCTTGGCCATGTGGAGCTATGGGTACACATCTGTCATTTGCTGCTGATGCATTTCTACACATAAATTTCTCTTTGTGACTAAATCAGCCCAGATACAAGCTCCTCACTTAAGTAATTTTCAAGAGTGCTTCAGAACCAGAGCCTCTTGCAGTTGCTGTTGTTCTCTCTCCCCATGCACCCCTCTGTGCTCAGAGGAGGGTTCCTCTCTCTCCCAGTATGCCTTGCTGGGGCTGAACCATTAAACTGGGCAACTCTGAGCTCTTTTGGCTCCTGTGTGGTCTTCGCTTCAGGCTGCTGTTGGTTGTGCTCTCACAGTTCCCAGCAGGTAGGAGATTCCATGCTTTTTTTATGTTGTTTTTTTAATTTCCTTGTATAGTGACCAATGGCTTAAAACCTCCCGGACTTTAGCAAGCTAACCTGTGCAGGAACTAATTTGCTGTTTACTGAAGGATGTCTGCAAGTTGTGTTAAACCCAGTGATAACTTGAACACAGAACAGTGACTGAAAGAACAGCCGAAAATGCTGATGGTGTTTTGGCAACTGTAGGAGAAATTGAATTAATTTGTGTGTGTGTGTGAAGTTTATCGTTAAGGGCTCAGGGAAGTTGTGTTGGTGCTACTAGTAGCAAAACATGCGTGTGTTTGTGGCAGTAGCAGACAGTCTTGTTGCAAAGAATTGCTCTGCAAAGCATAGTGCTGGATGCAAAAGAAAACTTGGCAGCTCATGACAAAATGTGCCCCATTCACTGTCTGCGTCGACTGTCTCTTTCCTTTGTTTTTCAATGTGTAAGAAAAACAGTGTTCTTCATCTTGTCATTTAACTCCTGCCTGAGAACTTGTTGGTACAGTGTCTGCCAACAGAACATCCTCTGGGCAGCCAAGGTGCAGCTGGGTTTAAAGAAAATGTGGTTTTGAAGATGTAACAGCTTTGTTGAAGTGCACACAGTGCCTCTTCTCACTGAGTGTCTTGACACTAACCTACTCCGATGCAAAAAAACCCGGCATTACCTGATGCTTTTATCTCTAGTAACTACAATAGTCAGTTACAAAATACATTTAAAAGGATAGTACATGTCTTCAAAAATACCTTTCTCTCTTTTCCCAAACGATCTTCTCATCCTGTTTCTGATGAGAATTTTTGTCTGTGTATTATCAGACTGTAAATGGCAATGCTGACTGTACAGCTTCCACTTTTACAAAGGAAAGAAACCAAATGCCTCTTACTGCATGGTATTTTCAGCTAAAATCTTACCCTGTCTTTTTCTATGCCTCTCTGTGATAAGAATCTTAAGGCCTGTGGAGGAAGACTTTTTCATTAGAAAGGAGAACATCAGTGATCTGTCTGTGTAGAGAGCTCAGCACACTAGATTGGTGAGGCTACACCTCAGGTACTGAGGTCAGTTTTGGGCACCTCAATACAAGAAAGACATTGAGGGGCTGGAACAGGTCCAGAGAAGGGTAACAAGGTTGGGGAAGGGTCTGGAGTTTCACAGTTGAAGAGATCTGGAGCTCAGGGACAAGATTTAGCAGTGGCCTTGGGGCAGTTGGGTTCATGGTTGGACTCCACGATCTTAATGGTCTTTTCAACCTAACCAATTCCATGAGTCAATGCAACACTCAAAGTTGGGGTAATAATCAAAGCTGGTGTTTTACCAATTCACTGGGGAGTTACATGGGAAGCATGGACTGCCTGGAGGAGAAAGGCATGTGGGTCAAAAGCTTTTCACAGCTGTAATCCGTAAGACAATCCTGCTCTAGAGCTCTTACAATGCTAATAGGTGAAATGGGGCACAAAGTAAACAAGGAAAAGGGAAGTGAGACACTGCCCTACCCCTAGATTTGAAATAGACTTTGTGTATTTGGAGTGGTGGAAGGCTGCTGGCTCCTGTTTGGGGTTACTGACTTTAGGTGTTTTACCCGGATGCAGTGGCTTAGGTGTGGGGAAAGATCAGCATCTCTGTCTTTGTACTGTGATTTTCAAGGATGAGAGGAGCCCAGATGAAGACTTATTCAAGGATGCTAGTTCAACAGACTTGATTTTATTTTTGTAATAAAATGTGTTCTGTTAGATCCACAAGCCCTGTTCCTGCTTCCTCCCTGCACTGGAGCAATCAATCACTTCTTAAGTAGATTGATTTGGCTCTCAGGCTTTACATGGCCAAGCTCCCTTGCCAGTCTTTGCCAAGGAACACTTGTTTCCTTGTGTAAGCAAGAAGAATTCTGAGCTGTCCCCCTGCACTTCAGGCATGACTGCAGTCCTAGGCCTAGGGATGTGGAGGAGGAACTTCAGGTACTTAGTGCTGGGGTGGCTGGGTCCAATCTGTGCAGAATTTATGACAAGTGTCAGAGATAAATCTGCATTAACTGTGACACACAAACAGGTTTTGGTTTTAATTAGAGACACCTGCATTTCCCAAATTTCCAGATAATAAAGACTTGTGGGGCAGACTCCAGTTTAGATTGTCCCTAGCTTTAGTTTCCCAAGCCCTCAGCAAATCCTGTTTCTGGCTGAGTGCATCCCACCCCATCCCCCACCTCCTTTTTCATTCTCCTGGTTACTGGAGATACTGGAGCTACTCAGACTTCTGCTGCAGCAACTGAGCAAGCTAGAACCACTGGAGCAGGAAGGGCACATATATTCAGTCTTTACAAGGCTCGAGTGAGGGCCTGGCCAAAAGGAGGTAAGAGGGTCAGGTAAAACTCCTTAGATGATGAGAAATACAAGGCCTAGAATTTGCATCTGCAGAAAAGGCAGACAGTATTCCAGGTCTGTCAGGTGCTCTCCACAGGAATTTCCCCTGAGGCATCTGTGGTTTGGCATGGAGTGATGATACAGCTGCAGTTCTTCCTCTCTGAGGTGAAGTAATTTCTGTGCCTCTGTACCTGCTCTGCAAGCCCTGCAACTGAGGAGAGGGTTACCCTCTGATCCCTTTTCTGAAGGGACCAGAGTTCTGAACCCCAACCTGTAGGAAAATTTGCCAGGGTAAAACATGTTTCTCCAGATTTGCCATCATCAGCCTCTGAGCCAGGTGCTGCTGAAAGCTTTTTCTGTCTAACTGAAGAGCCACAGCTGCTTCCCCTCTCCCCCCTGCCAAGTGAAAGCTGCTACAAACAAAATGCTTCAGCCCTGCAGAGGTTGGGCCAGGACTGACATCCTATCGGATTTCCAGGTGGTTTTTTTGAAGAGCTGAAATGGACAAAATAAATTCACTGCTGATGCAGTGTCATGCTATGTATCAGCTCCAAGCTACACTGCGTTTCTGAGCAACCTGGGAGTAACTGCAATTACCATGTCAGCAACCCAGTCTCCTGTGTTGCTTATTGTTGTGCCTGATCATTAAAGCCTCAAGTCCTGCAAAAAAAGCTGTCTGGGAAGAGAGACCGCAAACATGCCTGTCGAGTTCACTTACTAGAGAAGCTTGGCAGGGAAGACTCTCTGCAGCAGCCTGGCATGCCCTAAGGGCTGGCCCACCACTGAAGGGCACAGTAGCTGTCATAAATTGTTCAGTCGAGCTTCAAAGACTACTAGAAACAGCTGCTGAAAATTAAATAAATTCTTCAGAGACCTTTTCCTACCAAAGTTTTCCATAATCCCTTTCCCTAAGGGCTTCTCTCTAAAGCAAACCAACACTTCTTATTGAAATACCAAATAGCTTCAGATGTCTTAATGCCTGGGGTGGGCATCAAATTGTATCTGGAAACAAATGACCATATTTAACACTGCTAGTCTGGGTTCCCCTGTCATTCTCTGAATAAAGTTGTGGTGGTAAGAGTCCACCACAGCATTCGCAATTCTGCTGCAATGCTTAACAGGAGAACTGGAGTTTGTGTGAAGCTATTTTCTCATCATCTCCTATCCTGTTTGGGCAGGCTAGATAGTTTGTATGAGAGATTCAACACTGGAAGCAGACACAAAACCAAATACTCCTTAGAAAAATTGAAACAAGATATTTGAAAAGGAGTTTTGTGTGAGGGGAAGGTATCCCTAAGTAAAATGAGCAATGCAGAATATGCTTCATGAGGTCAGGAAGAACAGGGAAAAGATGTAATATTGCAGCAGATAAGTAACAGAAATCCGGATGCATCACAAGAAGCAAATCAGAAACCTGAACAGAAGCCAATGGACTATAAAATACTGTTCATAATCCTTCTATGAAAGAGAATTCACAGGCAAGTGCTATACATCATTATAAAATGCTTGATCCAACTCAGTTAGAACCTTATCTTGGGGCAGATCAACAGAAGGAATGGAAATCTGTGAAGAGGAAGAAGGGAGTTACTGTTGGTGTGTACAAGGGGCATCTCTGTTGTCAGGTTTTTCAGAAGTGTTGAATGCAGTTAGCCCCACACAGGAAAGAACTTATCTATGAAGTGAAGCTGTCTATAATATTCTTTGTATAATCATGTTTCTTGTAGAGAACAGGGCAACAAGAGGAACTGCAGGTTCATCCCCTAAAAACCATTTTGTGCACTGTGTGGCACCAGAGATATCAATCAATACCAACAACCCTGTCTACCAAGCAAACTCACACCACACAGTTCTTCCCTGTAGCATGCTGTGCGGATCTCCTGGAGCAAGGGAGTACTCCAGGCAGAGCCCCCAGCAGTAGTGGTGTGCATTTGTCTGGGGGAGGGCTGAGAAGCCCTCTACCCAGCCCTGGATGCCCTCGTCTTAGGTGCTGTACAAACACAGCTGCTGGTAGCAGGGAGAACCATGAGCAGCTTGTGTCCACGTGTTGGTGGAAGAGCCCATCTTGACCAGCCTTAAAGTAAGGACTTCACATCTGCTTAGTTTAACCCAACTAAAGGGTCAAAACAAGATAAAAAGATAAGTCAAAATGAGTTATTTAAGCTTTAAAATTAAGACAAACCCAGAACAGGAGACACGACTGCTCCTCAAATGTGGGTTATCCGTGGTGTCTGGTCTCTGTGTGTGTCAGACAGCACATCAAGGATTGCTTCACCCCTGCCACAGAGCCTGGGCTGTGGGAGTGAGAAACACAACCCCAAATCCTCTTCTTTTAGCAGAGCAGGATTCCTTTAGCTGCCAAGAAATATGTCTGGTTCCCCTCAGGGAAAGAGGAGCCACAATGGGCGCAGTGACCCGTGACAGCAGGGGCACAGCTGGCGAGGTTGGGATTTCTGCCACAACAATAGGGACAACTCCCCCAGTCCAGGCCTCGGAAAGCAGAGGGGTCTGGCACAGGGGTCTCAGTGTTGCTGTGAAACAAGTGCCATGAGGATGGCCAGACTGGGGAGACCCTTTGTGGAGGGCAGCTGAAATGAGGGGAGTGCAGGGCTCTGCCACCCAGTCCCACACCCTGCACTGAGCAGAGGAGGCAGCCTTGAAGCCCTGCCTGGGGTGTCAGCGGGAAGAGGAAAAAGTGGTAATTTCCAGCTATAAACTGAAATCAGGGGATGAACAGGGAAGGGAAGAGCAGCCTCAGGTGACCCCCCACCGGGGGCAGGGAAAGGCCTCCTCCCGCTCGGTCCTTGCGGGGATGCTGGGCAGCCTCCCCCGGCGCCCTCACGCCCTTTTGTTCGTGCCAGCGGTCGGGCAAAGCGCCCGGTCCTGAGGGTGAAGCGCTGGAGACGCGGCAGAACCCCCTTCCCAAGCGCCTCGGCAGTGAGGGAGGGCGGCGGGAGAACCCTCGAACCCGCGCTGTTCCCTGCCGGACCCACAAACTCGCGGGGAAGGCGAGAGGCCATCGTTCCCCTGGGGCCAACCCCCTCCCCTCATACCCGCCGAGGCCCCGCAGCTTGGGGCGCCCCTCGTGGCCCAGGCACTGGTTGTGGGGGGCGAAGAGGACGGGAGGAGAGCGAGTCACCCCCTCCCCGCCCCCCTCACGCTGCCGCTTACCTTAGCGCCGAGGGCAGCGGCAGCGGCGGCGGCGCCGAGGAGGAGGAGGAGGCTGCGGGTTGCGGCCATCCCGCGCTGCTGCTGCTGCTCTGGAGGAGGAGGCGACGGCGGCGAGGCGGCCCTCAGCGGCGGGAGCGGGATCAGCCGCCGCCGGAGCGCGGCCCGGCATGGCTGAGAGGTTTAATGACTTTACAACCT
>VZRI01002347.1:34414-65355 GCA_013397515.1 Upupa epops | reverse complement strand
CGCCGCGGGGCGGGAGGGGATGAGGGGCGGCCCTTCGCACCTCTCTGCCTGCACCCAGCCCCGCGGCGGGTTCTACCGTCGCCGCCTGTCAGAGCTGGTTCGTGGCTCTGGTTCCCCCGGGCAGAGCTCTCGCTGCCTATGGCAGAGGTCCCCGCGCGTTGGGCCCCGCACGGAACCTGTTTGACCACTGGATTCCGCCCTCCTGTCCGTCCCGCGTTCCCGCAGACTCCTGATCTGGGGCTAAGCGAGGAACTAGTCGCCCACACACACCAGTTCTCAGCCGGACAGTCTGCTCAGTCACAGACCAAAGCCCAGCTCAAGTCTCGCAGGAAAGTTGTTGCCGAGCGCCTCTGTCTTTACACAACAGCTGGAACCCCATGTCGTCAGTTGGCTTTGCCTGGGGCATCCTCACAGGATGCAACAGCACCTCAGAAGCCCCGACACACTGTCTGAGACCTTCCAGGCTAAATAAATTTGTCTTCATAAATAAATCTGTCAGTCCCCGCTTCCAGGTGCTGCTTTCAGGCTGGCACACAGACAACTGTACGGCCTGAGAGGAATGAACGTTCCTGCTCTCCACTCCTTTCAGGATCCCCCTTGCTGTGTTTGTGATCCAAAGGCGAGAGAGATGCTGCCAGTGTCCGTACCAGCATCGTTGGCCCTCCAGGAGCCTGTGACTGTCAGCTGTGGACATGGCTGTGCAAAAGCAGCATTGAGTGTCCCCAGCCTGGAACTGGTATTGAGAGAGCCGAGGTTTCAGCCTGCCAGACATACTGCAGTCGGTGTGGGAAGGGGATCCCGGGTCCTCTGCCTTTTCCCCACCGCGGGACAGGTAGAAGGAAAGGAGAGGACTGATGGAGGAGTGCCAGCAAAGAGAAGGCACAGGGTACTCAAGATCGAAGCTATTTGCAAGCAGGTAGGGGGCAAGGGGAGCAGAAGGTGATAACTGTTTCTGACCCATTCTGAGAAAATGAGAGTTGGCAGCAAATATGAACTGGGAGCTGTCCTCTACAAAGGTCACAATAGTTTTGGTAAATTCTGGGCTTTCCTGCTTTGCTGCAGCCCTATGTAATGTTCCTCTCCACGCAGATCCTGCCCTGCAGATAAGCAAAGCTGTGGAGAGGCACAGAGGGTGGGGGAGCGGCTGTGTCTAAGGAGAGTGGAGCTGGCTTAAACTGAGTGAGGCAGTCGGTAGGAATGCAGGTCGCATGTGAGTTTTAGTGCTTCTGATATTCAGCCCCTCTCCATACCAGTGTTTGAACCCTGGGAGGCAGAAAGAGACTGTTGAACACCTTGGTGCAGGGATGATTTGGGAAATGGGATCTCTGTAAGGCACTAAGGAAGTGTGCTGGGGTAAATCGTAGGTGGTCTGCAATGCTTTTTCTTCCCGGGCCCCTGTGGGCTCCCTCTCTCCTGACCTTTCCGGCTCGACCTGCTCTAGACCTGCAAACACAATTCCTGAGCCTCTCCTGCACACGGGGGTGATGCAAGTGTGGTGTGGAAGGCAGCAAGACAATGCTAAAATGCTGCTTGCCACTTACATCCTGAGTTCAGGCTGCATGGTTGTTTTTCTTGCCATTCAGAAGAGATTTTAAGTACTCTTAGCCAGTGTGGGAGCGCAAGTATGGAAAGTACAGGATCTCTCATAATCCTGAGACCCCTTTCAGCTTGCCAGTCTATGGAAAGGTTTGATACTGCTATTAATTAATACATTTAAAGCCTTGCTAATGAAACCATCACCAGCCACCACAACCAGCTTCCAGTCTTGTAATTGTAATCCACCTCTTTCCAATCTGTGTTAGGTTTGTTGGGTTTTTCCCTACTGTCTTTATTTAGACCACAGCATAAAGTTGTCTGTTTCTAACAGGGCCAGATGGTTCTTCCGTGGGCTATGTAACCTGAGAGAGCAGGCTGAGCCCTTTGTGGTTTTGCAGTCAGCCATAATATTACAAGAGGCTTATCCTCAGTTGCTTCCCAGTTTCACGTGCTATGTTAACAGTCCCTATTACCACCAGGGAATGTTTGAAGGATTCACAAGTTTGAGGGATCTCCTCTTTATTAGCAGACAAGAGGAGAGCTACATGGTTTCGTCCCAATAGTCTCTCCAGAATCGGAGACGAGCTGGGGCCAGCCAGTGCTTTTCACCACAGGTACAGCCACGTTCAGACACATGGACAGCTTGGGGGAACTGATTTGTACTCATCCCCCACCTTCTGGAAGTTGCACAGGATTATTTCAGCCTCTTGTTTTATTCAACTTCATCAGCCACCTGTTTCTTCAAAAAGCTTCCAAACACAGTCAGAAAGAGTATCAAAACTTTTGGAAAGGTGTTTGTAGCTGCTGTGGTAACAGATCCTGCAGGCCTGGAGTAGACCATTCTCTAGTGTGACATGAAGGGATTTGTTCTGCTCATAATTCTTGTGGATGTCTTCCTGGGGGACAAAGCCCTGGGATTATAAAGGCCAAGAAAAAAGCATGTGAGTCTGGAGTATCTCTATCTGTACACGAGTTTCTGCCTCTGGACCATGCTGCTGGAAGGAGCTTGTCTTTGATAGCTGTCTGCAGGATGCTGCACGGGGGATTTTTTGCATCCCAGTAACTTAGTTAGCTTTAGCTGGTGCTTGTCCCAGCACAGATGCCCTTTCCTGGCCCTGGGATCAGAAGCAACTGAACTTTGCTCTTCTTGTGAGGAGGACCTTGTGTAGTTAAAGTCTCCCTTCTGCAAATACAGGCTGCAATCAGAAAAATGGCTGGTCCTTCTTCCTACTGCTCTGAGCAGCTCCAAGAGTTCATCTCTGTTAACAGAGTGAAACAAAGCAACTCAGTAACAGTGACTGTTATTAAGCAGGCATTCATTTATTCATTGCTGGGCACCCAGAGAATGCTCTACCATGCAGGTACCTCATTGGTTTCTAAAACACATCTCTTTATACAGGTTAGATATGCATCTTAGAAAAGGCAGGGTTATATAAATTAGTTGTAATAAGTCATTTACACAGACTCTTCCCAGCCAGAGCGTGCGTAGTAATGTCTCTCAGGGTTGGGGGGAACATCTCATAATGAATTCTGTATTCTTGTTGCTGGTGTGTGCTAAGAAATTCATCTGGCAAGCTCAAAGCCACTGCTGAAAACCAAGGTCTCATTATCTGAGATCCCAAGCTCAGCAAGGCCAATGCACAGCTCCGTTATCTCAAATCTCAGCCAAATGGTTAGTTTTCTGCTGCTGGGCTAAATTTTATAAATCCAGCATTGTCTTTCTGTAAATCCAGCATTGTCTCCCAAAAATTACATAATAAGTCTAAAAGCTTAAAAGATTATCTGTTAAAAAAAGATGCTTGTTATAGGACAAGATGCAAGACATGCTTGTTACACAACAAGATTCATATTCCTCTATGAAGATGAAAGAGTGGTTTTATTAACCTCAAGCTGGAATTGTGGGAAGAGGCCAGTCTGCTCATCTGTGGAATCAGCATGACCAGAAACTGCTTCCTGGAGATGTTTGAGTGGTCCCTGGGCTGTTGGGGCAGAGGTTGGAGCAGATTTCAAAGGATATGTGTTGTGGGGAGGCTCATTACCATCTCTTGTGGCTAACCATGCCACTGCCTCTTCTCTGGCTCTGAGAGGATCCTCAGCAATCACGTATCCTCGAGGGGGGCTTTGCAAAGCTTCTCCTTGGCCAGTGCAGTCCAGCCAAAGCAGGGAGAAGCCAGTGGGAGGTCTGCTTATGGCTTGACCCCTCCCTGTGCAGGGAACAGACTTGGCAAGCTCAATTTTTCAAGCCTTTTCATTGTAGACTCTTGAATCGCTGTTCCCGCAGGCTGAGGCCAGGCTCCTTTGTGCGGTTCATTGTGTGACAGCTTCCCCTGGAGAGGCAAAAGGAGGCAAATTCAAAGAAGTTTCCAGTTCTTGATATCTGCAAATCTCTCTTACAGTAGAGGATTTTTAGGCCTAAAAGTGACGCAAGGGACCAGATTTGTGACAGCAGAGCCTGTCTGCACCTGGAGCTGCCTGACGATTAAGATGGGGATGAGCTCCAGAAAGTTAAAGGGCAGAGCATGCCTCAGCTGGGTTCTTTACTAGTCTGTCTGCCTCCTTCCAGCTTTAGTCTGTGCTAGTGTAAAGAAGTAGAAAGAGATGTGGTATAATGTGCCTATCACAGGGGCAGGGATGCTGCAGGCAGAGTGAGGTGATGTGCCAAGCCTGTGGGGTGTGGGGTGCCAGCTGGAACACTTACCTAGCTGTTTTGTAATTCCAAGGTAATTTTGAGGTACATTCAGCACCCTGTGGCAGCACATCATTTCCTGCTGCAGAGAGTAATAGTAGGCAACTGCTAAGCTGCCATGGCCTTGCTGTGCTAGGGTGAGGTCCTTTCCATCCTGAGCAATTCTGACCCTCACGGGAGGCTCTTGCTGGGTACATGTCAAAGATTCTTCTTGTTTCTGTCAGTCACCACATCTGGTAACCTCAGATTTGCATCTGAATCCTTGTGTTAGGTCCAAACCTTGTCCTCTTGTATCAAACAACAGGAGACGAGTGATGTTTACTTCTGACAATCAATATGAACATCTATTTAAAAACAGATGCCAATGTTAATTGAGTTGCCAGGGCCTGGACAGAGAGTGAAGAAAATCCAGAATAACAAGGTGCATTCATTTATTTTTCAGCCCTCACTTTGTTTAGGCCAGAGCTAGACAAAATAATTGGCCATGAGAACAAGATTGTATGTGCTGAGGTGGTGTGACATCAGGTGGAACAGATCTGATGCAGGGCATTGAGATGAGAAACATTTGCTTTATGTATTCCTAAAGTATTTCAGTTGTCAGTGGATTTCTGTTTGATTATTGTTATCAAGTATTATGCAGAATTCAGCATGCTTGTCAGGGTTAAATTAAGCAGCTTTTTTTTTTTTTTTTGGGGGGGGGGGGGGTAGTTTTGCCTTAGTTGAAAAAGCAGTGAATCATAGAATGACAGAAAGGTTTAGGTTGGAAGGAACCTCAAAGATAGTTTAGTCCCAACCTTCTTCCATGAACAAGGACACCTCTCACCAGACCAGGTTGTCCATCCAACCTGGCCTTGAACACTTCCAAGGATGAAGCAGCCACAACCACCCTGGGCAACCGGTTCCAGTGCCTCAGCACTCTCACAGGGTGGAATTTTTTCCTAAGATTCAATCTAAATGTGTCCTACTGTAGTTTGAAGTCATCCCCCTTGTCCCATCACTAGATGCCCTCATTTAAAAAGTCCCTCTCCAGCTTTCCTGTAGCCCCTTCAGGTACTGAAAGACCCTAGAGTCTCTTCTCCAGGCTAAACAATCTCAACTCTATCAGCCGATCTTCATAGCAGAGGTGCTCCAGCCCTCTGATTATCCCTGTGGCCTCCTCTTGCTTTGCTGCAACAGTTCCAAATGTTTATCTTCCAACAGCTAAGAAAAAGGTTGTCTGGACTTTTTCCAGAAAAAAAAAAGCAAATATTCACTTTGCACAATCACAGCTCTGACTTAAACAAAATGTTGTCCAGTTATGATCTCTGGCTTAATGAACTGAAAATAGTTAGAACACCCCCCTCCCTAATACAACAGAGAATGTCTCACTTCAAAGACTGTGTTGGTTCCTTTCACAATGAATTATTTATTTTTAAATAGAAGTTTTGTTTCAGAAGCAAGCAGACAGTTTGTCTTTAAAAGGTAAGAAAAACATAGTTGTATTACAAGAACTCAGAGGATGTGAAGTTGCCCCTGCATACCTTGGCTATGCATTACAAAGACACTGCATAAAACCAACAGTGATAAGGTTAAAATACAGATTTGCAACATAATGTGATAAATGCCCTGCCAGTTCTTACATGAACACCCATGCAGAGCAGAAACAGTGTTTTCTGTTAACAAAGTAGTGTAAAGCAATATAAAAGAAGAAGGGAAGGAAGCAATCCATACATATCTTGCCCAGCGTAGGACAGAGCTGCCCTATGGCTGGGCTCCAGTAAAAATCTCTCATATCAAGGCCAGTGTTTGTCACTGTTAAAAGCTCTGTGCTCTTGTCTTCATGTCCCCAGCCAACCCAAAAGTCTGTCCTTTGGTTAGAACATGTACAAATAACCCCCTCCTCTTCATTTTGTCCCCTTCTTCAAGTTAATACTCATAAATCTCCTGAGGCAGGTGAAGGCACATAGCTGGAGGAAAGAAGAGACAGGCTGTGGTTTTAGGGTGCAGGGCTGTGCCTCACTCAGCTGAGCTACTAGTGGGGCAGATCAGCAAGGCATCATTGGCAGAAGACCTTGGCCAGCACCAGGGTTCAATTGTCATAAGGAGCACTTGAATCCTTGTAAGAACAGTTTGGTGTGCTCAGTCTGTGTCTCATTTAGACACAGAGCCTGGCTAAGCAAGGCCCAAGTCTGTGCTGCTCCTATGGAAAGCAACTGTGCTCTGCCACAAGCACTTCTCTGGCATCCAGCACCGTGGACGTGAGGAGCTGACACCTGAGACTGGCTGCTGGCTTGTTATAAATGCCATCACCTGCACCTACACCAGAGATGTTCCCTGAATTCACTGCTCTGCTCCAGAGCATCTGTAGAAACACAGGACTGGGATTTCTCTTCTTCGAATACAGAAGAGGAGGCACAGTTACAAACCAACCGACTTAGCTGAGGATTTTTAGTGTTAAACCAGAGATTCTGCCTTTACCAGCTAAATCCCAGCTTTGCTTCTGGTTGCTTTCACATATACCAGAGCACCATCTGCCTGGCAGGGTGGGAAATGTACCGTTGGAGGGCAAGGAGCCAGTGTGCTACCCTACATGATTTGAAATAAATATCATTGCCAACATGTACATTCCTCAGTAAAAGTTAGCTGGGGATGGGCAACAGATGGCTCCTTGCCCTACACTCAGATCAGAGATCTGGTGAAGAGCAATCTACTGTGTAGCACCACAGCAGAGGCATCATGGCACAGAGACAGTCATAGCCCTGTGATGACAAAGCAAGTAAGAGTGGGCTTTTAAAAATAGACAGTGTTAACTTAAACTGTATTACTCAGTCTTTCACATCAGCAATCTCTTGAGGCTTCAGACTATCACAGTGTCAGTTTCTGCTTCACTGCTCTCTGCCTTTGGAGCTTATTCTCCGGCATATAGGATTGTCTATATGATTCCCTGCCTTTAGTGCAGCATTTCAGTGCTGACAGCTTGAAATTTCTTATAATAGATGTTTAGGGGATTTCTGAATTGTTTGACCATCCTTTATTTAGGATCTGGTCTTTGCTGGGTGTCATTCAGTCCGTGCAAACAGGACTCTATCAGGACTTGACTAGCCAGCTGTTTTTCCCTTTGAAGCATGCCTTTGAACTGTTAGGCTTCAGGGAATATGACACCACACCACCTCCACACCCCCACACCCCCCCACACCCCCTCCCCGTGTTCCAGCAGCTCTCTGCAAAAAGAGAGAAACCTTCTAGATAAAGACCATTGTAAGACTGATATATATGATATTGGCAAACTGAGGGGCAGGGAGAAGTGAAACAGCTACTGAATTATCTTTCTGGTGCACTGGTTGTGTACCTTGTGTGATACCTGACAGAAATTCTACCTGTGAAGTCCCACTTTCCCTCCTGCCTCCCCACACTGTGACATTCTACTGTGCAAACAGCAGTTTAAACTATCCAGTATTCCCATTAGCCAGAAGGAAGTATGTGATCCATTACCTCCAGAACTCTGCTGGTCAAATGGCCTGGATCAACTTGTAACTGTTTCCAGAAAGACACAATAAACAAACTGAAGAGAAACACTGCTAGTGTCTCTACCTACACCAGAGTCAACTAGGACCATTCTTTCCAACCCTTCCTGGAGGTGTGGCAGGTTTTTCACCTACAGTTTTGTGTGGACATCACAGCCTCCTTTCTCGATGGTCTGCACTGGGTGAATTGGTAGAACCAAGTGGGAGATGCGGCTCCACAGTCCACTCAGCTTGTCAGGGTCCATATGGTTGTAGGAGCTGGGAGTCCTGGGGTTGGTGAACTTGTCCCGAAGGAAGTCACGGACCTTCTCTTCCACCTGTTGGAGGGTGAGGTGGGTGTCCAGCAGCTCTTCCTCCAGCAATACTGTCAGTAGCAGGGCCACATCCTTGAAAGCAGCACTTTCATGATCACAGTATTTGTAGAAGATGAGGGTGGACCCTGCCGGCAGCGACTCAAAGCGGTGTATTACTGCAGCACGGTCCCCACCCTTGAAAGCAGACTTCAGCTCCAAATCCACCTGTAGCTTGG
Organism: Upupa epops; assembly: GCA_013397515.1. Lineage (NCBI taxonomy): Eukaryota > Metazoa > Chordata > Aves > Bucerotiformes > Upupidae > Upupa > Upupa epops. The sequence continues at coordinate 57,101 of VZRI01002347.1, read as the reverse complement.
CCTGGTCACTCTGGAGCCTGGATTTATCTGTGCCATTGATCTCAATTGTGCTGGCATCCAAGGCGGCCGCATAGGTGTTGGCCACATGGGTGCTAAGGCATTGCAAGGTCCGCTCACTCTTGCGGGCAGCTGTGAAGATGATGATGGCTGGCTGTGTGTGATGAGACATATTGAGGTGCCTTTGCAGTACCTTGCGCCCACGAAGCCACAGCTGGGGACTCTGACCTGGAAACCTGTCCTTCAACTGGTTGAACTGGGACAGGAATGCCTCCACTGTGGGATTCTTAGGGGTTTGCTGGGCTGTGGAGGTTGGGTTGCCAAAGCAGTATAGGCAGAAGCCAAGCAATACAATGCTCACGATACACCCTGTTCAATGGGGAAGAGACCCGAAACAGAAAACAGAAGTCAGTCCCAAGTGAACTGCAGTCATAAGCTGAAAAGTAGCTATAAGGGCTCTTTCTCCCCGCTCAGACCTTCCCCTCTACACTAGGGAAGTGGTTCAGGTTGGCATGTTCTCTGTGGACCAAGGAATGGTGAATAGTCTGATCTACTTTGTGAGACTCATGTTCCTATACACCAGACGAGGGGGCTACATCTCCAGACATGGAGGCAGGGTTACAGCTTCATTGCGACTGGTGAAACTTTCCCGAGGAGAAGTGAGCCACAAGCTTTCTTTTTCCACTCCTTCTTTTATTTTCTTTTAGTTTTGTGGCCATGCAGAGCACCTACCTCCACATACAGAGATGTGTGACCTTCTCCTTCTGTGCTGGGTGAACAAAAGCTACTGTGCTTCTGCACAGAAAAGGAGGGACAGTGAAATCCAGGCACAACTGCTTGTGTCCCTCTCTGTGGTAAAGCAGGGTCTTTTTCTATCAGCAAAAATGTCTAGTGATGCTCAGCATCATCATTTCTGCTTGGAGGCCCCATGACAGAGTGGGACTGGGAAGGTGGACCATCACCACAGGAGACCAGGACATGCCATGGTGTTCCTGCTACAATCCTCTCAAACTGAGCCTATTTTTAAGGGGGTGGTTTTTTTCCCTCAATCTCTCAGAAAAGACTGTGACAGATCCTAAACAAGAAGAATTAAATGTGTTTCATTACTTGGTCTTGGAGGAGCAATGCCTTCCGGTCGATGAGTAACATGCAAAGGTAGCTTCTTTTCCTCACCTTTCAGCAAAAGGGTCTTCTTGGGCTTCTTCTGGTCTTCATTTCGGGTAGTGATGTCCTGCAGGCAGCAGGACTGAGCCTCTGGGTTTGGGGCTGTGTGCCCTACAGTTAAGAGAAAGAACGTTAAGGGAACAGGTATATTGGGCTGTAATAAGAACAGCAACAAAGCTGCTAGGAGCTGCCAGCTGAAGGAAAGAGAAGTGAGTACTGCTTTGGGTTAATACTGCTTTGAGCTTTGTTTCTCTCCGCTTTTTGGGCAGGAGAAAGAGAAAGATGATGCAGTGTGGCTTCATGCTTTTCCAAGAAGGGAAGCAGCCAAAGGAGAAAGAAGCTGGTTAATTTCTTATACCTTCTTTCTTGCTCAACTCCAGAAAACCAACAACAAGCTCACTGTACCATTTACCTAAAGCCTATGGAACGTGTAGACTTTGGCACAGTGGAAGAGCAGCACTGTGTAGCCACCAGCTCACCTTTGGTTCCATGCCTGTTCCTTAATGTGCTTTGGGATCCACTCTGCTGTGTTTCTTCCTCTTGTGGCTCCTTATCTAGGAGAGGAGCACTGATGCTCTTCTCTGACAAGAGGTCCTTGGTGACATCTTCTGTAGCAGTCACATCTAAATGTGTCACTTCACTGCCAGAGCTCAGCACCTTGTTTCTCAATGAAGTGTATTCCTCTGCTGTGTAGGAGCATTCACATGGCTTGCTTGTCTCCTGGCCCTTCTGTATTTCCTGGTAGAGAGTGCTGCCTTCTTTACAGTCTTTTTTATCATGAACGAGCCTGGCTATAGGGAATAAAATTCACAGACCTACACTTAGTTTTTTCAGCATAAAAAACAACAACTCTTTCTTCTGCTCTGCCTCCTCTAAGCAAAAGCCTGAGTTATCAGCAGTTTGGAAATACTCTGCAGACAGAAGGGGAAAGACTCACCTTCATCCAAGTTGTCTTCTTCCTGGCATTTTTCTGGGATGCCATCTTTTGTGTTCCCAGATTCTTCCAATGCTATTTCATTTTTCTGAGGAACCTTCTCCTCTACTCTGGGGCCAGGTAAATCCAACAGTGTTGTCAACTCTCTTCCCTCAGTACTTGGTGATGTACACACCAAAGAATCCTCCTCTGGTTTGCAGGATGTCTCAGGCAACGTGCCTGTCACTTGATGCTCAAGTGTTTCTTGAGTGGGCTCTTGGGGTACAGGATGCTGTGCTTCGCTCTTCACCTCCTCTTGGACTGGCCCAGCTGTTGGAATCAGAATTCACTAGTTCAGCTGCCCATACAGCAGTTGAGAATACCCAATGCGTTACCATCACCCTGCAAAATTCCCAGGTCTTGCATTTCAGAAACATCTACCCGCAGTGAGATGAGGGGAGAGAACAGTGTGACCAAAACTACAGGTTGAGATCAATACATCTAAATAGGTGAAGGAAAAAGGGGAATCATAAGTGATGCAAAGGCACTCACTCACCACCTCCCACTAATGCCAGGATAGTCAAGGAATCACAGAAACGTTTTGTTTGGAAGAGCCTTCAAGAGCATCAAGTCCAACCATTGACCCAATACTGACAGGTCACCACTAAATCATGCCACTCAGCACCACATCTGCATGTCTTTTAAATACCTCCAGGGTTAGTGACTCCACCACCTCCCTGGGTAGCTTGTTCTAACATTTGATAACCCTTTCACTGAAGAAATTCCTCCTAATATTCAATCTAAACCTCCTCTGAAACCACTTGAGTCACCAAGCAAAGGTCACCTTGGAAGCCAACCCCCATCTTCTTCTCCCTATACCACAGGTTTTGTTGCCAAGCGTGAGAGAAGTGGCTGAACCATTTCCCTGGACGTTTTTAAAAGTTGTGTAGATATGGTACTTATGGACATAGTCTAGTGGTGGCCTTGGTACAGTTGGGTTAATGTTTGGACTTGATGATCTTGAAGGTCTTTTCCAACCTAAACAATACTACGATGATACCCTGTAAAAGGAATATTCCTTTGCCTACCTTGGGTCCCTGCCCAATCTTCTGCTCACCCCCAGATTACTTACTTGGCGGCAGCAGGGAGGAGGAAAGAGAAAGCCTTGATATTGTGCCAGCATTGTTCAGCTACAGCAAAAACACTGCTGTGTTATCCACACTTTGTGCACAAATCCAAAACACAGCCCTGTACAAGGTGCTATGAGGAAAAGTAACTCAGCCCAAGCCTATGCAGGGCAGGCAGGCAGTGCTTTCATTAAGCACCAGGAAATGTTGCTACATTTTCCACAGTGTTTTTTCCTAGGTTGCCTGGTCTCACCTTTCTTAAGGTTTTGAAAGATTTTTAAGGCTGTTGTTGAGTACCAACCAGAACAGTTATGGCAACACACTTCTAGCATCCATCTGAATGTGTTAGCTGTGCTTGTGCCCCATCTCTACTCCAGTTCTGGAGCTGCTCTCCCAACCAACTGTGATAACGTATCATTGAAAGCAAACATTGGAACATAATTCAGCAGAGAAATTCTGAAGCTGAGCATAAGCATTTGCAGTTTATTCTCAATTTTCCGAAGCCCAAATGGTGCTGCTCAAATTTCAGGTACTACTTGGGAAAATGTGCTTAGGAATAATGAAGCACTACAGTGAGAGAAGTTATTAATGTATTTAAAAATTAGAATAAACACTGATAAAAATAGCAAGGGACTCCCTACTAGTTTGAAAACAGAGAAAAAGATGCACTTATCACATATCAGACCATGTTGTCCTTCAGAGGGTACCTTTTGCATTCCTTGCTGATGGTTATTATGGGAACGCTTCTAACAGCCTGCAACAGACCTGAGCTGGCACTAGCATCACAGAATCACTGAATTGTTACTCATGTGTAGTATTCATAGCAATGCACCCAGAGAATGTAAACACATGGTAGAAAGGGAAATATGAGGAACATGGAATTATCTTGCTGTTCCAAACTGTCTACACCTGTTGCAGATAGAAATCCAAAACTGAAAGTAATTTGTCAGTCTTTCACCCTTCAAAACAAAAAAAGCAAGCAGCTTGCTTTCCTGGGCAGAGAAGGGATGCTTTTATTGTTTATTTTTATTTTGCTTAGGTTTCCCATGTCACTGTTGAAATCTTCTTGCAAAGGGATATTCCTAGTACAGGGAGTATGCATGGAATTTCCTTACCTCCAGACGAATCCACGCTTGGATTCTCTTCCATTTTCTTTTTCCTCCAGAGCTTTGGCTTCTGCACTGTTTTGTTTCACTTTCTCCTTCGGTCATAAGGAGACATCTCCTTGCTGTTCCAGAAGCTGGCAAAGTCCTTCAAGGACACCATCCGGTCTTGGCCTCAGAAACTGTGAATAAACATCTGTAAACCTGCTAAGAAGAAATGCAGAAAAAGTAATTCATGGTGAAGAAGGAGATTTCTCCCTCCTGGATTATGAAAGTGTTGGGAAAATGGATGGGTGCCACTGATACCCATGAACCTTTAGCCCAACAGCTATTAACTGGTTTGCTTCCAACAGTTTATGGGCTAAGGCAAACACTAGCTGTCCTGGGACAAGACAGTGAGGTAAGACACCAGTTTCTCAGCTGGATGGACTCTGTTGTGCTCCAAAATGGCCAGGCCTGGAGGCTGGGGCTCAGCAGGTTGCCCTGCATGCTGTGGGCACCTGGTATGGCACAGTCAGGTCAACACAGAGCAATGAGCCTGACATGTCAGATCAGGAGACACTTCCAGGTGCTGGAAGGCAAAGCCACTGCCCCCACCAGACTTCACATCCATCAGAGGGGGCTTAGCAATTCCCTGGCCTGGTGTTGTGAACCTGGAGCAGTACCTGTCTGTCCTACTCACCTCCCCAGGAATCCTTTCACCTCTGCTGAAGCGCTCTGGGATCAGCTGGTCAGGGAGGATCCGGCGCAACGCCCGCCCATGGAAAACTTGGCAGCGCGGAAGCCTCCTAACGAACTTTCTCTTCTTGTACGTATAAAAATCTCAAACGCAGCCTTCTCCGCAGCTCTTCTCCCTTAGAAGGGAAACTTCGCCCACCTACACTGTCCCTATACCTGAGTTTTCTTGCGAAATCCCGGATTTGGGCTAGAGGAGAGGCCGGGGGAGAGAATAACCGCCGCCCTTTGCCACCCGGCTCTAGTCCCTGCCCTCCCCGTGCTGCTCCCGCTGCCGCCGCCGCCGCCCCGGCAGGAGAAGGAAGTCAGAGAACAAAGTGGCTTCGAGAGCCAGATGCTCACCCAGTTAGGCTCAGAGCTGGTCACAGCAGCAAAGCGAAGCAGAGAGGTAGGCAGACCAGGCCAGCGCTGGCCCTTCCTCCCACTTGCCCTTCCCAGTAGCCCCTGGCTTTCCTGGTGGCAGGACAGCCTGTGGCCACAGCCCACAGCCTTATCCCTCTGCTGTCAACGTGACAGTGAACTCTGCCCTCCCGTGGGTGCCGGCAGGCTGCCGGGAGCTGTAGTTTTTCTTCCACTCGTCAGACAGCTTTATCCCAGCCTGCAGCAGGCGAACGGGAAGCAGCCGCGAAGCCTCTGGCTGATTCCTGAATAGCAGTGCTGAATTTCCCCTGGGCAGTCGGGGTGACTGGTGTCTCCCTGCATTCAGTGCCAGCTCAGCGACGGAGAGGGACAACTGTTTCAAGAGTGGATTTGTGAAGTACCACAATAAAAACAACCTGAACACAAAGCTGGCAAACTCTGGAAACGTCCTCAAGGAGTTTGAGGAGCTGTACTTTGTGAAATGGAGTGTTTTTATCATCAGCCTGGGGGGCAACAGATGGGGAGACCCAGTGGTGCTCCCCTTCGAGTGTGATCCAGACACTGCAACACAGAGAAGGTCAGAGACAATATGAGTAGCTGCTCCTGGTGTCATTTGGGCAGTGCTTTTTTAAAAAAAAAAGTGCCCACATGAGGGTCTGTAATGGTCCAAGTCCCTTCCCTATTTCCCTCCTAACCCTGACTCATGCCCCAGGGCACTGGTGCAAGGACCAGCAGTGCAGGGACTGCAGTCCTACTCGAAGTCAACTGTTGCCTTTGAACAAACATCCCCAGAGGAGCCTGGTGGCAAATGGTTGAATGATGGAGAAAGGCAACTGAAATTGTGCCTTTATGGAACAGAGACCAAATTGCTGAGACCCCTCAGTTTGGAGAGCAGAAGGATGAAGAAGGGGATTTGACTCCTGTGGAGATGTTGTTCACGAAATCCCTCAATACTTGAGATGCTTGTGAAACAGGTATGTACAAGGTTGGGTCCAGGCGGGCAGATAAAACACTGCTTTATGCTCTGTGTAGGAAATCTCTGGTCTTTTCTACCACAGTGGCCATGGAGGCAGAGTGGTTCAAAAAAGGATCAGTCTCACTTGTGGATAGCAGGTCTATAAGCACTTAGTAGAGGACTGGGCAGAGCTGTATGTGGCAATGGGAGATGCCCCATGGCAGCTTCATGTCCATCCCCTGACATAGTGTAACTGCACAGTTATGGGACTCGTGTGTGTTGCACTACACGTGGGGTGAACATGTGAGTGAGTACAGATAATGGCACTGGGTGTGTTAGGAAGGCAGGAGGTGTGTGGGCACGGCATGTGTAGTGACAGCAAGACTGCACCTTCTTTCTAGCATCAGCTTCCTCTGGGACTTACAGAGCCACCTTTCGGCTGGGAGAGGACAGAGTCCATTTCCCTCTCGGGTAGATTCAGCACATTCCTTTATCCTTTATCATGGCCAACTTCTTGGTGGGTGCAGTAGGGGCTGTAAAACCAGAGGAATGGCAAAGCAGGAAGGAAAAAGGCTGAGATGCTCATCTACAGAGACCAGAATCTCCCCGAGCCCCATCTTGGATGTTCTATATCTCACATCCCAGCCAAAGGTGCATCTGACTTGACCTGCTTCTAGTCAGAGGTAAGGAACAGCAAAGCTGGGCAAAGCCACTTTGACCAGGCACTAAGGGATTCATCAAAATCCCAGTATTTAACGTCCTTTTGTCTCTACATCCAGCCATTCCCTTCATTACAGAAGACAGTTGGGAGTTGTTAGAAAAACCTTTGATACTATGGAGGCAACAACTTTGTGAAACAGTGAAATACCCTTTATTTACAACACAACGTTGGGCTTAATGAGTCATGGGGAACTTACCAGCACCTGTTTGCTAGCTATAGAGTTCCTAATTTGCAGATCTACCTGCTCTCTGAGAAAGCTCATACATATGTTATTAGTTTTACATGAACTCCTCCCAGGTACAGCGTGTGTATTAAGGTTAAGAGGGTCTTTCAGGGGAGTCTTTTCCACGTTGAACTTTCCACTCATCACTTTTGCTGCTAGAGTGTACAAGATTCTTGCTGTGCAAGCTGCTTCTCTGTTGTTTTCTTCTTTACAAGGTTAAGGAGTTCTCTACAAGCTGACTTGGTCTAAACAAAGCTATGCAGCAATTCTAAACATAATTCCAAAGCAGCAGCTTATTACTGTTCACCTAACATTCTATTATCTATTAACCCTTAATAAAACTCTTTCCAACCCATGGTTATTTCTCACAGGCAAGGGGGTCCTGTTCACAGAACAAGTGTCATGAAACTGGTAGTAGAACTCCAGCTTGGCAAGAGAGGCAAGCACATGACGAACTTGGGGAGAACTTTAGTCTGTGGGGGTTGCAAAGCCAGTTACTAAAAGCAGCCAGGCAGGTGAATTGACTGGTGGGTCTAGGACACAAAGTTATCTACTATCACAGAACTGTTACAGAAATGCTTGTTGATATCAGGTAACATTGCTTTTCTTCCATTTGCATTCAGTCATGGCATGGGAGTGGGGGCGTAGAATTGAAACTTAAATCCTTTTTTAACTCAAATTTGTGACTTTATTTAAATAGGAATCACGTTTGCTTTCAATCTGAAGAACACAGTGACTAGGTGAATTGTAAAGGCCATGCTATGTAAATATTTACACAACATGATTGTTACTGATGTGACCCTTAGCTGTAATTCTGCTGGTTCACTCGCTGTCAGGGCTTTCTCTCTTTGATTTGAATTGCACAGATGGTTCAGCTGTACTTTGAAACTTCCCAATGTGGTTTTTCTTACATCCTCTTTCATTTCTGCTTTCAGAAACATTGCTCAATGCCCATGTTCTGTTTAACATCTTAAAAGAATGGCAGTGTTTACTGCTGGTTGAAACTGGAACCTAAACTGTTCTCTCTCCCTGGTTAATTGCCTGTGCAGTGGCTACAGGACCGCTAAGAACTGGAGAAACTGGGCAACGACAAGCGTGCCGAGGCCCCAAGCCCAACCCTCCTGTCTGCCGGATGCAGTGAATCCCAACCGAGCACCGCGGCGGGCACGTTCGCTGGGAGTCCCCAGCGCTGCTCCAAGAAGCCCAGGGCTCACTCGAGACCTCAGGCCCTGCCCGTTTCGTTCTGGCAGGCACAAGCAGAGAACCAGCCCTGAGCCGCGCTGCGAGCAGCCACCAGGCCCAGCCTCCCCGCAGAAGCCGCTACGGGCTGAGCGGGACCAAGCCAGCGTTCCCTTCACTGTGGCGCCGCCGGGCCGCCTCTTCTCCCTCGGTCTCCTCCTTAGCAGCGGGCAGTCCTGGCCCTCGGGGGTTACGGGGTGCGGAGCGGAAAGCGTTAGAGGCTGCGGCGGGTAAAGCCGGAGGCAATGGAAGGGGGTTAACGGCCTAGGGGTCGTGTTGCATCACGTGACGCTGCGGCACCCTCTCAGCGCGCAGACAGCGACCGGCGCTGATGCGGCGGAAGCAGCGGAAGCAGAAGCGGGGCGCTCTGACCCCACCCCGCCGCCCGTCGGGCGGGAAGGGAGACACGCGGGCGAGGCCCCACTGCGGGCGTTCGGCAGCAGTTCCGGGCCGGAGGCGGCAGTTGTAGGCGGCAGGAGCAGGGGGAGACGACGGCGACGAGGTCGTAGGGCGGCACCGGACAGGATGATGGCGAGGAGCGACAACGCGCAGGCCCCGGTGGGCGGCAGCGAGCTGAAGCGGCGGCGGAAGAGCCCCCGGCTGCTGGCGGCTCGTGCGGGCGAGGCTGAGGCCGAGGCGGAGGCCGATCCCAGCTCTGAGGAGGAGCCGGAGGGTGAGCGGCACGGGCGGGCGAAAGAAGCGCCCCGCGACCGAGGGCGCGATGGGGGGGTGCGAAGTGGGGCATGCGGCCGCTTCCTTTGGAGGTGTTGAGACGGGGCTGGGGTGCCCTAGGGAATGAAAAGGGCGCAAGGAGCTCTGGAAAGGCTCAGACTGAGCTGCCTGGTCGCACCCTTCATAACGGTCCCTATCAGGGGGCTGGACTAGGTGATTTTCGGAGGTTCCTTGCCTCCACCGTGCTGTGATTGTGTGATTCTCGTTTCAGAAGACGAGCGGCTGTTTGGAAACACAAACTCTTTGACCCGACCCCCCATCAGAGCCTCTAGATCATCAGGTGGGTTCTACCCTGGACAGGCCCGGCATGTGCAGCTTGCACAGGTCATGAACGGCACAGCACCTGAGGAGAAGGTTACTGGGTTTTAGCTCCTTTGCAGGTTTTACTGTGATCGTAGCTGGAAATCCTGCTGTGGTTACTGTTCTGTCATAGGAGATGAGGGGTGTTCCTCTATTAAAAGGATCAGTTCGTGTAAAGCACGCTGAAGCCCTTAGGCAACTGTTTTCCCTAGTGTATCACATTGGAGTGGTATTATGTCACAGCATTAAAGCAGGGCATAACTAATTTTGTTAACGCTGCTTGGTTTATAAAGGCTGAATTTAAATAATCTTAAACCACAAAAATATATCATTTTAAATCCCTGCCACCTTATTGTGTTGCTTATGAGGAAGTGCTTACTTGCCCTTTTTTGAAACACTAAGCTGGTACTTGTTCAGGGACACTGGGTGAGACAAGCCATTGCATTAGCTCTGTGTGGTGTCATCTTGTTTCTTCAGTTGATGGAAATTGCCCCCTCTCAAAATTGTAAGATATGCTAATTCTGTAATACAATTTTGTGGCTTTAGACTGTTATTTCATCAGAAAACTGCAAGCAAAGTGTATTTCCTTCCCGTTTAGTCTGTTGGTCTATTTTGAGTGGGACTGTATGTGGCAATTCTGAGGTGGAGGAATATGGCTGAGACTCTTTCCCATCTGTATTCTTGTGATGGGGCTGTCACCAGTGGTATGTGGCCTTATTTATGTGGCACTGCCTTTAGAAAGAGCTTCAGAAGCAGAATTTCCAGGAGGTATGGAAAAATTTTGTCTTGAGGAAGGGTGAGAGGGATGATTTATTGTGAAATTAAAGAGTTTTATCTGTGTAAAAGCAGTGAGAAACTGTTACTCCCAAACAGGGTCTAAGAGGGTACTAGTATGTTTTGTATTTTTAATGTGGCTGGTCTGCTTTTGGAGATACAGCTGCATGTGGGTTTAGTATAATGTTGAGAGATCCTTATATAGAAGCAAAGGAGTAATTTATCCCCTCTTTCCTCTCCCACCAGTAGCTATACGATATTAGTTATTCCCCTAAACTCTGCAGAAAATGCAGGGTCTCTAAGACAGCAGGACAGGGTTTTTTATTAGAATGTAATTATCAAGCTTCTCTGAGAGCAGAATGGAAACAAAACCATAACTTCAGAAACTGGTTTGCAATATAGACTAGGAAATTTGCATCTAGGCCTCCGAAGTGTTAAAAGCCTGTAATGAAATCGGGCATCCTCTAGATCAATGAACTGAAGATAAGGACTGTCGATCTCTGTTGATTTGTCTTTGAATACACAGCATATGAGTATACTAGATGGTTTCAGCACTCTCTGCTTCCTCTAGTTGTTGAATGTTATGCAGCAAGTGGGTCACAAGCTTATCTCTGTTTTGAAAGCAAAAATGTGAACCCACAAGGATAGATATGTACTAAACTTTAGAGAAGTTCTACTGTGTGCAAATAGTGGCTTTGTATTTTGCTTTATAAACTTGTGCTTTATGAACTCTCAGATTTAATCCCTCTGATTAAAAGCAGTGTATGAAGTGGGCATGGTAAGAACATGACTGTCTCAGCAGGTGACTGTGCAGTGCTGGCTGGCAAGCAGATTTAAGGTGTGTTGGAAAATCCTTGTTAGCTGTCAGGGAGGAATTGGGTAGGAGGATTAAGGCCTTGTAAGGAAAGACCAGACAGGCCTGGACTGGAATTTACGTTCATGTGTTTCTAGGCAAGATATCTTCATAAGGGGGAGGGCGAACATGTGTGTGTGAACCTGTAGGAAATACCGTGTTTACTGTCTTTTTGCAATAACCCTCTTCCTGATGCTGATAGCCAGTGTTATAGAAGGTACTGGTTCACACTCTGTCTTCATGTAAGAAAAATAACTTGTATATTTTTAAATATTTCTTTTGAAAAGAAAGGAATTCAAATATATGAACTACCACAGTAGCCCTCCTTAGATGTATAGACCTTTCCAGTTTTAACTAGCCACTGCTACTAGTGAGACTTTCCTTGCAAGGCCTCAGTCCCTAGTGAAATACTGTAGATGTGTTGTTTGACATTCCTTAAGATAGATAGTGAGTATTTTCATTCTTAGTTTGATAGGTGATCAGTCAGAATGAAAGGGCCTGGTGGGAGTGTTACAGAGAAAAAAGTTACCGCTTATATTCTTCTCTTTGCTGTTTCATCTGCTTATGCTGTTCAGTCTGATGACTATGTCATGGTCTCCGTTTCACAGCTATCCTACAGCTTCCATTGTATCTGAACTGTTGTCTTCATTGCTTTTCTATCTGGGCAGCTGTGTGGTTGCACTTTATCCTTTCAAACATCTGGTGTTCTGCTTTTGCATGGCTTTTTTGAACTTTGCTGTGTGATTTCTGACATCATACAGGGCTTTATTCTTTCTAGCTAAGCAGTGTGTCAGTGCCTGCATGGCTCTGTAATTTGGCAGACAACCTGAAGGTGTCAGTTCAGGTTCTTAGCAAGTAGCTGACAGGATTAAGTTAGGAGTGTGGGTGCCATAGACTGCTGTTAGAAGAAACAAGAGAGAGAAAGAGACCCAACTAAAGGATGTCTTGGACTATGTAAAATGGGACTGCTATGCATTTACTTCTCTCTGTTTTCCCCTCTGCCTGATGCTGTGGAAGATAGCATGATTATTATTTGCAAGCCATGTATTCAGAGCTATGGAAAAAAAGTCTCTAGACTTCCATGCTTGTGTATTTAGTAGTTTTCACTGAATCCCTTTAGTGTAAAGCATTGCTTGGTTTTTAGCATTACATATTGTGATTATCTGTGTATTTGGCTTTTTTTACAAGTATTTTTAAACCAAAGACTCCACAAAAATTAAGAAAACAACCTCTCCATGTGTGCTATTATAGATTGTATTTGTTGTGAACTCAAATTTACTATAAGCTTTTCAAGTCTTAGTTGCTTTTGATTGCTTCTTGAGAAGGTGGCTCCTGTGAGATCACAACTTGAAAACCACTGGTTCAGATCACATGTGTTCTGAAACTGTTTTGGTCATTCAGTTTTGTGATGTTAAGATACTACATGATGTTGTGATACTACATCAGTGTGGTACTACATCCCCTTTGTTTTGATTTGTTTCTTCTTGACAGGCAGTTCTCCATCTTACTTTCCTCGGGAGGATTTAATAAAGGATAAAGGAAAGGCTTTTGATGGAAATGAACCTGAGAAGGCAGCGGACCATCATCCAAACCCTTATACACCATTAAAAGGTAACACCACTGCTTTTATCAGTAGCTTTTCCATGATGTAAGACATGATGGCTTAAATGTGCTGAAATGACGTTCTTGTAGATCTCTTACAAAAGTAGAAATTTCAACTCTTACAAGTTGAAATCTGAATGGATGAAATAGGTTCAATAAAACAGTAATAATTTTCAGGCTGTACTCTTGCCCATGACTCAAATTTAAACTGGTTATAGTATGACAGTCATCTGCTTGGGTGTGAAACCATGAAGTTCAAAAAAGCACAGTTCTAAGCCTAGATAAAGATATAGCTGTTTGTTTTAGGAGAAATAAAATGAAAAGATGAGTGATATCACACCTGCTTCAAAGCTTGTTATGTGTGTGGATCTTTAATTGCCTCAGACAAATCAAGACAGAAGTTGTTTTCCTAAAGCATTTGGTTGCTTTTTACTTAAGAAAAGGGAAGCTGATTATACTAAGTGGTTTAAAAGTCAGGGGGCACTCTTTCCACTAGTTTCTCAGGTGACTTTTCTCCATGTGTGTTACAGAAGCAATAGGGAAATACAGTGAGGAAAAAAATATGGGATGCTTTTTAGCCTGGACAAAGGCAGTTACGTTATTACAGGTGGTTTGAATACATCAGACAGACACACTGGGTAAGGGAAGAGCTGGTAACTGGTAGTGGCTTGCATTCATTTCAGTATCACAGAATGGTAAGAAAGAATGGTTGGAAAGAATCTCTGGAGATGTAGTCCAGCCCCCTGCCACAGCACTGCCCTGTTTCTTCCTGCTCAACTTTGCAGCCTTTCCAGGTCACACTGGATGGCAGCACAGTCCTCTAGTGTCAGCCATTGCTCCTACTTTTGTGTCATCAGCAAACTTGTTGAGGGTATACTCTGTACTCTTGTTGAGGTCCTTGAATATATTCAATAGAACTGGACCCATTAATGACCCCGGGGGAACACCACTTGTAACAGACCTGCAGCCACTAATCACAGCCCTCTGATCAGTATTACCTTTCAGCCAATTTTCAATCCACCCCGCAGTTCATTCATCTAACTCACACTTCCCAAGCTTATATATGAGGATACTGTGGGAGGCAAAAGCTTTCCTGAAGTCAAGGTAGACCGTATCCAACTGTCTTTCCTTCACCTATCCATCCAGTCATGCCGTTACAGCATGTTGTCACATTAGTCGCACTTGACTTGCCCTTAGTGAATGCATGTTGACTACTTCTGATAGCCTTTCCCTCCACATGCTTTGAAATGATGCCCAAAATAGGCTGTTCCATGATCTTTCCAGGGATGAAGATGAGTCTGACCCGCCTTTAGTTTCCTTGCCCTTTGGTGACTAATTGCACAGTGATTATGAGAAAGCAATTGTGAGCATGGGCTAACAAAACAGGCCTGATCCAGGTAGCTGAGATGTGCACAAGAACACATCCGTGTCCTCTGAAGCATAGGCAGGCAAGGCAGCTAAGAACATGCCCATGTTTTCAGGAGTTCCCTGGGCTGACAGCCATGGTGTTAAGGTGGTAGCTTTATGCTAGTTTTGTTTCTCCCTCCCAATGAGAAACTCCAGTTTTGTGTTTTCAGAGTGACATATCTGGAACCCTCTGTTAGCAGTCAGCTAACACTGTGCATTTTCCATCCTCAATTTAATTGTTAATATATCAGCACTTTTTAAAAGGATAATTTTTAGTTATATTGAGAAAAACAGGGTGAAGGCCCAAATGAAGCCCGTTTTATCACATAATAGTAGCTTTCTCTGTGTATGGAGGGGTCCAAGAGGCTGTTGTGTAGCACAGCTTTGGTTTGTCAACACCTAATGTTCTCCTTCCTTAATTGCTTTAGATGATTTCATAGGATGATGTGGAAGCATGTATGGCTTGTCTTCTTTGACCTCTGATGTGAAAACCAGTTCTTTCATTTTGTTTCAGAAGGAGACGCTGGCTTCCCTGAGAGGAATCAAGAGAACCATCCAACCACATCACAGAGTAAGTAGAAAACTAGATACTTCGTTTTTCCTTGTAATTAAGTGAGAAGCGTGGAATTCTTTTACTTGCCTCTGCTTATGGTTTTTCTTGTGGCCTGGGACACTCTCTGTCTCCAAAGGTGGAAAGGGACCCAGGAGTTAGAACCAAAATTAATCTGGAGAAGGCAGCACATTCCAGAGCCTTTCTATTAGGTTATTCAACTTGCTGACCATAGAAAATGTCCTACTTTCTTTTTTAGCTAGGTTAGGAAATGGAGGAGACTTGGGGAACAATTGGCAAATGCAGAGCATGTACCATGGTGGCATTGTGAGGGTGAGCTGAGGAAGGGAAGAGAACCTTCCCCTTTTTGTTAGCAGTGAATATTAGTTTGTACACATGACCTTCCCTTCTAGGCTGTCCTTGAATAGCAGTAGCTGCAATGGTTGGATTAGTTGTCATGTACTCCTGGAAAGGAAAGGAACGGTGTCTTTTCTGGCAAACTCCAGTCTGTTCATCTGGTAACCAGTTCCCTGTGTTTCAGATTTTTATCTTTGGTTGGTTTTGTTAATTTCTTGGTTTGGTTGTTATATTCCTCTTGGAAAAGAATTTGAAAGAATAGGGTGAAAAGAAATGTTCTGAAGTCTTATTAGCCTTCTGTTCTTCCTGTCTTAGTGCTTGTTACCGTCTTGAACCAGCAGCGATAAACAGAAGTCTCATAAATCAGAATAAAGTCTGGAGAACCTGGGGGTGGTGAGGGGGTGATGGTGTTTGAGTTGTTTTCCTTTTTAAACTACAGTGCCTGTGGAAGAGCAGCCTGTTCTGTGTTACTGAACATCTGTGAAATGCCTTTAACTGATGCTGGAAGTTCTCACTAGTCTGGAACTGATTCTTTCCTGTTCAAGAGGTCATAGGTGCTGCAGGACTCACCAGTTGTGTGTTGGGTGAAGAACTTTGGAAAACCCTTTAAACTCTGAAAGCTCAGGTGTCTGCAGAAGTTACATCTTTTGAGCTAGGCAACACAGAGGCTGGAGCACCTCTCCTATAGGGACAGGCTGAGAGAGTTGGAGCTGTTCAGCCTGGAGAAGAGACTCGGGGGAGATCTTATAGTGACCTTCCAGTATCTGAAGAGGGAACAGGAAAGCTAGGGAGGGGCTGTTTCCAAGGGCTTGTAGTAAGACCAGGGGTAATGGTTTTAAGCTGGAAGAGGGGAGGTTTAGACAGGAAGTCAGAAAGAAGCTCTTCATAATGAGGATACTGACACACTGGAATAGGTTGCCCATGGAGTTTGTAGCTGCCCCCTCCCTGGAAGTGTTCAAGGTCAGATTGGATGGGGCCTTGAGCAACCTGGTCTAGTAGGGGGTGCTCCTGCTCAAGGCAGGGGAGTTGGAACTAGATGATCTTCAAGGTCGCGTCCAACCTGAACCATTCTAGGAATCTGTGAATTTGCTTAGCTTTTGTGCAAATGCTGTTGTAAAATGAGGCAAGATTCTTAGGCAGGATAAGACCTTTTTTACACTGTTAATTGGAATACTTTTTCCTTTAGGGTATGAGTCACAGCCATCTCCTAAATATGAAACCTAGTCTCTGCAAACAGGCTATACTGTAAAATATTTCAAAATTGAGGTGATTTTGTTAACTGTTGGAATACTTACATAAGCTTAGCTGCATACAAGCTGTGCCTTGTTGGGGTGGGGGGTTGAAATTACAGAAAAGTGTAGCTCATTAAGCAAGTTAAGCTCCAGCTTAAAGCAGAGCTGCTTTTAGCACCTTTAGCCATTACATTCACACAGAAACAAGGCTACATAATTAATTTTAGTGTTTGAAATAACTACTGCAGGGTGTGTTTGTTCAATTTATTCTCAATAGTGCCATTGACAGTATCCCAGTTTGATTATATATTATTAAAGAGCCTTCAGCTCTGAACCAGTTGCTGTCATCTTTTTAATTAACTGACTAAATGTGGCAAACCTGCTGACCAATAATTGTGCTGTATATATTCATACTGGTCCCTTGGGAAAGTTGTTCCTAAGACTCTCTTGTACTTTGTTGTCTGAGCCCATTTAAATAAATAGACCAAAAGTACATTTGGAAGTTGAAGTTTGCATTTTGCTTTAAAAAGCTCAGTTCATCCCAAGAAACAGACTACTGATGAAGCAGACCTCAAACCTGGGGTAGATGGGAGTGTGGATATGGGGCAGGTTATGCCTTTAAATAAAATACATTGCTTTACTTTTGCTACTTAGCACCTTGTGTTGTATTTTTCTAATATACGTATTAATTTAGCTTCCAATTTTTTTTGACACTCAAATTCTTGAGCAAAGCCAGGAGGCACCCTTGTGCAGAGAATAACAGGGTGTTGAATCACTGTCATCTTTTGTCCTTGAAACACCTCCCTTTTAATTTGTGTAGACTTTGAAAAGTTAAGTGTCTTCAAAGGTGATTTGTGATGCATTGGGAACTTGTGCTTTTTGTGCCCGCTTGTCAGGATGTGAGTTCACATTTGGCAAGTAGTAACCTAGATGGAGAGTTGGTTTGCTGGTTGTATGGGACTTCTCAGGCTAATGAATGTGGTGTTTCCCCTGTTTTGGCAGGGAATGTGCTGTCTTCCTTGTTCAGAACTAGCCTTGCTTGAGTGCAGGGGGGTGAATGATGCAGAAAAGAACAGAAAGCCCCATATTTGTTACAGCCCTGCCTGGAATGAGGTCATGGCCTCATCTTTGCTCTTTTGGTTCAACAAAGTGGTATGCAGGGGCACTTGTTAGCCTTCCTGTAAGCTTCACAAAATGCTTTGTGTAAAAGCATAACTAAGAGCAGTTATTTGTTGAAAATAATATGGTTTGGTGATTTAAACTCCCTGCTGGAGGACAGGATGTCATTGTTGTCTCAGTACTTTTCTCATGTTCCCTTCTGTATCTCTTTATAGGAAGAAGTAAACTTGGAGATTGCTCCAGTACAGGGAAGCAGTCACAGCCTTTGGCCAAAAGTAAGACTTCTGCTTTCACTTCCTTTTCACACATGTTGCATTTAACCATTTTCATGCCTGTCCAAGCATTAGACTTCCAGGTAGCTGGTGTTACACTGAGTGTCCTTGCCAGAACAGGTGCCTTGCTTGCTAGATTATATGTTTTCAGCACTAAGGAAGAAAGAGTGTTGAATAGGATTAATCCTTATGCTTGTATGTAGTAAGTCAAAGAAGTGTTAATTTAACTGCTGAAATACAAAACCAAATTAAAGTCTATGATATTCTGTATGTGAAGCTGAGTGATTCAAAACCCACAGATGTTTTCTGATAGCCCTGATCCACCTGTGTTTGAGATGCAAATACTGCTGCAGAAACTACTTCAATCCTTAAGGGGATAGAGAGGAGAAATACCAGCGTAGAAATCATTCTGGTGACGCTAGATTTTGTATAGGGTTTTTTTTTGTAGAGCCTAAACTGTAGGAAAGAACTTGATCTTTTCCAGAGCCACTTTAAACTGTTAGTTTGGATTTGATGAGATAGAATGAAGTATTGATGAACTTTCAGAAGATATCTTTTTTCCAGAAGAATTTCCAATTTCTTAGTCATAAAAGGTCTTTTTTTATTGTTGTCACTTCACTGAGTTGCTTAAGAAGATCAAAAGTTGTGTTTTGTGTTATTTTTTTAAACGAGAACATCATCCATTTTCTCTTCAACTGTTGAAACACAGTTCGTTGCATTATATCGTTTTCTTCCATTTTCCTCTTACTTGTAGATTACCGATTCCTTTTAAAACATTGTTTTCTCCTCTGCTCTTTCTTTCCTTAGGTGATGGTGGGTCTCAGAGTGGATTTCACAAGACCTGGATTTTGTTACTGGCTCTATTAATTGGTGTCACATTGCTTTATATCCTATGGAGTAGTCTCCTAAATGCACCTTTGTCAAGTAGAGATATTCAGGTTTTGCAAGCATTTCGGGACCGGATGAAGGAACTGAAAAATACTTACCAAGGTCAGGACCCCAAACTGTGGAAAAGAACCCACACGTTCCTCGAGAAACATCTTAATGCTTCTCATCTGCGTCTGGAGCCAGCCATCTTACTGTTCACAGCTGGGCGAGAAGCTGAGAAAGCACTGAGGTGTCTAAGTAATGAGATTGCCAATGCTTTTGCCCTCTCCCAGAATGCTACTACAATCAAAATTGATGGAGCAGACAAAGCCAGATTGTTGGATAGTGATGTGGTCAAGCTGGAGGTGGACAATGAGCTCAGCTCTGGTTTCAGAGAAGGAAAGAAGGTAGCAGTGGTCCATCGATTTGAGTTACTGCCTGCAGGCTCCACCTTAATCTTTTATAAATACTGTGACCATGAAAATGCAGCTTTTAAAGATGTGGCTCTCCTGTTGACAGTTCTTCTGGATGAGCAGTCGCTGAGAAAGAGCCTCACCATGCAAGAAATTGAGGAGAAAGTCCGTGATTTCCTCTGGGAAAAGTTCACTAGTTCAGACCTTCCTACTTCTTATAATAGTATGGACACAGATAAGCTGAGCGGGCTGTGGAGCCGAATATCTCACCTCGTGTTGCCTGTTTGGCCTGAAAAAGGCCTCCCTGTGGAGGGTTGTGCATAAAAGTTACTGGAAGTGACTCTGAAAAGAAGGAAGACGCAGACTGTTGTAATGGCTGTACAGGGAAGAGCTTTGTGCAGCTGCTGAACTCAAGTAGCATACAGAACTTCCTGTTCAGAGAAAAACTGCAACTGGCAGGGTTATTTCTGCTAAAGTAACAGGGAATTCTCTAAATCATATGCAGAATGCAAGCCAGGAACTTGCTGGTTGTTGGTAAGTTCAGTGACTTGTTCAGGCTTGGTTTCCTGGAGCTAGAAGTAAGTGTCCATTAGTGCAGAACCACTTGTCTTTTCCCGCCGCTGCCTTGGTGCACCATTGGCTTTGTGAGGATCCTGTACTGGTGGTGCGTGAAGCTGGTTTTCTGTTTCATGAAGTCACAGAATGTAAAAATGTCATCTGCCGGAATGGCTCATTTTTCTTCTAACACAGAAAAAAGCATACATTGTTCAGGATAATAAACCACAACCTCTTCGCCATCCATCCGATCACAACATAGATGTCAGCTGTCTCTGGCAACTTTTAGAAACGGCAAAACTGCTTGAAAGGTTTTGGACTTGCAGAGGAACTTTCAGCAAGCAGTTTTTCCTTAAATGATTCTGCTCCAGGCGGTTCTGGAAGGTGAGAAAAGCTGAGGTATGAAGGATTGCTTGGTGTTAATATTAGAGATATCAGTTAAATAATCTCCTCAGCACCTCTACCTCACTGCTTCTGGGAATTCTCTGCTCTGTGTTTAAATTTTGCAAGTCTAAAATTAGTGATAAAATGCTAACTGTGTGTGCACAGTGGCTTCTCCTTCCAAACAAAAGTTCAGGAAGACAGGATCGGTTATTTCTCATTTTAATAATTATTTTTGCATTAAGAGAATTTATTTATTTGTTCACTTTGATATCCTAGGGAAAAAAATCTCCCTTCTTCTCATGCCTGCGTCTAACCTGCTGCTTGCTTTATCTGCTTCTAGTGGAGACCAGGTTTGTAACGCATGTTTTTAAAGTACATGGTGAGTGCCTCATGCTGAGAATCTCTCCCTTCAGACTGAAAACATGTACGTGTTTGATTAGAAGTATTTTGTATATACAAAAAATAATCACAGCACTTCCATTTTGTTGCTGTTTGTGCTCTAGAACCACTGGTCTGCGTGCATTTGGTTTTGTTGACTGGGAAGGAGCATGTGAAGACTGCTCCCAAATAAACAGGATATGCTCTTGTGACAGCTGAGAGATGATGATCTGTGGCTTGTGGGCCTCTCCTTTATTCCCAAGTCCCTTGAGCTGACCTGTTGGAAAACCCCCATTAACTACAAAAACCTCTTGAGGCGCTTGAGCTTCTGGATTCTTTGTACGAGCAGAACTTTTGGGAGCTAAGTGGAACGGCCCAAATTTACCTCCAGCAGAGGTAGCACGTGAGAGACATGGGGCTGTGCTCACTTAAAGTAGAGGTAGATTTGCTCTATCAGCAGAGAGCCAGCAACAGAGAATGTGTTTTGTTTCAACAGGAAAAACCATGAACAGTAAAGATGTGGAAGTGCTGCTGGTTTGGGATGTTTAACAGCTCAGGAAGGGAAAGGTGGCATCTTGGGCATTTCGCTGGATAAATGTTTTATTAAAAAAACAACTGTGATTTATTTCCAAGTGTGTCCTGATAGCATATTTGTCTGTATATATGTAAACTATTTTAGTAGCTGCAAAATAAATACAATTGTTTGTTTTATAAAGTTTTAAGAGTTGCCTATTGAATCATAGGTGGTCAGGTTTCAGTTTTTTCACATGTTTAAGATTGGTTCCTTTTATCTTTGTACATTTGGCAACTGTATTTGACCAATGCTTTTCAAAAACTGTTAAGAACCATGAGCAGAGCAGTAGATACTGGGATGTAGGTGCAAGTGTTTGATAATTTCAGGGCTTTTCTCTAGCAGAGAACATTTCAGGGGCTGGTAATAGCTCTGAATTGTCGTTTACTTGGAGTTCTTATACTAATTCCTCAGTTCTGATTTCAGCTGTAACTAATGATAAGATGCGGTTCACTTGTTTCATTAGTCTGATACAAGAGCTGGCAGCTGACTAAAGGGATGACTTCATTCTTGTTCCACTCCTAGCAGTATCTTCCTGTACCTCTGGTGTTCTGAACTAGTACACTGTGAATTGAATGGAGGTGGAAGGACAGTCTTACAAAAAACAGCTTAGAAAGAAGTATGTAAATAGCAGAACTGGCAGCCACACAAAGACTGAGCTTATGACACGAAGACAGGAGATTCGGTGCTCTTATACAAATAAAACATGTAATCCATGTTATTTCTGTTTCAAAAACTGCACCACCCCTGCATTTATAGGGCATTAATGAGCTGTTCCCCTGTTTAAAGACAAAATAGGAAGGTGCCTGGACACTGAAGATTTAGTGTTCTCCCAAATGTTGTGCCAAACAAAGGAGAATCACCTTTTTTTATTAAAAAGTGAGGCGTATTTCCAAATATGTGGTGTGCTTAGTGTGGACAAATAAAAACGAGATGGTATACTCAGCAGCCCCTTCTGGAGGAGGGGAAAGGCTCTGGAGACTGTTCCTGCTCTTTAAATAGTAGGTCCCTTTGTAGCTGTTTGTGGCTTTGTCCTTAAAAGCCTCTCATTAAACATCACAGGTAGTTAATGCAAATCTCATCAAGTAACTCCTTCTCAGGCAGAGGTGAAGAGTAATGTCTGTTTGGGTTGCTTACAGACAGCTGATTACTATCTGCTTGTGTAATTACTTCATTGCCTGCAGCAAACATAGCCATTTGATGTGCTCCAAACTAAGTACTTCTAGAGAAATCTCATTTACCAAGTTGAACTGTCCTTCACTTGTCAGCACATCAGCAAATTAAATAGTTTGTGACAGCAAGAATGTGTGGAGAGAGAGAGCAAAGACGCTGGGTCCAGCCTTGTGACTGGAAAGGGCCTGTTCTGTGAGCTTACAGCAGACAGACTTTGGGCAAAACATGATCTTCAGGCAGCTCAACCAGCAACACTGATTTGTAAGCATTTCCAGCATGGGAAGCTGCAGTCAAACCACTCCTTGGGTTGTAAGCAGACAGCAGCTAGTGACAGCTTCCTTGCTGATAGCTAGACCCAGTGGAAAGAGGCTGCTGCCTTTGAGCACCTGTGCGATGGCAATTCCCATATCTCCTTCTACAGTGGATGTTGTAAAAGGACCTTGAATAGTGTGCAGCCTCAGCTGTTGTTTCCTTGTCTCTCACACCTCACTCTGAGTCACATTATGGTGAGCAGTGCAGTATTGAGTGTGCTAAGCAGGTTTGTAGGACTAATTTTTCTCCCCTATTCACACCAACAAAATAATTTTCCCTAAATTAAAACAAAAGCCCTG
>VZRI01002347.1:12053-30983 GCA_013397515.1 Upupa epops | reverse complement strand
CGCCGGGCCCTGGTGCCCGCTGCGTTACCCGTTAAGTCTCGCTTTTTCTAGTTTTGATTTCTTCTCTCCTGCTGATGGTGTTGGGGGCGGTGGGGGGAGGCTGCAAGCAGTGGGGCTCTGGTTTCACTGGTGTCTTTTCGCCTTGTAGGGGAAAACCCCAGGAACCGGGTTTCTCCGTGTAGCTCGGTGTCCGCCTACCGGGCCGGGCCCCGCTGTCCCACGTCGTGCCTGGGCCGGCGCCGTTAAACGATGGTTTGAGACCGTTGTGTTTCTACGGGTTTGGGGGGGCCGGACCAGTACCCACAGGGCCGTGCAGTGTCTGTCCGCTCGCTGAAAGTGTTTCTCACAGCCCTGGCGAACATTTGCGTAGGCTTTTTCTGAGTTTACTGGTGCCATTTATTTTCACTGTTATTGGTATAAAGGTTTTATTTGTATGATTCTGGTGATGATGTATTTTAATCTGTGGGTGCAGTTTTGTGTGATATAGTATCTGCTCTAGATGTAGCCTTTCTGGAATAGTTTATCTCGTTTTGTGCTTGGATCAGCTGTATCTCAGCAGCCAGGCATCTCCTGGCACATTGTGCATAAAAATATGTGTAGAGGTTTATGCCAAACAGCATCACTGTGTAGCTGAACACCCTAATGCAATTGAAAATGTTCAGCTTGTCCAGTTGGTTCTACTAATCTTAAGCTACTTCTTAGGGCTACAGACTGCACAGGCTTGAAAACTTGTTCAAGAGCAACCAAAAACATATTCATGGATAGATTCAAGCTTTAGATTGCTCAGCTTTTGTTCATTGTTTGGTGTGCGAGCTCAAAATGTTCTGTCAGACTGTCTGCACTGACAGGCAAAGTTCTGTGAACTACTCGTTCCTCCGTATCGCTCTGGTTGCTACAACAGCTTCATTAGGTAATACTTCAGATAATTAAATGCAGCAGAGGGTGTGGCCATGTGAACACTGTAAACTGTTGAAGGCTTCAATTTCTGTGAGTGTTACGACTTGAAACAAAGGTGTGCTGTATCCACTACTGGAGCAATTCATGTAAGTAGTGACATATTTCTGCAAGGGATCAAGGCTCTCAGAAATGGTACTGATGATCGGTGTAGAACTGCTGGTAGATTCCCTAGGCTATGTGTGGTGGTAACTGAAAGAACAAAATTCTAAAACCAGAAAACATTGTTCCTGTGAATGTTTTACTAAGTTTTGGTGCATAGCTTGAGTTCGCAGCTACAGCACTGGGAAGACTTTACAGATGTAATGATCTCAGTGTGGATGGTTGCTTTCAGTGTCTTTATCAGCAGTTTGTTCCACTGTGGAAGAAACATCACTTTAAAGGATAATACGTCTGATGTTGAAATTGCTTCGTGTACTGTAAATGTGTTGTTGACTTGGGTATAAGGAACTTTTTGCTCCTCCTTGCATCTGCCTGCAAACATACTGCTTGTTTCTGCTAAGAAAGTTAAGTGATGTCAGACATCTGTGGATGAAGTGTGATTAGTCTCATTGACTTCAGACTGCCTAGATGAGGCCACAGTCTGGTTAAAGTTAGGCATGTGCTTGAGATCAGGAGTGCTAGTGCACACACAGTATTAGATATGTTTTATATTGTTGTGTCTCTGGTAGTAAGATGAAGCTGCATGGCAAAAGTTAAGTGAGCACCAAGTGCTGCTACTGCTTCTTTGGCCCCTTCTGGACCAGTTCTCACATTGGGTGGTGAGACAGTGGTCTGGGTTGCCCAGGGAAGTGGTAGATGCCCCATTGCTGGAACCATTCCAGGTCAGGTTAAACAGGGCTCCGAGCAACCTGATCTTAAAAATGTTCCTGCTTACTGCCCGGGGACTAGACTAGATGATATCCAAAACCAGTGCAACCCAAATCACCACTTTTTAATTCTGTGATTGACTGCGCAGCAGCCTCGTAGAGTTTGATGAACTGGTAGGAAGGAAAAGTAGGCCATTTTCTGCTGGTGTAGTGAGTTGAAGTGGCATGTGATACAGTCAGATGAGCACTGGGTCTGTTGCAGAGGAGTGGCAAGATTGCTGGGAAAGGTAGGGAGAAATATGTGCATTCCATCATCACTGTCAAGTTGCTAAGTCTGCTTAATTCTACCTTTTAAATCATGTGTGTAACTTTCTTATTAGTACAACAATGCTTTTTGAACTGTGCTACTGATAACTATTCCAATTCATGCTTTTCAAACCACTATGAACGATATTCAAACCATGAGAATAGTTACAGTGCTAATGATAACAGAAGGGTTTTGGTAACTGAGTGCATAGAGAAAACTTTCCTGTTACAGTTAATTCCTTAAGCATGTGGCTGGTGAGGAACATGCCCATGTAACATTTATCCTTAGGTTTATAGAATGGTTCAGTTTGGAAGGGACCTTAAAGATCATCTAGTTCCAACCCCCCTGCCATAAGCAGGAATGCCCCCACTAGACTAGGTTGGTCAAGGCCCCATCCAGGGAGGGGGCATCCACAGCCTCCCTGAGCAATGTGTTCCAGTGTCTCAGCACCCTCATCGTGAAGAATTTCCTCCTTACTTCCAGTATAAACTTACTGTCTTCCAGCTTGAAACCATTACCCTAGTCTTAGCACTACAAGCCCTTGAGATGTAACTGCTTGGAAGATACATGATGTATCGTTGCATAATGATGTAACGGAATTTAATGGACTGCTCAATTAAGAATAAAAGTGATTGTATGCGTAAGTCTGAAACCTTTGTCAGTACGCTGGAGAAAGAATAGAGCAAATAAATTAACTAATCAATTATAGTAGGTTAATTAAAAAGTACTGAGTGCCCCCACAAGTTGTGGCTGTATTTTAGCTTCCTAAGAACACTTCTCACTGATAGTAGAATTTTCACCCTGACTCTGATCCATGGCATAAGAGTGAACAGGTGTAAAGAACCATCACCTTTTCCTCTGATATTTTCCAGTTGTATTAACGTGATCATGGAATCACAAAACAGCCAGGGTTGGAAGGGATCTTAAAGGTCATATAATTCCAACCCCCCTGCATAGGCAAAGACACCTTCATTAGATCAGGTTGCTCAGGGCTCCATCAACTCTGACTTTGAACACTTCCAGGGATGGAACAGCCACAATTTTCTTGAGCAACCTGTTCCAACATCTCAGCACCCTTACAGGAAAGAATTTTTTAGTAATATTGAACTTAAATCTCCCTTCTTCAAGTCTGTAACCCTTTCCCCTTGTCCTCTAACTACACACCCACGTAAAAAGCCCTAACCCAGCTTTCTTATAAGCTCTCTTCAGATATTGGAAGCCTGCTAGAAGGTCACCTTGGGGCCTTCTCTTCTCCAGTCTGATGTGTGATATTTGTTAGCAGCATATACATTGGGTGCAATTGTGTAACAAACAGAAAAGGGTTGATTTAGGCACTTAAAGATTTTAATGGGATGGAATTATTTAAAGATGAGAAAATATTCTGTTATTAGCTAGTTTGGGGAAAAGGCTTCCCAGTGGAATCCTTGCAATGCCAAGTCAGAGACAGCACTGGTTCAGTACTGTTCAATTTGTCATAGGTTTTGAGGAGGGTTTTTTTTTCTGTCTCCTGTTGTTATTGACACTTTTTTCAGGCACCATTTCTGAATGCAGTGGCATCAAATGTGACATTTTAGAACATTTTCCCTAAAGTTTTCATTCACTTTGAAAGAAAATGGCGATCAGTCTGCAGTTGACCCAGCTGCAGATGAAGCTGCTGCTCTGCTGGTGTGTCCTTAGTGTTGAGTGATTGAAAGCTGTTGTCTTAGATTCTCAAAATTGGCAGATGTGGTTCTTGTACTTGACCAAGGGGACTGACTGTAGGTTTGTAGAAGATTCCCTCTCAGTGGAGCATTGCATGTGAGGTGACAGATAGTGAATACTGACCTTTGGAAGATAGAACTTGCTGAAGAATTCGAGCATAGTGTGCTGAATGGATGTATTATGGGGTGCAAGAACTGAAATCTTCTACTGTGCAGCTTCTAGTAAGATAGGAAGAGTGAGCTTTTGTTTTGAAGGTCAGGGAAACAAATGCAAGAGTATTCTATTTGTTCTTGAAACTGGGGTATATTTTATTTCCTTTCATAAATGCAAAGATCTTTGAAGTCAAAGCAAATACGGAACTCCTGAATGGATTGGCAAACCCTTATGTGTGTCTCCTTAATAAATGGGAACATTCTTTGTGCCTTTGTATTTGGATTTCTTCACTAACAATGAATCAAATCACGCTGTCTGTCACAACAACCATTTCAGAAGATTTCCTCAGAGTACCTCCTGCATGTGATGCAGCAGAGTGAAACATCCCCCCTTTTTTAAAAAAACCCTGGGGTTTTTTTGTCACCTTTTCATCACTTACTGAAGTAGAGACTCTTCTGCAAGTTAACATGTCTTCTTGTAGCAGAAGGGTGTGGTAAAGATCCATCAGTTGGAGAGATTCAGATTCAGTAATGTTTCATTTATAGAAAAGTGTTAATATAGTTTGGGTACAAATTTAGTGGCTGACTGATGCCAATAATTTAAACTTGGAGCTTATATTTTTATTTGGCAGTGTTTTTTTATTTTGTTTCCATTTCCCCCTGTACTGTGCACTGTTGATGTCTCATCTCAAGTCTTGGGGCAGTTCTGAAAAGAAAGATCCTGAAAGGGTGGAGTGGGTCCAGAGCAGCAATGAGGCTGGGAAAGGGACTAGAGGAGAGGCTGAGGGAGCTGGAATTGTTGAGCCAGGAGAAGAGGAGACTCTGGGAGACCTTATCACTCTCTGTAACTATGTGAAGAGAAGCTGTAGAAAGGTGGGGATTGGGCTCTTATTCCAGGTAACTAGTGGTAGGAGAAGGGGGTAGGGCCTGAAGCTGTACAAGGGAAGGATTAGGTTGGATGTTACGAAGCTCTTCCTCATGGAAAGGGTGGTCAAACATTGCAATGGACTGCCCAGGGCAGTGGTGGAGTCCCCATTCCTGAAGGTGTTTAAAGACAGATAGGCTGTGGCTCTTAGTGCCCTGGTATGGCTGCTGGCATGATGTTAGGTCCTGGTCAGAGCCTGATGATCCTCTTTTGAGATCCTCATGGTCTTATCCAGCCTGAAGATAACCTCTGCCATCACTGCTGTCTCCTCAGAAGTTTTCTGGCAGAGTTATGATTCTTCTCTGTTTAATCTCAATATCAAATAATGATGGATCCAAGACCTGGATAGGCTAGAGAGCTGGGCAGAGAGAAATTTAATGAGGTACAGCAAGGGTCAGTGTAGAGACTGGCATCTGGGCAATAACAACTCCAGGTACCAGTATAGGTTGGGGACTGACCTGCTGGAGAGCAGTGTAGGAGAAAGGGACCTGGGAGTCCTAGTGGNAACAAAGATGATGAAGGAAGTAGAACCCCTCCCTCATGAGGAAAGGCTGAGGGAGTTGGGTCTCTTGAGCTTGGATGATAATGATAAGATGATAAGAGACAATGGGTGCAAACTGGAACAGAGGAGGTTTCATATCAATATCAGCAGGAAATCAGCAGGAACTTCTTCCCAGGGAGGGTAATGGAGCATTGGAACAGCCTGATCAGGGGGGTTGTGGAGTCTCCTTCTCTGGAGGCATTCAAGACCCGCCTGGATGTGTTCCTGTGAAACTTGGTCTGGGTGATCCTGCTGTGGCAGGGGGATTTGACTAGGTAATTTTTCGAGGTACCTTCCAATCCCTAATGATTCTATGATTTTATGAATTTGAAGCAGTCATTTCAGTATATAAATTTTACAAGGTGTTTCTTGAAGTTGTTCCTGGAACTTTGAGGCAACTTTTGTATTGATGTAAAATGGGTTTTTAAAAATCATTTAAATTTCTTTGCATAAAAATGTGGTATTATTCTCTGATTGATATTTCAATGGTTTTTAGTGTTTATCTAGTCCACTACTCTGCGTGCAAATTTAGAGAATCATAGACTGGTTTGGGTTAGAAGGAAAGGTCAATCTAGTCCAACCCTCTGCAGTGAGTAGGGATGTCTACCGTTGCGGCTTGCTCAGAGCCCTCTCCAACCTCATGTGGAATGGGACTAGGTATGGGACTTTGCTACCACTCTGTGTCACTATTTTAACGCCCTCATAATAAAAACTTTATTTCTTATATCTACTCTAAATCCTCCATTTGTTAGTTTAAACAATCACCCTTTATCCTGTTGCAATAAACCCATACTAAAGGTAGCAGTCCTTCTTATAAATCCCTTTAATTATTGGAAGGTCACAATAAGGTCTCCCTGATGCCTTCTCCAGGCTGAACCCCAACTCTCTCAGCCTGGCCTCAGAGCAGAGGGATCCCACGCTCGGGTCATTTCTGTGATGTCCTCTGGACCCACTCCTGTGGACACAGGTCCATGTCTTTCCAGTACTCTAGAGCTAGATCCAGCACTGTAGTGGCGGGAGAGATGTCTCACCAGAGTACATCAGAGGGGCAGAATCTCCTCCCTTAACCTGCTGGCCACAATATAAATAGTCTTATTTTTATTACTGAAGTATATTTATTTCCTATTTCTCCTCCACATCCTAGCTCTACTCTTGATAGCATTAAATTGTCTTCTCTGTCTGGTTTAACTTCTTGCAGAGACAAAGTGTTGAAATACGCAAGCACTTGTGTTTTGTTGGATGCTGCTTACTCCCACCAGCTATAGTAATAGAAGTTATTTTAGCAGCCTGTAGGAATTCAGACTTTCGTAGGAATGGACATCATTTGTAGATAGGTTTTGAAAAGCTGATAGATTTCTCCCACCCTTTGACAGGGGGGAAAGAGGGAATCTAAACCTTTGCACTTAGGAAGATGATTACGCTGGCACTAGAAGCTCGTGCAACATCACCTTCCTGAAACTGTAGACAGCTCCAGCCTGCTCGCTGCGTTTTTTTCAAACAGCAGCAACCTGAATGAAACCAAACTGCTGGCAGATTTCAGCTGGCTGCACTGAGGCCAGTAAGAGTGAGCAGCACTGTGCACTTGGAGCAGGCACTGAGGGCTTTGTTAGGAAAAATCCAACAGGACACTTAGTTATTCTCCAGCTTGTACCGAAAGGAGAAGTTGAGTGGCCTCTTACAGAGAGGCATCCTCTAGTGTTGAACCAAGGCACTGAGACGGAACCATTGACTGCCAGCGATCACCAGCACAGGTTTGTGAGTGACAGAAATAAGGAGCTCTCAGAAGTGTGTTTGCTAGTGGTCTGTCACCTCCAGTAAAAGGACTCACAGCATGAGGTGTGTAGTGAACAATTTCACAGCTAAACTGAGGGAGAGTGGTCTGAACAATCAGGTAGTGAGGTGGATTGTGAACTGGCTGTAGGTTAGAGGCCAAAGAGTAGTGGTCAGTGTGACAGAGTCTAGTAAACCTGTATCTAGTGCAGTCCCCCAAGGGTTGGTACTGGAGCCTGTACTATTCAATCTATTCATTAATGACTTGGATGAGGAAATAGAATGCACTGTCAGCAAGCTTGCTGATGACACAAAGCTGGGAGGGATGTCTGACACAGCAGAGAGCAGTGTTGCCATTCATCAGGACCTGGACAGGCTGGAGAGTTGGGCAGGGAGGAATTGAATGAAATTCAATAAGGGCAGTGCAGAGTCTGGCATCTAGGCAAGAATAACCCCAGGGGCCAGTATAGGATGGAGACTGACCTGCTGAAGGGCAGCGTAGGAGAAGGACACCCGGGGGTCCTGGTGGCCGGGATGAGCATGAGCCAGCAATGTGCCCTTGTGTCCAAGAAGGCCATTGGCATCCTGGAGTGGATTAGAAAGGGGGTGGATAGTAGAAGGAGAGTGGTTCTCCTCCCCCTCTACTCTGCCCTGATGAGACTGCATCTGGAATATTGTGTCCATTTCTGGGGCCCTCAGTTCCAGAGGTCCAGTTACAGCACAGAGCCATAAAGATGTTGAAGGCAGCAGAGCATCTCCCTGATGAGGAAGGGCTGACAGAGCTAGGTCTCTTTAGCTTGGAAAAAAAGGAGACTGAGGGGTGACCTCATTAATGTTGATCAATATGGAAAGGGTGGGTGTCAGGAGGAAGGAGCCTGGCTCTGCTCAGTGTCATCCAATGATAGGACAAGGGGTTATGGGTGTCAGCTGGAACATAGGAGATTCCACATAAATATGAGAAGGAACTTCTTGATAAGGGTAACAGAGCACTGGAAGGGGTTGCCCAGGGAGGTGGTGGAGTCTTGTTCTCTGGAGACATTTGAAACCTACCTGGCCATGTTCTCGTGTAACTTGATCTAGGTGATCCTGCTGTGGCTGGGGGACTGGACTGGATGATCTTTCAAGGTCCCTTCCCATCCCTAACATTCTGTGATTCTGTGATTAATCTAGTACTTTTTGTAGAGTTAAGAAATATGTAGCGTATATGTCAGTGCTGCGTTCACAGGACATCATAAAGTACAGAGATGTGTGTGTATTACAAATCTAGTCCTAGATTGTAACCGTAGTAGTAATTCTAAAAAGAGTAAATCCCACCTTATTATACAGAGGAGAATACTTAATCCCACTAAAAAATGTTGCTTGTTCAGAAGTTCTTTTTTTACTCAATTTACATATGGAGTATGTTTTGTTATATTTGTATTTGGACAAGAAACTAATAATGGCCTGAGATGACATTTCCAGCAGCTCTCAAAATTGATTCTTCATGGAACACACTTGTTTTCTACTTTTCTAGCACAACAGCCCTTTGATACAATGAGGAAGAGGATCAGTTAGATAGTTTTCAGTGCAGGGCAGTGCATGGTTAAGAGCATGAGTGATGTGAGGCACAGAGCTGTTGTTCTGCCTGGATGAGCTCTGCAGCACCTGTCCTAGAAGCAGAACTTTCTAACTTCATGTGACTTGCTGCCCTAAAGAAGTACTTGAAAGCCATAACATCTCTCGTTTCTTTCTAGAATTTCTGCTTAATTGACCTCACTAACGTGTGAGTGTGTGGTTTTCTATACCTACATGTGTAACTTCATAGAATCATTAGGGAAAGGATCTCAAAAGATCATCTAGTCTAGTCCCCCTGCCACAGCAGGATCACCTAGACCAAGTTGCACTGGAACACATCCAGGCGAGTCTTGAATGCCTCCAGAGAAGGAGGCTCCACAACCCCACTGGGCAACCTGTTCCGATGCTCCGTTACCCTCCCTGGGAAGAAGTTCCTGCTGATATTGATATGGAACCTCCTCTGTTCCATCTTGCACCTATTGCCCCTTGTCCTATCACCAGATGACCTTGAGAAGAGCCTGGCCTTATTCTCCTGTCACTCATCCCTCACATATTTATAGACATTTAACAAGATCACCCCTCAGCCTCCTCCAAGCTCAAGAGCCCCAGCTCCCTCAGCGTTTCCTCATAAGGGAAGTGGTCTGCTTGACACCCTCCAGCAGCTCTGTGTCCTTCTTGAGCTGAGGGGCCCAGGGCAAGAAGATGTGGTCTCGCTAGTGCAGAGTAGATGGGGAGAAGTACCTCTCCCGATGTGCTAACCACCCCTCTTCCCCTCTTCTGATTCCACCCCCCTCCCCGAGTTCCTCTCATGTCTTTTTTTCCTGGCTGTAGTGCCCTTTGTGCAGTTCTGTTCTGCCGTTTCCTTTGACAGAGATCGGTGACACGACATACTCATCTGTCATTGGCCGAACTGGTGATTTTTGCCAAACGTTCATAGGATCAAGACACTGAAGACTCAGGATAGTATGCTGCTGCTGTTACCCTTTCATGTGCAGAATTTCAGTGCAGTCATCCTCAGACCTCCTGGAGAGCCTATTACTGTGATCTACTTATGTGACAAACAAGAGCAAAACCCTCTAGCCACAGAATTACAGGATTTGTTAAACAACACAAGCTGTAAAGATGTTTGTGATATGTTGCTAATCTTCTGATCTGGTTGAGGATGTGACTGAAATCATTATGCAAGCTCAACATTAATCATAGTGATTTAGGTTATGTTTTGTAGCATAGGATGCGTTTGTTCACCTCTCTTATGGCTTTTTCTGTAGATAAATCGATGCAATGTGGAGCAACACATCCATTGAGGTGCCTCTACAAAACCCAAAGCGTAACCAAACCAAGGATTCTACCAGAGGTACAGATTTTTGCTGTTCTGTTGCCTTATTTTTGGGTTGTTTGAAACTTGGGAAGTTTTGTAGAAAGTATTCTCCTTCCTCAATTTAGAAGCTAAGAGCACATGTTTTATGGCTTCCTTTTTGTAGAAAGCAGTTTCATTATGTGATGTTTGGAGTATTTGCTGATGTGAGTTAGGAACTGCCAGCCTGTTATGTGGTTGCCAAGATGGCACAGAACCAGTTTTTTTTCTGAGGGCTGAAGAGGAGGAGCAGTGCTGGATAGAAATCAGGAGCTGAAGGCTCTTGAAGGAAGTATGGAAGAACCTGGGAGACAGTTACTCCTGACTCTTGCTCAGTTCCAAAGTGGTGAAGCACTAAAGACACTTAAATGGCTGCAGTGCTACTGTCTCCCTGAACTGGAGAACTGCTGTTACCTTGTTATTGTTGCCATTACTATGTAATTTAGAAAAGGAGAGGCAAAAAACCCCTCAAATAAAAATTACATTCATCCATGAGAGGAAAGAAGTCTCTAGAGCAGCTAAGTGGCATTGAATCTGTGGTTCAGGGTTGGTCTTAAAGAGTCCTCACTATGACAAAACTGGACTCCAGAAGTTACTTGAAAGTAGAGACAGATGATTATTGTATCTGTAAGAAGACATTATTGATGATTGCTTCCTACGATACATTCAGTTTCTTGTTAAATTATGTGCCTTGTGAAACCAAGGTGTTCTGTAGACGTCAAGCACCATCTCTTGAAGTCAGAGTGAAGTTGTTTCTATGCTACTTCCTTAACTGTTTTCCTTTGTGCTGTTGAATCTCACCTGAGATGGAATTGGCATCTTGTTCACCATAAGGAAAAGACTACTACTGATGCACATTAGGGTTGTGTAAACTATTGCATTAGAAGAAAGCTATTAGAAACCTGAAGAAGAGAGGAACTGAGGAAGTCAAGTATTTTAACTTGGTTTTTGAGTAGAGGCTTTCAGTGACCATGTTTACTGAAGAAGAAATTGGAAGGTGGGGGAGAAGGTATGCTGTAGTGTAATGGACAAATGAAAGATGTTCGTGTTGGGGTAGATCAGTAGCTTTATTTTGTCTTCTAAACACCTGTAACGTGCAGTAGGTTTGATTTCAAGTATAATAATGCATTGAGCCAGGGCGGACTCATTAAATACTTCAGTGCTCTGTTAGGCTCAGTCCTGACTGATAACTGCAGCTCATAGAGTAGATTTAGATGCTGGAATTGAGTCATTAAAGGCACTTGATTAATGAACCCATGAAAATTGCTTTGAAGCAACATTTTACTTCATTGTTTTCCGTATGGTAACAAGAAATGC
This sequence comes from Upupa epops, assembly GCA_013397515.1. Classification (NCBI taxonomy): domain Eukaryota; kingdom Metazoa; phylum Chordata; class Aves; order Bucerotiformes; family Upupidae; genus Upupa; species Upupa epops. Next base: position 19,599 of record VZRI01002347.1, on the reverse strand, counting down.
ATTTCTTTGTTTCTCCCCTGAAAGATCTATCTGCAGCATGGGCTACTTTTTCTCAGACTAAAGCTGCTGTAAGTACTGATTTTCCCTTCCTTTTTCATTTTTTTTTCAGATCAGTTAAAGGCTACAAAAGCGTTACCCAAAGTAGTATTTTGCTCAGTCTTTGTCTGATAAACACTTTGAGAAGAGGGCAAGCAGTTGGAGTAGATGCATGTTAAACACTTGTACCTTGCAGAAAGTCTTACTATACACAGTAGCAGAAATTTTTGCCATGGCAAGGTTAGTTTTGAGTGTAATACTGCCTTCTTTTATAAGAGAAAGTGGCCAGGCTCTTCTCCATGTCATCTGGTGATAGGACAAGGGGCAATGGGTGCAAGCTGGAACATAGGATGTTCCATGTAAGTATCAGAAGGAACTTCACAGTGAGAGGAACAGAGCGTTGGAACAGGCTGCTCGGGGGGATTGTGGAGTCTCCTTCTCTGGAGACATTCAAGACCTGCCTGGATGTGTTCCTGTGTGACTTGGTCTAGGTGATCCTGCTGTGGCAGATGATCTTTTGAGGTTCTTTCTGATCCCTAATGATTCTATGATTCATGTTTCTTATCTTTCTGAAAACTTACAAAAAATAGCTCTCCCCTGCTTACCCAGTTCATTCAGGAACAGAGGCAACACCAGTGTATTTCATAATTTTCCATCTTCTGAGCTCTTTTCCAGAGCTTTATACTTACTTTTGTGGGGTTTTTTTAAGAGCTGAGCATCAGTGTGGGATTTTACTTGTGCAATCCTGTATCATGCTCCATTTTGCAAAGAGTATTACGGAATTTATTCCAAGTGGAGCTAATATTTAAGACTGAGTGGCATGTTAATTTTTTTCACAACAGCCTACTTACAGAATCAAAACTATGCAACAAAATCTCATTTAGATAATATTTTTAAACAAAGCTTAATAATCTGATGTAGTTTCTGGCCAAAAGGCTACACAGCTTTGCAGCATTGGCCTTCTAAAGTTGCTTTTGCTTGCAGTTTTATTCTTTATGATAACAAAGAAAAATTTGTTTCATAAGGGGAGGAAAAATGTAGCTTGAAAATTGAAAACAATACTTTAATTTGCATTATCATCAAATTCTAGCTACGTCATATAGAGAACAAATTAGAAATCGCTCCCACCAGCGCCACAGTATTTGATTCTGTGATGGATTATAAGAAGCCCTCTGCTAGTGCCAGCAAGAAGATAAGCAAAACCGGTGAGTATTACCCTGAGGTAGGTAGCCACTGCATTCTGGGAAAACTAGTTCTCCTCCCTACCCCCAAGTTGTCTGCTGCTCATGATTTTTATTCATGAAACTTTTGAATGTCCAGGCTAAGTGCATATTCACTTGCCATAGCTTAGGAAGGAAATGCGCTGCTGTAGTCACTTGGTTATTGAGAGTGACAGGACTGTCCCTACGCTGTAAGTGAGCAGTGCTTATCCCATTCCAGGGTTTGGTGGGGAGTTTGAATAACAGCTGGGTTGGTCTATGTATATGCCTGGTTTTACACAGGACTAGCTATTTATGGTTTTTTAATGTTTGTCAACTGTTCCACCCTGTTAGAATGCTAAACCTGATGCTTCCTTTACTTCACTTAGGGAGAACACTTGCTTATAAAAATAAGCCTTTAATTTGAATACTATTCAGATGCAGTGTTTCAGTAGTGGGCGGCTAGAGAACAGCCAGATGGACCTCTAGTGGCAACACTAAAACTGAACAGTAAAGTTAATTACTTACATGTAATGTTTAAGCATTATTCTCTTTAAATATGATCGTTACTTTAAGCACTTAACTACCTTTCTCTTAGTGGTCGAAATCAGCTTGTTGAAAAAGAAAGGGAGTATTTAAATGGCTATTTTGGAGGGCTGCTCAAATCCAAGAAAAATTGTGTCCTTAATTGTTCAGCTCCAAGATCTTTCTCTTTTGGGAGAGATCGGTACATAAAAGATTCTTTGGTTTCTGCTTCAGCTTCCCAGTCCTCCAACCAGAATAAATTCAGCAGGGAGAAGTCCTCACACAGCCTTCGTCACACGGCCACTCTTGAGAGCAATGTGAAAAAAAGTAATTGCGTGAAATTTTGTGAACCATTGGCTTCGTACAGGTTAGTGTTGGGACCGTTTACTTTAAAGAAAAATATGCCAAGATCAGAACTGAGCTAAAAACTGATTCCTTCCTCCACTCACCCACCCACACGAGGAACATTGACTAAAGTCAATGTTCTTTTTTTCACAAGGTGTATCCCTGATAAATAGCTTGGTTGTATTGGTAATAGTTTTTTACTGGATTCTAAAACATGCTTGGTGGTTTTTTCTAAATGTTCTCCCAATGAAGTCAAATTGCTATTGACTTAGTGTTGGGACAGTGCTGATATTTTTAGCTTTACTTCATCTCTATTAATAATTGTTATCCTATAACATCTAGTTTTGGTCTTCTTTTCCACTTCTTATATTAATTGTGTGATTCTTCTCCTTCCTTGATACGTGAGAGGCTGATTTATGGTTGTGTAGTCTTGGGTCAGTTTTGTTAATTGAACAGCTCTGTCAGTTATCTGGAATAGCTTATGTACTTCAGTTATTTGTGTTAAAAACATGCAGTAACTTTAATAGACTTCAGGGAAAAGAAGAAAATGAAAGAAGCTAGACCTACACCATTATACCCAGTAGAAAAGAATAGCCTTCTTTCAGTCGCAAGACTGCATGACATTGACGGGATTAATTCTGTAGATTTCCCTTGGAGCTGCTAAGTTAACATGTTACTTCCTCTCAGAGGGCAGCCTGTAATCAATGCTTAAAGTGTGCACAGGCAAATAAGACTACAGCTGACAAGTAGAACAGTGTGTATTTGTATACACCACTGGTGGAATTCTGCGCCGTTAAACCACTCAACTTGTATTATGTTGATTAGTAATGATTACTGCACTATGTAGTAGGAGAGTGCTACTAGGGAGAGGCAATTTCACAAGTACAGTGTTAAGGGCTGCCTTAAATTGGTTCTTTAAATGTACTTGCTGAAGGAGCAAGCTGTGTAGCTTAGGTGCCAGATTTCTACATAATCAGCCTCTTAGCGATAAATTTATGAAATGTATTTTTGTAGTAACAACATACGTACTGCTAGTCTGTTGTTCTGTGTAAAAATAGTGCGAAGAGATCCTTAGCTTGCCATTTGTTGCAGCAGGTTCTTGCCTTTTTAATGCCCAAATGCAGGGCACAGTTTCTTGGTGCAGTGTTTTGTTTTCTCAGCTAATGAGTGTGCTGTTGAAGCTCTGCATGTACACATTGCTTTGCTTTAGAGAACATGTATTAATGCTTCTCCTACCTTTTACACTTAAGTTTTATAAAGTGTTTTGTAAATGCTGCTAATGAATGTGCTGCTTGCTGTGTTGGAAGGTTCTACCGTTGTATTTCTGATGGTTACTTACTATTTTTCTTCTGTTATGTCAGAGATACATATATCTCTTTGTTTTATCACAGTTCTAGCCAACCTGAGCAACTACTCTCCGGTTTGGACTTGAGCAAAGCAGAAGGGAAGACTGAAATAATAGCTCGCATGGTACATGACCGAGATAAGCAGGACCTACAGAGCAGAGATTTTGAAATCCCTATTTCTTCTGCTGCAGATGAGACTGTTGTTAGGTATTTGAATGACCGACCAGCAATTGATGCCTTGCAGAACAATGAGACATTTCTTAAGTTTGCCACACCTCCACGGTTGAAAGAGGAAACAGCTAGTTCTTCCAGAGGAGATGAGAGTAGCAGTGAAGCTCGAAGTAACACATCACAGGAGAGTGAACGGACAGTGTCTTCCACTTCTGCCACAAACGCTTCTATTTCTTATAGACTGGAAATCTTGCAATGGCAACAGCATCAAGCCAAGCTGGAGAAGTTGAAGAAGCGGATTCGAAAGCAGAGGGAGCGTTCTGAAGAGCTGGGTGGCAGAGGGCAGCATTCAGAACATACTGAGCAACCTGTTGTGATCAGAAATACGGAGAATACTGTGATTCCCAAAGTCAGGAAAGTGACATCTGTGACTACTGTTCCGTCATACAGAGGTACAGTATCCCTCTCTGTTGCTTACTTGTGGTGAAGGAGTAACGTTCAATTCATTGTGCAACGTGTCACAGCATGAACACGGCTTGTAGCTGTGTTTGGGTTGTACAGGAGTGGTCAGCAAGGTTTGATCACAGATGTGGACAAGAAACTAAAAATCTTGTCAATTATCAGAAGTGTGGGTACTTCTGACATTCCTCTTGTCTCTTCTCACTAACTACTGTAAGAAGTATTAATGTTTGGGTTTATTTCAGTGTGTTCTTCTATGCTCCCAGAGCATACTACCATGGTATTGATTATGAAAGCCTTTTACATTTCTAGTAATTTTTCTTCACCCAGTCTGCTGTCTTTCAGCTGTGAGCAAGTAGGAGACTGGTATACTGTTTCCTTCTTGTTTAGCATTAAAAATTCAAGTAATGCCTTTCACACAGAGCAGTTTCTCACCCCTTCCACTCTGAAGAAGCTTTATTTATATTTTATGTAGATACTTTAAACTCTCAAATCGTTTGTTTTCAGGTTTCAATCCTGTTGAAACAAGGATTCACACTCCAGATGGAAGGGCCTGGCCTAAGGAAGGATTATGCGTTAGCCGGGAGTCGCATACAGATGTAGCGCTGCAGTTAGAAGGTGAGGCATGAACTGAACAGATCAAGCCACGCAACCTTCTCTAAGAGGCAGAGAAGTTTGTTTTGTACAAGTCTACAAAGTCATGGAAACCAAAATTGAAGGAATGACTGTTCTCTCCACAGGAGGAGTAGCTTGTTGAACACAAAAAAATCCAATCCTTTTTGCCATTCTCTTCTTAAAATGCTTCTAATAGATAATCCTTACTGAAAGAGTCAAGTGATAGCTTTTCTTTGCAACAGAAGTTATTGAAAAGTCTTCGTTAGAACAATTTTTGTGTAATTTTGTAACTTACATATATGTGTTTGCCTCATTTCATGCAGTTTCCTGTTTAAAAGGACAAAGCCAAACCATTTTTCGTTTTGATGAAACCTGTGTTGTCTCATTGGAGCAATTCTGGGTTTTTTCCATCCCCAAGACAGTTTAAGGGGTTTGTACACTGTGTGTAGAAGCCTGAATTCTGTCTCCTTCAGTATGGTGTCAGCACACTGTCACTAGTCCTGAAGCTGCTGTGGGAGTTGTTAGTGTTTTAATTGTATGGGTATCTAGAGGGGAGATGGGGAGCATCTGTTATGGAAAGTTTCTCAGAATACTATTTCAAGTGGAGTAGGTAGCCTACTGCAAAGGGTGAGATTATATGGCATTAAGTTGCTTTAGTGTCTCTGAACTTGTAGAACTTTATTCCTTAATATCAGAAAATATCACAAGTCTTTAAGTTCTTAGAGAAATTTGTGTCCCAGAGATTGAGTGTTCCCTGAGGAGGGGGAGAACAGGTAGATGAGAATAAGGTACCTTTTAAATAATCTAGATTTTATTTCCTCTCAGTATTATAAGATTTGGTTGGGATATGGGAAGGAAAACTGTAACTTTGCAGTGGTAAATTAACATTACTTTTGGGCTTTATTCTACACAAAAGTGTAGGAGGGAATATTGAATGCTAAAAGCATAGAAAACTTACTTATTTGCCTGTGATTAATGATCTTTTGAAAAAAATTAAATCTTATTGTTGCAAATTGGCAACCCAGGAAAAACCATAATCTTTTAGGTGAACTCAGTTTGCAATGCAGTATTCTGATTCTGTGAGCAAAGATCAGGTAAACAGGCTGTGGGTTTGCTTGGCAGTTTTGCTGTTAGAAGACTGAAACAGTAATAATGTTTTATGTTTTCAGATGGTACTGTTCCAAGAGCCAGGCTCTATCTGTTTTTCACTCTGGAAGCTGCAGTCTCATTGCAGTTCTTTTCTCTGTGTGACCTGCTTTTGATTTGCTAGGCTGGTTACAGTGGAGTGATGTAAGGTTAAATTGTTTTTGACTAACTGAGGTGGGGGATGTGGAAGAGATCATATTAATAAAAAGAATGCAAAATAAAACCTCCTGAGAACCTCTAGTTACTGTTAGGCATCTTAAGAATTTGATGACAAATAACTTTTCTCATTGATCAGAACATCTAAGACTGGAGGAAAATGCAATGAGGTTGTAAACCTGTGTGTCTTTATATGTTCATAGTATAGTGTCTGATATGGAAATTATTAGGCTTTGGTTTTCATCTACGTGCACAGCTAGGTAAGGCACTGAGAAAATCTGCAGTCACTGAACTTTTTTGTATCAGAAAGAAGAGCTGCTGCTTTTCGATGAAATTGGTTTATTATAATCACTCGTGAGCATCAGCCCGTGAAAGCAATGCCAAATCTCTGAAGACTTGTAATATACTCTAGCATTTCTTTATTTTTGTTAGTTTTGACAAGTGTTATTCACTGGCTTATTGAAACCCCAATTTTGGAAAGGTTTTGTTGAGCAGGTCCAATTAAAAAGCCATTTGAATTGTATTCAGTGGACTTCTGCCTGTGAAAAGAAGGAGCTGTGTGTATGTTTGCCCATATTCCTGACCTGATGCCCTGTGTAGAACAGCTGTTACGGAATGTGTCTCCTTTCTGACCTGAAAAGAAGATACTGAATAGCACACAGTTTACACAGGTTATTAGGGTTGGAAGGGACCTTCAAAGGCTGTTGGGTCCAACCCTCCTCCTGAGCAGGATACAGATTACTGAAAAGCATAACTGCCTAAAAGTCTAAATCAACCACACAAAAACTCTTCCAGACAGGTCTGAAACATCTCCAGAGATGGGGACTCCACAACCTCCCTGGGCAACCCATTCCAATATTTAATAACCCTTACTGTGAAGATGTTTTCCTCATATTGAGGCAAAACTTTCTGTGTTCAAGCTTGCATCATTACCTTTTGTCCTGTCTGATGCAGCTGAAAAGAGTAATTCCTTTCTTCCTGTCACCCAATCCTCATGTATTTATGGGCAGTAATTAAATCCCCTTGTAGCCTTCATTTTTCCAAACCTCCAATCATCCTCATAGCTCTGCAATGAACTCTCTCAATTAATTCTCTGTCTCTCTTGAATTGTGGACACCAGAACTGGACACAGTATTCCAGGTGCTGCCTCACTAAAGCAGAATAAATGGTAGAATAACTTCTCTTGATCTGCTAGCCATACTCCTCTTTATCCATCCCAACACCCTATTGGCCTTCTTGACCACAAGGGCACAGGGCTGATCCACTTTTAGTTTGTACAGTTGGGTGTGTACAATCCGTTGTATCCAAACTGTTCCATGCTAATATAAGGTGTAAGATCTCTGATGTCTATAGAAGTACTTTTCCTTTCTGCATTGAGTCTTGCACATGTAACTTAGTTGAGCAGTTGGGCTACAGGATATTGTATCGACTTCAACCTTCCAGAAATTCTATTGGAAAACTGTTCAGGATGTGCTCTACTAGAACAAAATTGCTATTCTGTGAATGCAATGAGTGGGAAGCAGCCTGCAGTTTCCTAGTACCAGGAAG
>VZRI01002347.1:0-10735 GCA_013397515.1 Upupa epops | reverse complement strand
CCTGGGCAACCCATTCCAGTATTTAATAACCCTTACTGTGAAGATGTTTTCCTCATATTGAGGCAAAACTTTCTGTGTTCAAGCTTGCATCATTACCTTTTGTCCTGTCTGATGCAGCTGAAAAGAGTAATTCCTTTCTTCCTGTCACCCAATCCTCATGTATTTATGGGCAGTAATTAAATCCCCTTGTAGCCTTCATTTTTCCAAACCTCCAATCATCCTCACAGCTCTGCAATGAACTCTCTCAATTAATTCTCTATCCCTCTTGAATTGTGGACACCAGAACTGGACACAGTATTCCAGGTGCTGCCTCACTAAAGTAGAATAAATGGTAGAATAACTTCTCTTTATCCATCCCAACACCCTATTGGCCTTCTTGACCACAAGGGCACAGGGCTGATCCACTTTTAGTTTGTACAGTTGGGTGTGTACAATCCGTTGTATCCAAACTGTTCCATGCTAATATAAGGTGTAAGATCTCTGATGTCTATAGAAGTACTTTTCCTTTCTGCATTGAGTCTTGCACATGTAACTTAGTTGAGCAGTTGGGCTACAGGATATTGTATCGACTTCAACCTTCCAGAAATTCTGTTGGAAAACTGTTCAGGATGTGCTCTACTAGAACAAAATTGCTATTCTATGAATGCAATGAGTGGGAAGCAGCCTGCAGTTTCCTAGTACCAGGAAGTACTCTTTGTTACTGAAAGAGGCAAGGGGGCAAATGAGATTTCTGGAAATGCAGTCACTGGGGCTGATTCTCTTCCCTGTGCTAGGGATGTAATTTAGCGGTGAGCTTGGCAGTGCTGGGACGAAGGTTGGACTTGATAATCTTAAAGGTCTCTTCCAAACAAAGAGATTTCATGATTTTCTTGTCAGCTTCAAAGGCAAGTGGAAAATCGGTAAGGAAGGAATATTAAGGGGAAATACTCTGAAAATTCCTTTCCTTCATACTCTTAATAGGTAGGACCTCTTGTTTTGACTTTCATACTTCCTATGAGCATCCAACAAGGAGCACATTCAGCTGTCGTTGGGGGCTGTAAAAGTTAGTATTGGCATCTAAGGAAAGAAGAGGAATGAGAAAACAGTGGTAATTAATAATGGCCATGGAGCTCTTTCTCTACAGTTCACTTTGAATATTAAGAAAAGAGCATCATAGAATCCTCATGACTAGAAAGGACCTTCAGGATCATCAAGTTCAATCCTCATTCCAACATCTCCACAACCCCTAGACCATGGCTCAAATGCTGTAGCTACTTGCCTTTTAAACACCTTCAGGGATAGTGACTCCACCAACTCCCTGGGCAGCCTGTTCCAGTGTCTAACCACTCTCTCAGGGAACAACTTCTTCTTAATGTCCAATCTAAACCTCCCCTGATTCAACCTGAGGCCATTTCCCCTCGTCCTATCCTTAGGAATTTGTCAGAAGAGACCAACACTAGCCTTGCTACAACTGCCTTTTAGGTAACCGTAGGGAGCTATAAGGTCTCTCAGCTGTCTCTTCTCTAGACTAAACAACCCCAGTTCCCTCACCCGATCCTCAGGACCTGTTTTCCAGACCTCTCCCCAGCCACACTGTCCTTCTCTGGCCCCACTTCAGTGCCTCAATTTCCTTCTTATCTTGTGGCACTCAAAACTGGACCTAGGAACTCAAGATGAGGTCTCACCAGTGCAGAGTACAGGGGCACCATCATCTCCCTACTTCTGATGGTTACACTATTCTTGATCCAGGCCAGGATGCCACAGGCCTTCTTGGCCACCTGGGCACACTGCTGGCTCCAGTTCAGCTGGCTGTCAACCAAAACCTCCTTTTCCACTGGGCAGCTCTCCAGCCCCTCTTCCCCAAGCCTTCAAGGTGTGTAAACTCAAGTGGTTTAACAAATCCTTAAACAACCCTCTTGATCAATGCTTGTCTCTACCCTGAACAGCTAGGAAGCCAACCCAGTGAGGTGGCGATTGAAGACATGTCTTGGGTTTCCTTTTTGCTCTTTGCCCTAATGTGAAGCCATGATAAAATTGTCTGCATCTTTAGATGTTTTCAGACTTTAGTTTGAAAACTAGTTGCATCATAGATGAGGACTTAGTTAATACAGAATAGTTCTGCATCACTGAGTGAATTCTGTGACGTGTTTTGCTGAAAGTAGAGCGCACGGGTATCCTGTTTCTCATTCTCCAGCATAGAGGCAACGAATGAATGTGCTGTCATCCGTTCATGTGGAAGCAGCAGCCCTCGTGTTTCAGGACTGAAGAAACTGTGTTCTTGTAGAGCATTAATGCTGTAAAATGTAATCTTCGTAGTAGAAAGACCCTAACATTTCTTCCTGTCAAACTGTCAACCTTTCTTTTAAAGTTGAAAATGACTTTGTAAAGATCTGTTGTGGTGTTGCTGTGCTTTTGCTGTGTTCCAGCACGTAGGTAAACGGCGCTTGAGTCAAAATTTTCCCACCATGAGGAATTTAAACTGCTGCACTGGGAGAGGTTGATCTTAATATGTGATCTGGGAGAGTCAGTGAGTTTAATTGTGTTTCTAAGTTGTGTTTTTTAAATTTAAGCATCGAAGCAAGCTTGTTATTTTACTTTCTTGTCTACAGAATGGCACTCAACAGATTTCTTTGATGCTTTTTTTCTTTTCCATTTTTAGGGAATGCAACAGCAAAAGAAAAACCTAGTGAGAGAAACAAAGAGAAAAAAGCAAGCAGAACAGTACGCAAAGTGCGAAAACTAGCACGGCTGCCAAGTCCAGACTCTTTAGAAGGTGATTATTGTAGAGGGGTGACAGTTGCTTGGCTTTCAGAGATGAGTTTCTTCTCAAGGAATAAGGAAAACTATATTGCTTTTCTCAGATAGGCAGTAATGCTGTTACGGTGTGTTTGTAGACTGTATGCTGCACCAGGGGTGCAAGTGAGTTAGGTAGTGGTTGGTTGGCCCTGTGTGCTTTTCTTTGTTACGTTTTTGTTGTTCTGTTCTACTATTCTGCCTTTCCCCTTGTTGTGTATGCAAGTTCCCTGACAAGTCTTACAAATCTTGACATTTTTAAAGGAGTGGGTATTTCTTTGGCCAACTAAGAATTGTTATTTCCCTGTTGTCTGACACTTGCACTGTCTATTAAATGAAATGAAGGTATTTAGAGATGATTATGGGAGCAGTTTACTGTAGAATGGTCCTTTATAGTAGAAAATGAAATCAGCTACCTGTGGGATCTGTCAGTGCTTCCTAGTTTATTGGTATATATCACCGAGTGATAAACTATGTAAACTGGGTAAAAGAAAATAGCCCCTTGAAAAACTAGCTGAGCAGTTAAATATGCTAACGTTTGAAGCAGGATTCAGGAGTCTTTTTGGTGTCATTAAAGTGACTAAATGTTTTATTACAAGCTAGTTTGAAAACTGGCATGTTAATTCTTATCATTTCCAAACCAGAACACCAAAAGTAGGCTTAATCTGCCAGATGTCAACACTCTTGATCTAGGGCTGTGGATTGATCAATATACTATGCTGTCGTAGAGTTAATAGACAGTGAGGCAGTGCACCAAAACCTACAACAGTTTGCTTGGGGGATTACATACGAAGTGATGTGACTGTGTAATGTTAGGTGTTGTTTGTAGAAGAAGAATTGGGAAGGCTTCACATCTGCTTTCCATTTGGTTTTAATTTCATGCAAAATAGTTTTGACTCCAATCACACCAGAGCTGATTTTTTTCATTCTTTAAATATACACAAGGTTAAACATCTCGTGTACATCTTGGGCATCTGTCTCCCTTTTAAGGTTGTATTTCTCCTTACACTAAATAACCATAATCAGTAAAAAAAACCCTGATGAAGTAGAAGAAGCTGCTTAAAAAAATTATTACAAAGGCTTGTGTAGAGAGTGAATATGTTCTTTCACACACAGAATACTCATGGTTGGAAAGGACCTCCTAGATCACTGAGTCCAACCATACCCACATCAACAAAAGACCTAAATACCTGAGAGACTGAAAAACAAAATAACTCCCTCTACCTTGCATGTCAGTATGTTGCGATAATGAATCACAGCATAAGTCATAAGTATGGATTTGCTCCTTCCTATGCTGATCAATTCATACCAGAGGAACTATACTAGCATGTGACAGTGTGGAGTGAGGCTGGTGCCCGGAGATCAGCTGCAAGTTTTAATGGGAATGGTTATTCTCTATAATGGATCAAATGTGAGAAGAACGATTGCCTAGCACATGAGCCCCAGATCTGAGTGGCATATCCACTATGGTCTGTCCTCCTCCAGTCACAGCTATCAGAAACCTCTAAACCATAGCCAAGGCTATAAGTAGCCACAGCTCATAGTCTGCTCCCTTAGCACTTTGTAGGTCAAACAGCTGATGTGAAATGGAAGATGACATTTCACGCTGCCTTTTTAAACACATGGAAGTAACGAGAGAGTGAGTTTGACAGGAGAACTCTGTTGACTGATACATCTTATAGTAACACGTTTCAAGCGGGTAATTTACAATGCAAGTAAAGATTACTGTTAGTAAATGCATCAATAGTGGGCTACAGGCTTCTGACTGAACAGGTTTCCTCCTTCTAGTTTAAAAGAATAGAAAGAAGAGGAAGGCAGGGTGAGAACTGATGACCAGGATTGCCAAAACACAGCTCTGCTGTGCTGGATTTCACTTGAATTTGCTTTGGTGAAATGTCTGCAAAGTCCTATTGGGCCCAGGGGAGAGTCCCTTTTTGTCTGGCTGTGGTGTGGGTTTGTTTAGGCAGCGCTGTCAGAGGTAAGACCTGAACTTGAGTAGTTAGAAACCAACTGCAAATTGGTATTGAAGTTAGGTGCTTTTCTAGCAAATGGTCTGAATTAGATTAATAATGACTTTCTATTTCATTTGATGTTTTCCTCCACAGCTCTTTTACACATCAGTAATTAAAAAAAAATATTAATAGGATTGGAAATTACTGGGATGAAAGATAAGTTAAATAGCATTTAATCTAATTTCATTTAATCCCCTGGAGAGCAGCTCTAGGAAAAAAGACCTGGGGGTCCTGGTAGACCACAGGATGAGCAATCTGTGATACAGTGGCATCTTTAACTAATACTGGTTTCACAGACTGATGGAGTTGGAAATGACCACTGATGATTGTCTAGTCCAGCACTCCTGAGGTGATCCTAGAGCAGGATCAACTAGAACAGATCCCACAGGATCTGCTAGATGGAATTTGAATGTCTCCAGAGAGACTCCACAACCTCTCTAGGTAGCATAGGCCTGGGATCTATTGTCCTCGCTGTTTAGACAGAATCTCCTATGTTCCAGTTTGTGCCCATTGCCCTATATCCTGTTGCTGGGCATCGCTGAGAAATGCCTGTCCCCATCGTCCTGACACTCACCCTTTAGATATTTCTAAGCATTTACGAGGTCTCCCCTCAATCTCCTCCCCTCCACACTGAACAGCCCCAGTGCTCTCAGACTCTCTTCATAAGGCAGATGCTCTAGCCCCTGATCATCTTGGTGACAGTGCACTGGATCCTCTCCAGTAGTTTTGTCTCCTTTGAACCAGAGTGCCTGTAAGTGGATGCATTATACCAGATGTAGCCTCACCAGGGCACAGGAGAGGAGGAGAACATCCTTCAGCTTGCTGGCCACACTCTTCTTAATGAATGCACCCCAGGAGACTATTGGCCTTCTTGGCTTCAGGGACACTTTGGTGGCTCATGGTCAACCAGCAGCCCCAGGTCTTTCTCCTCAGAGCTGCTCTCCAGCAGGTCATTCTCCAGTTTGCACCAATCCATGAGGTTTGTGCTTGGATGCAGTATCTGCAGTTGCTCTTGCAGAACTTCCATCAGGTTTCTCCCTATCCATCTCCAGCCTGTCTAGTCCACGCTAAATGGCAGCACAGCCCTCTAGCACGTCACTGTACCCACATTTACCACCGTATCATTACATGTAGGATGATAAAGTAATACTGTCCAAGTTTTGATTGAATTTCTGTCAGCTGCAGCACAACCTGTTCTTAAATTCAGTATCAATTAATAGGGTTTATCTTAAGTATTTTCACTGGAGGTACAGAAATCCCAGCTAGAAGAGTTAGCAATGGTGGAGAGTAACTGCTGCTCAGTGTTTTTTGACCTTATCACAAGGCTCTTTTGTCAGCTATTTCTAAAAATCTCTAAGGTGTTGTGTTTTTACCCTAGAATATCAGCTAATGTTCTTCTAACATGAAGGTGAATAATGTTTTCTATCTCACCTTTATTTTTGTTTCTCTTCTTTGTGTCGCTTTTGATTCTTTTATCTTTTCTACTTTTTTCTAAGTGGGGATGAACAGCTCCTCAGACCTCTCCTGGGTGAGATTTGCTTATACACTTTAGCCTTGTATATCCCTTTTTCCTTTTTTGAATCATTTTTTATAAGGTGTTAATGCACTGCCGTGTGGGTTTAATTTTACTTTGTGGTCTGTGAAGGCTAGAAGCTCTGATGGCTGTGATTGAGCTGTTGAGTGTCTTCACAGTTACAGTTGTTCTGTGTGACTGCAGCTACATCACTTATGCAGAACTAAATGGTATAGAAATTAATGGCTGCAATAAATACTTCTGATGTGGTGGAAAATCCCTCTAGTGCTTGACTTTTATTTATTATTTATTGCTTGTCTTGCAGCTCGGAGATACGTAATAAGTCCATCCTCCTGGAGGGAGGGACTAAGACTGGCAAGAAAGATACTTGGTCCAGCTCCCAAAATAGAACTGGACAGAAGAGTTCTATCTAGTGATGGAACAGCACCAGAGCAAGCTGCCAAGCCTGGTAAGTTGTACTTATATCACTGGACTTAATTAATTTTACTTAATTTGTTATATAACACTGCATGTGTGCAGAATAAAGCATATTTCTGAGATAGCATGACATCAATTTCTTAGTGTTAATGTGGAATTCAAAGTGAAAAAAGTGTCCACACATTCACAGTTGGGCTTCAGGAACTCTCTTCCTGGGAGGATGATTTCTTCTTTATCATGAGATGTGTGCCTACTAGCCAATTTCAGAATTTATCTAGAATCTCAGAGCCAGTAAGGGACAGTGGTAGCTGCTGTGCCTGTGGGGTTGTGAGAGCTCAGTCTAAGCAAAGGCTACTGTACTCAGACTATGACACTGAATGAAACAAAAGCCTATTCACAAGTGACAGCTGCACTTCTCCCTCATCCTCACAGTTGTAGCTGTTTCATTGATGGTATGTATTTCCTGAGTTTGATTCTTACCTGAAGTATTTGACAAGTCTCACTTTTTAGCAGGCTCTATTGGAAGGACAGATTCAGGCTCCAAACTGGATGTTGCACATAAAGCCTCTTCAAGAAGTTCTGAAAGGTCAAGGAGTAAAGTACGGTCTGAGAATAGCCTGAAGAAACTGGAAGCTGCTCTTCCAGATTACAACCAAGGTAACACTGCTGTAAATAAGGACTTCCTGCCGGCAGAGATACATGGAATTCTTGATGACTTGCAGTTGGATTCTGTGAGTACAAAGCAAGAGAAAGATGTAGAAAAGAAGAATCGGAAATCTGTTTTGCCTACTCCGAGTGCTGGGAACCACAGTCCAACCAACAGGAAACCAGATAAGATAGCTGTCAGTGAGGAGCCTCAGGTGATCTCTAAGAAACGTCATTACAATCCAGATGAGGTTCGTCAGTACATTGTCAGGCAGCGAGAGGAGAGGAGGAAGAAGCAAATTGAAGAGAAGAAAGCACAAAAGGAGGCAACAGAACAGAAGAACAAAAGGCTCCAAGAGCTCTACAGAAAGCAGAAGGAGGCTCTTGCCAAAGTGAAGAGTGTGCTACCTCCTGAGCCTTCAGCAACCAGACGGTTACAGGAAACCTATTCTAAACTATTGCTGGAACAGATACTTTTAGAAGAGCCACCTCAGCTGCCGACAGTGCAGGAAACACAGGTATAGCGGATTCACTAGCTTAATGTGTTGCCGTTGTTTGCAGGAATAGGAGGTCATATGTTTAGGAAGGTCATGACTTGACTTGTCCTGGTCTGGTTATCATTTAAGAGGAAGGATATAAATGAAATTGTGTAGTTATTTCTTAAAAAGATCAGTTTTGATCCAGATCCTTTTTGCTAATGGCTGCTTTTAGCTCAGTGAGGCCTGGCAGAAAGGTGAATCACAGAATTACTGAGGCTGGAAAAGACCTCTGAGCTCATCAAGCCCAGCCCATGACCTAGCATCACCAGATCAGCTAGACCAGAGCACTAAGTGCCATGTCTAGTCTTTCCTTAAGCATCTTCAGGGGTGGTGACTCCACTACTTTCCTGGGCAGTCCATTCCAATGTCTAACCACCCTTTCTGTGAGGAAGGGCTTCCTAACATACAACCTAACCTTCTCCTGGTGCAGCTTCAGGCCCTGATCTCTCATCCTGGCACTAGTTGCCTGGGAGAAGAGCCCAACCCCCATCTGTCTACGGCTTCCCATCAGTTAGTTACAGAGAGTGACAAGGTCCCCCCTGAGTCTCTTCTCCAGGCTGAACAACCCCAGCTCCGTGATAAAAATCAACTCTGTTGAAAATAGGGGCAGAGTTCTGAATGTTAGCCGTCAGCAGCTGTAAAGACTGGCTCTTAAACAATTGCAAGCATCAGTGAAACTAAATTGAAAAGTTTTATCTGAAGTTGGTATCAGTCAGACTTTCTTCTCCGTGAGTTAAATATGTTTGTCTGCTAATCAGAAGCTGAATATGAAAGAAGAGAAATCTATAGTTAAAGGAATAATAACAATTTGATGTGTTTGAGCAAATGTGAGCAAAGCTTTTTTTCTCAGTGCATGCAAAACCAGAAATAACTCACGTTCCTAAGTCTGTGGTAGGAAGGAGGTGATACTACACTGAGAAGTGTCTTTTCACTTTTAATCAGACAAAACTTCTGAAAATGCTTTTCTCTGGTTGTCATTTCTAGCCCAAGCCTGTTTATCAGCCTTCTGGGGAATCTGACAAAGAAAACAAAGCTCAAGAGCGGCCTCCTAGTGCATCTTCAAGTAGTGACATGTCGCTTTCAGAACCGCAGCAGCCACTACCGAGGTGAGCCACTGTGGACCTTCAGAGAGAGAGCTCTAAGAGCTGAAAATAGACTGGACTAGGCTGTTAAGTTCATGTGATGTAGTAAGAGTCATTGTCTTTACATTTCCTCACAGTAAAAAAAGAAGCTGATGCAAGAAATCTCATATTTAGTGCAACTGTAAATAAATAGAGTACATGGTGCTGCTGCCATCGGGGAATGTACATATTGTATTGAGAAACTTCATTTCCTCTGCCATTGCTATTGAGTGAGGGAAGCTGGTCATATGAATATGTCTCTTGCTTTTTTAATATTTGATTTGTTCAGTGTTTCTGTTTAATCTTTTCTCTTGGATTCAGGCCTTTAGTTACTGTCTCTAAAGCACCAAACTGCTCTGCTTGGAACTAACTTTTCCCTATTTCACAGTATCACGGTAATGATGAGGCTGGAAAACACCTTAAAGATCATCCAGTCCAACCTAAAACCAACCAAGTAACCCTAAACATCTGACATCTAGAGCATTTCCTTTCATGTTGCTTTCCCCACTTTCTTCAGTGTATTATCAAAGTTTTTCTTACTGTAAAGCTATGTGTCTAACCAAACACTTAATGATTTTTAACTACTCCTTTTAAGTTTATTTTATATTTTAAATAGCTCTGTTGGTGCAATGTGTCTTTATTTTTAATTACATAATGAATGTTTGCTTCTTATATATGTATTTGCTTCATTATCTGTAACCTTGACTAGCTGACTTTATAAATTCAGTGAGATCTGCTTCCTCTCTGGAAAGGTTCTAGGAAGCACTAGGAATACTGTGTGATACTGTGTGTAGAATTGGCTACCATACTGTATGTTTAGTGAATGGAGTAACAAGGAACACATGTAAATACTGTTAGCAGAGGACACATCAGTCTTAGAGGATTAAATAAGTTATTTAGAGAGCCTTGGGGTGAGCAGAGAAACAGGTGGTTTTCTTGCCAAGGACTTTCCAGGTTTCCAGCATTCAGAAAGGTATGCAAATGATTTAGTGAAGGAAGGTCTTCACAGAGCTCCTGTCATGCAAGTGGCAGCTATCTGGAAATAAAACACGTCTCATAGGATTTGAAATGTCCCTGTATTTCCCGTGCTCCTTTTCTCCAAATGTTCTTCATGTCTGCCATACGTGACAGCTCCATTGAAACATGGGCTGAGTTCAATAGAAGGGGAAAGGCTGGGTGGGACTAAGATATTACAAGAGAAATAGAAAGATGTTTTCTCATTTTTTAAGTCAGGAAGCTATTGGAAAAGGCTTACTGCAGCCACTGCTGCAAAGACTTGGCTTGTTATGACTCTAATCCACACACTATGTTATAAACAGCATTTCCAATTTATTTGATGTAGTGTTGTTTCTTAAAAAGAATATTCTGTAACTGTTTACTGTCCCATTCTCTGCCCCTCTGACTCCACCAATAAGTATTGCTTCCTGAAAGATCTGTGACGACGATACTGTCATCTAAAATAACAGCACTGGTGTAAGTCATCACATTAAATGTTGACTTTTCGTTTCAGGAGCAATTTAAAGGAACCTCCATGGGTGCAGCCAGACAGGTTGAGTCCAAGAGTCCAGCTCTCTCACCCACAGGCCCCTGTGGGCTCAAGCGGAGACCCTTGCTCTCAGCACTGGGGTCTGGAGCAGAGGAACCTTTTGTCAAAGGAGCGTGACACGATGTTGGCAGGCAGGAGAGGCCATTCTG
>VZRI01002343.1:809-11152 GCA_013397515.1 Upupa epops | reverse complement strand
AAGAGGGTGCACTCCAGCGGGGGAGAAGCAGGCAAGCAGCTCGAACAGCAGGGTCTCCGGAGAGGGTCCGAGAGCAGGAGTCGCGGCAGGCAAAACTGCTCCTCCACCTTCTCCGCAGCGCCTGAAAATTAGTCCCGAACAAATTCCTGCTGAAACAATCTTCCAGTCATAGTGCTGAAAACACTCTCTTTAAAAATAAAGTAGGAAAAAAAAAAAATAAAAGAATTCCTGCTTTCGGGAGCACCCCCGCTCTCTCCTACGCCCCACTTCCCCAGCGGCTACTGCTGAGTGGATTCGCCCGACTCTATTGTCCCGCTAATGACAGCGCTTAACTGATAGTTGTTTACACACCTTCCTCCCTCCGCCTACCTCCACAGCCTGAAGCACAAAAACAAGACATTGGCCTTCTGCACGCACACATTGCTGGGTCATGCTGAGCTCATCCACCAAGTCCTTCACCTCGGGATTGCTCTCAATCCATTCACCACTCAGCATGTATTTGTGTTTGGGTTATCCCAACCCAGATGCAGGAACTTGCACTTGGACTTGTTGAACATCTTGTAGTTTGCATGGGTCCCGTTCTCAAGTCTGTCAAGGTTCCTCTGGATGGCCTCCCTTTCCTTCAGCTTGTCAAACACCCCAAACAGCTCGGTGAAATCAGCAAACTTACTGAGGGTGCACTCAGTGCCACTATCACCATGACTGACAAAGAAGTTAAACAGCTGCTGACCTAAAACAACCCTCTGAGGAATGCCACTAATAACCAATCTCCACTTAGACATTGAGGTGTTGACCAGAACTCTTTAAGTGAGACCATCCAGCCAATACATTATCCACCAAGTGGTCCTTCATATCTATTTTGGAGACAAGGATGTCACGTGAGAATGTTGAATTTCTTGCAGAGGTTCGTTTACACTAGATCAATTGTTCCACGCTTATCCAGCAGTGCTGTTTACCCTGTCATAGAAGACCACTACCACAGCCTGGGCAGATTTTGACATCTGGCTTACACTGCAGAATGGCTGTGTGTAACTATTCTTCAGGAGATATGATCCTCACACCACTCTCGAGACCCTGCTAATTAGAGCAGGGTGTGAGCTTACCCGGCAGAAACACCATGGGAAGAAACTGTCTCTACTGACTAACATGGGCACAGACATTACATCTATAAAAGGGATTTTGACTAGATCCTGCTGATATTCTTCTTTTCTTATGTCCTTCCCTACTTCATCTCTTTTAAGCATTCAGTTAATTGATAAATAAGAATAAACTGTGAAAGCACTCATTACAGACTGATAACCATAGCTACCGTCAACAGAATAGCATTGAAACCTTGAATCCAAGTTATAAAACTGCAAAGCTTAGAGCTGTAAACAGCTGTCAAGACCACAACCTGTATTTGAAAGGCCTGAATCAAAAATGGTGGAACTGTGAACATCCAGAAAATGGAAACGTTTTGTGAGCATTGGAAACTTATGAGATTATTTGGGTAAGTCCTTGTGAGAAGTGTTCATTTAAATCTGACTTGTTACCTTCAGTTTTTATTCAGCCACCATTGTCATGCTGGTAAAAAAACCCAAACAACCCTTTATGACAGCCCTGCTCTTGTGTTTGTCTAGTATGCAGCCAGTTGTAACTATTTGTCCTTCAGGCTGTTAAACACATAAAAGGAGGAGCTGGTTTATGTGTCTTTTGTCCCTGAACAAACCAGAATGACAAAACAGATGGGAAGTCCATTGTACATCTGCAACCACAGCACTGTACCTCAGAGGGCAGCAGCATATAATAGATTCTTTGCCCATTCCCTTAAAAGCCTTATCTCCTTTTCATGTACCCTCTTAGTGCTTTAGTAAACAACAACTTTAGAGGAAAAATAAAAGCTGCATTTTTTGATTCCAGCACATGGAAGTAATTTACTTAATAAAATTTTATGAAGACATGTACTGCCCATAAACAAAAGCCAAGCTGAATAAACACACCATGGTCATGTGCAGTGCTGGGCTGCCACTGTTATTTTACAAATCTGTTTCCTGACCACAGTACCACTAGCTATTGAAGCCCCCTTACTCTGCCTTTTTACTGTAGACTTTCAAGTGCTGACAGCACACAGCATCCACGAGCCCGGAGACAGACTTACAGTGTCTCTCCTGGATGATGGTGTTGCAGGTGAAAGATTCTCAGTAAAATTCTTATCTCAAGGAATTTACATTGTACAGAAATAAGTAAGGCATACTACTGAGGCATACACAAGCTATATGACATTTGCTTCTGTTTTGAAGTGCTTGTTCTTTTGTCATGAGTTGGGAGCTTGGAAAGTATGATCTGATGTCAAGTTCTTGTGATTCCTAAGACTAGATGAAAAATAACCTGACTTTTTTATTCAATAGGAATAGGAATTCTGATTCTTTTTATTCTTTTGTGTGCAGGCTGTGCTATGTGGGCTGCTGAAATACTTGTACAATGTACAAATGCTTAGGGTTTATATTATGCAGAATGTCTCTTTCAACACTTTCTACTGAGTTTCCCTGGATACAATGAATAATCAGTTTATGAAATAGCCAGTACCTATGTGGCAGGTGCAGCACCTCACCTTCCTGCCCACTCCCAGCTTTTTGGCAAGGAAGGACCCGACAAAAACGGTATTCTTGATGTACAGTTCATGTTTTGTCTCCTTTGGCCCCCTCTGTCCATCCCACCTTTGCCTTAGTTTACTGGTAACTCAGATGACCACAGGCCATGTTGAACTCAGGATATATGAGTGGCTTTTTGTCTGGGTACCCTAGCGTGGGAGACTTCTCCCTGTTATGTGTCGTCACACACATATTTTGGATCATCTTTTCTTAGAGTATTCCTTAGAGTTTAGGAATTTTGCTGTGCAGTGATATATTCCTGACCAATATCCATATTTGTACATTGTTTGAGTAGTTCATGATTTTACAGTCATGATTCACTACAGTGGATTGGTTTGTTAGGGCAGACAAAGAGCCAAAAAGAAATAACTATAGTGATTTTTTTTTTAGATTCTTGAATATGTTTTAATGTTTGATGCGTCTTCAAGATGACTGGAAGTACAAGGCCTTGTTTTCAACTTTTGGGAGTCCTATCAGTTCCATTAAGCATGGAGGCAAGTTCGTTCATGTGAGAAGTGGCTGATAAGTTGGGAAGATTTTTATTAAAGGTTAATAGAATAATAGAACAGTTGATGAGCTTTGAACTTTATACATTAACTACTTTGTAAGATTTCCTTCTGCAAGATAAGGGGCAGAAACTCGGCTACAGGAAGCGGGTCTCTGAAAACAAGTTAACAAGCTGGAAGACAAACAAAAGGGGTTACTCTGGTGCCTGTTAGAAGGACTTTCTTAGATGGGCGGTGTTCAGAATAACAAAGTGATATGTGAGGCGGGGAGTAGTAAACCATCAGGAGATTGTAAATAGTTGGGAAACATACTAACAAACAGAACTTAAGAATTCCTACTGTCAAAACCCACTAATCCTAAACCCCTAAAATTCCAAGGCCTCTGTCAGTCTTGGTGGGAGGGGAGAGGGAGTTGGAACTAACAGAATATGTATAAATTTGTCAGGAATGAAGTAGACATGTAAATTAGAAACCCTATAAGCTAGACAAATCTGTTGTAACCAATGCTCTCAAGTTTCCCCCACCATGGGACTTGGGAGTCCAATGCTGCATTGTAAGTAAACAATTCTCCTGTTTTACAAGACCTTTGCCTTCATAGCATCAGTCTCATATACAAGCAAAATGTGTAGCCTTTGGAAGAGAAATTCAGTATAGCCATGACAATTAGATTTTATTTAATGGCCTGATGTAAGACACAAGAGAAGGACTAATCTTTTCCATAATTAAGAAATTAAATGAAGATTTAATTGTTCCCTGCTTTTGTTAGCCAAATGAAAAACACACTGGAAATTATGTTACTGTGAAGTAGATGAATGGTATGGAAACATCCATGGCATACTCAGCAATTTCTGGAAGATCCTGTAATGCAGAAAGCAGCCCCTAGTCTTTCAAGCACAGATTTTCAAATATAAAATTAGCCAGTTGCTCAAATATCTGCCTATAGAAGTGAAGTGGGAAGAATGAAGAAGCAGTTTTATCCAGTGTCCTAAGGGAGAAATAAGGGAACTGCATAAAAGAAAATTTCTCTTTCTTTTCTTCAAGCACATGAGGTTGATTTTTCTTGAAAAAGCAGAGTCAACTTGTTTATTTGGTCCGTCTCCATTTTGCTCCATTGTACTGTACTAGTCACAAATCTTATAAATGCAGTCCTAATTAAGCAACTCTTAGTATTGTGACTGCAGAGATGTATAATTCAGATGCACAGCAGGTGGGAGTTGCACAACAACCTTTGATTATGGAACTTCTAGTAGGAAATCAGGCATCTAGTTTGCATGTTAAAGAGGTTAATAGCTTTTACTCCTCTCCCTTTCCTTCTTGCCCCCAATTTTCTGAATACCTAGAGTTTTAATCTAAAGTTCATCCAACTAGAGATTATTGTAATTAGGGTCTTGAAATGGTTTAGGGAACAGACATATGGTCTGAAGCCAGATCTTGATATGGCAGAAATTACTGTAGCATTTGAGTCTGAGGAAACAGTAATTGTGAAAGAACAACTTACCACCTGAAAGAACTAGCTGAAATAACAATAGTGGAAACTACTCCATTAAAAGAGGCAGGGTATCCTCAGTTTTATCTCCCTGTGCAGTCCTTTAACCTTCTTCCTGAGGTGAAACTAAACTCTCAAATTCTTAAGTATAAATGAAAAAGCCTTATAATAAAATACTTCGGTGGTAGAAGTCAGAGGCTAGTATACGAAACTATTTCACATCCTTCATATAGAAACCACCTGTCTGTAATTTTTATAACCCAGTCAGCAGTCTGTTAAGCAGAAAGCTGTTAAAGTCTTCTCATTTTTCAGATATGAAAGCAAGCACCCAGAGTAGATTGGGCAGGGACAACAAAAAGAATTGTTGCTAAGTGAAATAAGTAATTTAAGAAGATCAGAAACAGAAAAAAATCCCCTAGACCCAAAAGCACTATTTTAGACTTGCATGTGCAAGCTTAGCTATACCTCTTGTGAAATTAGGTATTTTGTTAGCAGACACAATTTGACTATGAAAGTATATAATGCATTATCAATCTTAAAAATCCCTAAGACTTTTTTTGTCTGGTGCATCTGAGCATGATTTCAAGGAATGAGTTATGAACAAAGTGGGTGGCTGCATGTGGGAAGTGAATGAAAGTGTTTGGCAGGGAGGAGTTAAAGAATACTGGTGAGCATTGCTATTTTTGTTCAAGGCAAATGTACTCAGGTTGCTCTTAGTGTTAATACAATATTCAACTAATAAGTTGCTTAATATTTAACCATTAGAAAGCATTTAACCATTAACTATAAGAAAAGGTATTTGTTCAATTGGAACGCTAAGTTGCCTAGAATTTGCCTCAACTAAGTTGCTTAGAAAGTGAACATCTTAACTGTAGAAAGTTGTTTCACAATAAGGATGTTCCTTAAAATCTTGTATTTTTACTCTGTTTTACTGCCAAAAGTATGAACAAATGTAAACTCTAGTTGGGTTTGGTGATGAAATCATTCTTAATTGACCACTTTTGTAGTTTGCCTTTCAATTCAAAGAGCTGTGAAGTGAATGATGCAAATTCATCTCCCTAGGCAGCTCACCCTTCATTCTAAGTTGCTTCTTTTTGAAGGTCAGTCTTGTAGTTACACAACTACAATAAGATCAGAAGGTCTCACAGTAGTGATTTTAAAATCATTACTTATTATTTCAATTCAGCCCACTCTAGCATGCTTCAAGACTCACAAATGCACATGGGACCTAGCTGTTGCAATGTCATTCTAGGTCAGAGGGGAGGATCACTTCTCCTATAGAGTGTTCAGTAGGGGTAGCTGAAACTCCACAGTCAGAAACTTGCTCAAATGTTCTACAGGGCTGCACAATGCCTCTAGTGCATGAGATCTGGCATAACTAAAGTGTGGTAATTCCTGTTTAAAGTACACTAGGGCTTGCTGTCATATGGCTCTTGAATAGCCCTGACTCACCTAACTTGTTTAGTTTCTCAGTATCCCTTGACATAATGCCTGTGCTGTACAAATGCCTTTGAAATATACTCTGCATTGCCTAGAAAAGTAGAATTTACAAAAATTCTAGACCACCAATTAGTTGATCTAGTAGCTCTTTGGGACTCTCTCTGGATATTGGCGATCCACTTCTGCATGGTGAAGATGTCCCTCCTTCTGATGAACCTTTACTTCAATACTAGAATCATGGGATCACAGATGGAAGAGATGTTCAGAAATCATCAATTCAAAAGCTGATTTTAAATTTGTGCTGATACTGTGGGAGTTACAGAACTTCACTTGGGAATGTACGGGAATTTTAGTTTTCCCTTAGTACCATAGATCTTTCTGCCAGTAGCTGCCTGGAAGGCTGCAGAGTAAGGGACAAATTCAGATTATCTTTAGAGTTAATGAGTAGAAGTCCTCTTTCTCAAATGGCAGAGCTTGAGGAGAAAAAGTGGTTTTTTGCTAGTTCTTACCTGTTATTCTGAACACCCATTTCTCTCATACAGACAAGGCAGTAGGATAAAATTTCTTTATCCTTGAGACAATAAAGAACTCTCCAAGAATCTACTGTAGATGATTTTTTTCCAATTCTAATTGTGAAGGCGTGAGAAAAAGGAGGCTTTTTAATTTGAATAAACTAACTGCCTTTTACAAAGGCTTTTGATATTTTTTCTCTCTGTTGTATTTAATTCAAAAAACTACAAAAATAAATCAGTGTAACACTAGAGTGTGTTGAGTGTGATTTACTAAGGACCAAGATTCTCAGAGAAGACGAATCACTTTTTCTGTTCCATCTTTCTGTCACAGTGTACTTTTTAAAGCATATCAAAAGGACCTGTGAGTCATGATGGTAGTTCTGAATCATAAAAACAATCTTGCCTGTACCATGGATGAAAAAATAGATCAGCTGTGAATGCTAGCAGGCTGCAGATAATTAGATGTGTGCGCGCATGCGCATGATGAGCATGTGTGTGTGTGAACAGATGTCCAAAACTGAACTTTTATACTCCCAAGCAGTAGCCTACTACTAGCTAGTTATGCTAATAACATCTGGTCTGAACACAGGTGGCATGTCTCAAATGCTCCAAATGATGAAGGCACAAGAGATACTGCTTAAGAGGCTGATCACACATTCTGCGTCTGTGTGCAGCCTATTCAGGTTGGGAAAGCTGGGGCCTCCAAAAAAGCAGGTGAAGAAAGCATTTGGAAGTGAAGGAAGATCCTGGAAATCAAGGAATTGAGTGGAGATGAATGCTAGGGCACCTCCAGCATTCTTAGCCACTGACATCCAAAAGAGGTGACAGCAGACCAACCACTTTGGTTAGGCAGTTGGGAACACAGGTCAAGAGCTTCGGAGCCCAATGTTGAGTGTGTGAAGAAGCTATATCCCACTTTGCTCTTAAGAAAATCCAGGTACCTAGATTCCTGATACATCATCATTCAGTTTGTCTCATCAGGGACAGCTTGACAGGTTTCTTCACATGCTTTTTTAAACTGATTATGAAAGCATTTCACAATTGACATACAGTAATGATGCACACAGAAACTCTGGAGTGGAGATCCCACTGCTCTTTTACACAAATGCTGAAAGAAACAATGAAATTGCCCAGAAAGCAATTACCTCTGTGTTTTTTATTGCCTTTTTGGCAATATGAAATACATTAATAAAAAATTCAATTGTGTTTTCAAAATATTGAAAGCACAGAAAAAAGCTTTACACAATGTTGAGCCAATCTGTTTACCAGATCAGACACAAGACTGGTTACTGTGCATGGTCTCACACAAGAAAGCAGGTGGATCTCTAGGTGTAAGCAGTTGTGGAAGTACGTTATAGTGTGTCTGTACTATAATTGTGCAGATGCCTCTGCTTGACTCTACACTATTTGTAATCATCTTTTTGAAAGAAAATGCAAAATTGTCATTGATAAAATTTGGAAAAGACATGAAAGTAGTAAATAATAGAATCTAGTTTTGTGATCTGCACAGCTTAATGGCCTTGTCTCAACTAAACTACATATTTCAGCAGCAACAACAACAGGGTTTATGCTTAGGAATAAATAATGTAGGGTGTATTTATTTGGCAGCTGATTGTACCATAGGATTTAATGTGATTGATAATTGCACAAATATGACTTTGCAGTACAGCAACACAAGAAAAATGGCAAACCTGCTAGTTTCAGGCTCACCATAGATAGAGATATTTGCTGCATAATTCCTGCAATTTGGGATACAAATGGCTACATCTGGAATATTGTGTCCAGTAGTCAATGTCCATAAAAACTCTTGACAGAAAGGAGACATTAAGAAACATTTCAGGCTGGAAAAACAAAGCAGACATTGAAAGACAAAAAATGCAACCTGTTGAATTTTTCAAAGACAGAGTGAAGCAAGTAATCTGCTTAGTCTCAATAAAAGATCAGCTTTCATATGCGTTTTTCCTACCCAGTACAAAAATAGTGTATCTGGAAATTTAAGGCAAACAAATTCAAATTACAAGTGAGATGCCTTTCTTGCTGTCATAGGGTAGACACCTAGACCACTTTAATGAGATCACCTTAATTTTTTCTGACTATGTTTACATCCAACATGTGACAGCTGGATAACTCTTCCCATAATCCTATTCATCCAGAAGAATTTCTGGAACATAAAGGGCATTTTATCTCAGGTGTTTGGACTCCATCTTGGCTTCCCTCTTCTGTGCTGCAAGAGATCACAGATAAAAGACAATTCATTCTCTCTCCTTCACTTTATATCTCTTTTTGAAGAGATAACACCATTACCTTGGTGATCCACTTCAGAAGAAAAGAGTGGAGAAAAGAAGTGGATAGAGGCTCTTGGCCATGGTTCTGTCTTTTAAACCCTTTTCTTACTTTCTGTTAAACTTCTTTTTTCTTTACTATAACACTGTCCCTGGGTTTCTTGTGTGTTTCGGTGAGCCAGAGAAATCTAAATCTGCACAAAATAATCTAAATCAGGATGCTTGCTTTTTTGACAGAAGGTATAATTATTAATACAAATAATTTGGCATATCTCATTAAAATAATAATGAATTCTCCATTACTGGAAAATTATTTGTCTAGATCTTCATAGAGGAATACCCCAAAGTGGATAACCTCAGGCAGTGCCAACAGTGCATATTACATAGACCATCAGACTGCAATTGTTCCATCCTTACATTAACAGTATACATGTTCCTCCAGTCAGTATAGTTTCTCTATATCCTCTGCATGCACATTT
Organism: Upupa epops; assembly: GCA_013397515.1. Taxonomy (NCBI): domain Eukaryota; kingdom Metazoa; phylum Chordata; class Aves; order Bucerotiformes; family Upupidae; genus Upupa; species Upupa epops. The sequence goes on along the minus strand of VZRI01002343.1, from coordinate 1,817 downwards.
CCAGAAGCACAATTTTGCATTGGCACTGGTTTTGGAAGAAGCTCTGTGATGCTTTTGTAAATTCTGCCAGGATTCCCTTCTGAAGATATCAATAACAGCATGGCTTGTTGTCCTGGCTTGGAACAAGCTTGGGTGCAGAGACCCTCATGCTTCTTCCATATGTGTCACTTGCTCTTCTTCATCTCCTAGACTAAAAGTCTCACTTTCAGACCAATCGGTGATCACTTCTAAAATCCCAGGGTGGTTCAGGTTTCCAATGCAGATGCACTGTGTTATCAAGGCAGTCCACTTGCTCCACCAGCATCAGTGGGGGGAAGATTTCCTTTGAACATCCACCCCAGCACAGGCACTCAGGGTGCCAGGAGCTGTGCTTCCATTTCAATCACCTCTGAGGCAGCTTGAACTCCTTCATAGACTGCTAGGATTTCTTTTTCTGTTTGAGTGCAGTTAGCTTCAGACCCTCTGTAGCTTGAGCCCCAGAATCCTAGTGGTCCACCTTTAGTCTTTCCAGGCACTCTTGACAGAGACTCCACAAAGGACCATTGTCCCCAGCAGCAGTGTATAGCACATTCTTCACCTCTGGCCCTGTGCTGACTGGGCCAAGGGCTACAGCAGGAGCAATCTCCTGTTTAATTTGTTCACAGGCCCTCTGCTGTTCCAGATCCCGGTGGAAATCATTCCTTTTACAGGTCACCAGGTAGAGAGGACTTACCATCTGACTACTCAGGGATGTGCATCCTTCAGAAGCCTACAGCACCTAGGAAAGCCTGGGTTTCCTTCCTTCTAGTTGGTGGAGATATCACAGGAATCATATTAATCATGTCTGTCAGGATCTGGTGGAATCCATCTGGCCGCTTCACCCCCAGAAACTGGATTTCCTGGGCAGGTCCCTTGACTTTATTTTGCTTGATGGCAAAACCAGCTTTCAGCAGAATCTGAATGATCTTTTCTCCCTTTTGAAAGACTTCTGCTGCCCCCCCCCCCCCCCCCCCCCCCACACATCGTTCA
>VZRI01002342.1:187241-197282 GCA_013397515.1 Upupa epops | reverse complement strand
CCCTTGATCTGCTAACCAACTCTGATCCCCACCAGGATGCTACTGGCTCTCTTGGCCACAAGAGCACATTGCTGGCTCAGAGTCATCCTGCTGGCCACTAGGACCCTGAAACCACAAACAGTCAAAAGCCAGAAGGGGAAACAGTGGTTCACAGACCGAACCATAAAGACTGGCAAGCCCGCAGGAAAGGAAATCCTGTGCCAAGTAGCCTGTGTTTCTACACACAATCTAATAATTTAGAGGGATTACTGCAAAGTAAAAGCAGATGCAAACACTAGTTTACAGTGCAGAAGAGCTAACAGCAATTCTGCTGCAGAGCTAATGCCTGTGGTCACTGTTCAGTATACATCAAGGGACTGCCTTCTCAGTTTTCAAATAGCACAAGGATTGGAAACAGCTTTCCCTCTTTGTGCAAAAAGGCAACTTATCTGGAGGACTGCATTCAATTCTAGGCAGTCAAATCTGAGCAGTTCAAAAGGAACTACTACAAATGGCTCTGGGGCCTGAGGGACTGATTTGTGAGGGAAGATGAATTAAATATGCATAGCTTAGCTAAGCAGTGAGTAAGGAGAGACAAGTTGGCAGAAATTTGAAGGGTGAAAGGGAAAAAGAACTGTTACATAGCATAACAGGGAAGGGAATTTGTAACAATAAAGGGAGCTGGGTCTCTTGAGCTTGGAGAAGAGAAGGCTGAGGGGGGACCTCATTCATGTCTATAAATATGTGAGGGGTGGGTGTCAGGAGGAGGGAGCCAGGCTCTTCTCAAGGTCATCTGGTGATAGGACAAGGGGCAGTGGGTGCCAGCTGGAACAGAGGAGGTTTCCTATCAATATAAGCAGGAACTTCTTCCCAGGGAGGGTACAGGAGCACTGGAACAGGCTGCCCAAGGCGGTTGTGGAATCTCCTCTGGAGACGTTCCAGACCCACCTGGTTGTGTTCCTATGCAACTTGGACTAGGTGATCCTGCTGTGGCAGGGGGATTGGACTGGATGATCTTTCGAGGTCCCTTCCAACCCCTGATGATTCTATGATTAGAAGTAATTAAGATTATATTACCTGTTCACAACCATCCATATGTACTGCATAGATCACTGCTGAAACTACCATTAGTAGTACTTCATCTAACAAAGCCAAACAACACTGTCCTGCAAGACAAGGTATTCATTTCATCTGCTATCTGACTGGAAAAGGTCTCCTGTTTCACATAAACTGAGCACTGAGTACAGGTGTTCACATATTTCCTCAGAGCCTCCTGCAATGAACGACCCAAAGACAAGAGCAATACTCTTTCCACAAAGACTGGAAAACAAGTAAGTGTCTACATGGCTTTCGCCCTCCTTCATTTGAGGTGTCAGCATTTGCCAAACTTTTGCAGGAGAAAGCTTTGATTCCTCGGTATAGTGTAGGGATCACGTCTGAAAGCCATCAATTTGCTTTCAAAATAGAGCCTTAATAAAATGCTCCATCGTCTGTAGATGTCTTTACGAGACCCATATATATTTTGTATGTCATACTTCATAACAGCATTTGTGACAAATGGGACAACAGCAGGACTCCAGCAGCCTGAGGTGGTATGGCCCAGATCTATTGCCTCACGCTCTGAATATCATTTAGATCTCTTCTGCAAAGTCATACTACATAGAGAGACATTCAGAACAAGATTTACAGTCAAGTAAATCAGACTCCACATTTTTCTTCCTCCCAAGCATAACATATTCCATTTGAAAATCAGCTATGAAGAGAGTAAAGCACACTTCCAAGGGGAAACCTTTCAGGAATGTCTGTAAGAGGGCCATAGGATCCTGGGGGGAATCAGAAAAGGGGTGGTTAGGAGATCAAGGTAGGTTCTTCTCCCCCTCTACTCTGCACTGGTGAGACCACATCTGCAGTATTTGTGTCCAGTTCTGGGCCCCTCAGTTCCAGAAGGACACAGAGCTGCTGGAGGGTGTCCAGCATAGAGCAGCCTTACTGGTGCTGAGTACAGGGGGACAATCACCTCCCTCCTTCTGCTGGCCAAACAATTGCTAATCCAGGCCAGGATGCCATTTGCCTTCTTGGCCACCTGGGCACCCTGCTGGCTCCTGTGTTTGTCTGAAATGACAAAGTGAAGGAATTATAATCAGTCTGACCAAAAACTTCCTTAGATTAAAGTTTCACAAACTTCCTGAGAAAAAGTCATCAGATCACTACAATTTCACGTGTGGAAACAGAGAGCTTTGGGGCGATTGTTTTGGTTGTGTTCCATTCTTGCAGCAATCTTCTCAAAAATATAATATTAGAGTTCTGAGATGTCGTGTGTGCTGTGCCAAGACGGTGAAAAACATGATACACCGACCTTTACAGCATTGCTTCACCTTATGTTCAGAGCGGCTGGGTTGTTTGCCGTACACTGAATCACTGTACTAGAGCAAAAGCACCCTAAACACCAACAATACAGGAGATTTCTTTACAACCTCCTTACGAGTTCACAGCAAATTTTTCCACTGAAAATACTGATGCTTCTCTCTCGTAACAGATACACTGAATCATAGAATCATTAGGGATTGAAAGGGACCTCTAGTCCAATTCCCCTGCCACAGCAGGATCACCTAGACCAAGTTGCACAGGAACACAGCCAGGCGGGTCTGGAACGTCTCCAGAGAAGGAGACTCCACACCCCCCCTGGGCAGCCTGTTCCAGTGCTCCAGTCCCCTCCCTGGGAAGAAGTTCCTGCTGATATTGATAGGGAACCTCCTCTGTTCCAGCTGGCACCCACTGCCCCTTGTCCTAATAACATCTCAGCCAGCTCTCTCAGCACATTTTTCTCAGTCTCTATTTTTTCTTTGCAGGCACATCTCTTCTAATTCAGTTTAGGCTACAGCATTGACTCAGCCTGCTGAAACACAGATGAAATTTTCAAAGGCTGTCTCACAGTAAGTAAGCTGACACGATGGTATCACATGTTTCACCGACAGTATTGCCTCTTCATAAATGGGTGAATCAAGTTTGACTCCCCATCCTCTGTAAACTAAAACTGATGTATCACATCCCGCCCTACCCTTTTGCAATCTGCATATGGTTCAGGTAGAGCTCTAGCTGTGGCAGTGCCTGGAGCCCCAGAAGACTCAGAGTGATGTGAGAATACCTGAATCCCTTGGCAAAAGTGCAATGACTGAATTTAAAGTGCTAACTGAGAGCTTGGGATGATACACTTCTTTCCCCTCAAGTATTCTGCAATGTGATAGTGCAGTCTGTCCCATAACCTTGATGAAAAGAGATAGACACCACCATGGGTGAAATGCTCATCCACCTCTGCTGAAAGTTCTAATGGTGCATTTTATTGAACAAGAAAGTGCACTGGAAGAGCAAGCTGTGGAAAAGTGGAGTGAAATCAAGTCAAACTGAAATTCGAACAATAATCCAAGAATTTGTTTCATCCAGCAACGTGATGGTAATGCTGTTACCAACTATTCTGTGAATTTGTGGGGAAAATACTCGAGGGGATGTGTATAAGTACATTACTGCTGGCTTTAGCCTTTCAAGACAAAGCATATGATTAAGGTCTTTGGCCTTGCAGGCTAAATCCAGACTCATTTTCTTTAGTTTGGGAAAAAGCCATGGACATTATTTCTTTAATACTGTGATTAGAAGGCAGTGAAAATAAGGAACAAATCAGTACAGAATGCAAGACATTGGAAGATGGTACTGGGTCTCTTGAGCTTGGAGAAGAGGAGGCTGAGGGGTGACCTCATTCATGTCTATAAATATGTGAGGGGTGGGTGTCAGGAGGATGGAGCCAGGCTCTTCTTAAGGTCATCTGGTGATAGGACAAGGGGCACTGGGTGCAAGCTGGAACAGAGGAGGTTCCATGTCAGTATCAGCAGGAACTTCTCCGTAAGGGTACCAGAGCATTAGACCAGGTTGCCCAGGGGAGTTGTAGAGTCTCCTTCTCTGGAGATGTTCCAGACCTGCCTGGCTGTGTTCTTGTGCAACATGGTCTGGGTGATCCTGCTGTGGCAGGGAGATTGGACTGGATGATCTTTCGAGGTGCCCTCCAATCCCTAATGACTCTATGATTCCATGAAAAGCTTAAGGCCAAGTCTTTCAGGGCATCTTCTATATATTTTCTTTCTGGGCAATCCCTGCCATGTATTCCGAAGGTAATACAGGCTAGATGTTGGAGAGAATCATTCTATTCCTTTTGCACCTTACTGCAAATTCCGAATTAGTTGGCCAATAAACATTAACTGGCATCGCCATCCCAGATCTCTGCCAATATCGGTCTGCAGCAAAGCACAGTGCAGTGTTTCATAACCACTGCAAATAGATGAAAGAATTGGAAACAAAAATAATCCAGAAAGAATGGAAGTAGACACTGAAGTTCAGATTTGATGATCCTGATATTTGGCTCAACGTTTCAGCTGGCATGACCGTTTCTACTTCCTTAGAATGAATGACAATTCTGTTCACATCTATGCACCTCTACAGTGTTTGCGGGGAAAGGCAAACTCTTGACTAATTAATTTAAGCCTCTCGACTAAAGTATTGCTTTGCTTAGTCACCTTTGAAGATCCCACAGAGGAAATCTAGAGCACGGGTGGAAAACCAGAGCCATAGCACGTGAATGATAGTATTTATTTTGTTATTGGATATACAAGGGAGAGAAGACAGCAGCTACGTGCTGCCTAATTTGCACAACGACATTCGTTTGTGTAGTCTGTGACACAAATCATGAAGATAAAATGGTACTCAGCAGCTGGCAGATAACGTGTGGTACTCTCTAATGTGCCCCTGTTCTCTCTTCTTAAGTAGCTTATGCTAGCTGATTGCCAAAGAGAAGCGACTAGCAGACTGGGGCAGCTCCTGGCAGCAATGATACTTGGCTGCAAAAAGGAGATGGGCACTGCCAGTGGCAACACGAGTTGCTCCAACAGGCAGAGATACACACAGTTTGTGTTTTAAGTGCTGCTGAAGACCTGATGGCTGCAGCAGGACTTACTCCAGATCGTTATGGGGATGAAAGGCCTCACTGGGCATGGCCCCAGATAACTGGGTCTGATCACAACGCTTCCCCTGCTTGGAGCAAGAGAGCAGAGTGGAGACCTTCCAAGGTTGGACCTTTCCAATCTGAAAGATCTTCTGATAAGATGGTAACAGGATCTGTCAATTTTGCAGTGTCCTGGAGGGAGCAGTGCATTGTGAAAAAAGAAAGACTATTTGTGGAACTGTACAAATACCGTAGAACAGTAGTGAAGGTTGTGGAGTCTCGTTCTCTGGAGACGTTCCTGACCCACCTGGATGTGTTCCTGTGTGACTTGGTCTAAGTTATCCTGCTGTGGCAGGAGGGGGGTTGGACTGGATTGGATGATCTTCTGAGGTCCCTTCCCATCCCTAATGACTCTGTGATTCTATGAATACCCTTCTAAACCCAGCTCCCCACAGTGAATGTCAGCAGAGGTTACAAAACCAAAATGCAAACATATAAAAAAGTCAGGCACACAGCCTGCACACAGCTCCCAAAAAGCTAACTTTAAAGTACCATTAATTTATATCTTCCAAATATTTTCCATCCTTCCAACACTGACCAAGAGACAGTGCTCTGCAAGCGCTCTTACTCTGGTTCAATGTCTTTTCCTTCTGATAATACAGAAAGCATCAGTGAAATGAATCAAAACCAAAGTGGGCTGTGAAGTGTCACCTTCCAGTCCCTGAAGTTCAGCTGCTCCCAGTAGATCTCAGAACATTGCTGCTGCTGTCACACACACACACACACACAACCCAGCCCATATTTGATCCCAGTTGTCTGCCAAACACAAGCATCACCCAGTCCTATTGGCATGTGAAGTCAAATGGGAGGATCCTTCCCTAAGTACAGGTGGAGCTGAAAGCACTACTGTCAGTGTTGTATACAGAAGTATGGGCAGTAAAAAGCCTGACTGGCAGGATCCAGGCAGCACCCATTGTCTTCTAAAGCACCCTATTTAGAAAGAGAAGTGCTGTGTGGTAACATAGCTGAATTTAGTGAGAAAGCACTGATTACAACCTAGGACTTGGAAAAGAGGAAACAAATGCTGCCAAAAGGAAAGGGGCACATGCACTTTTCCCTCTGCAGTGTTTTTGTCCTTTTCCTTCACCTTCAACCAATGCAGTGAATGACTCAAGTAGTTGTCACTCATTTCCTTACAATGAGAGAACCTCACCATCATCCTCACCTCTTACTAATTAAGGAACTAATAGTTCAATTGTAGAGTTACATATGTGCTGCGCCATTGTACACACACACACACATATATACATTCACTTCAATTTCACTTTAAGGAAGTAATTCCTAAGTGAATAAAGACCTAACAATACTTCCCTGACATCTTCAAGATAGTTATTACGCCATAAATTCCCCCTTAGCATTTATCAAATCTCATGACAGGCTCAAAGCCTTATTCCTAGAAAGCACCTTAAAACTATGCAGTAAAACTAATCTGTGCTTCTTTGCACAGAGAATTCAGCTTGTGACTCCTACCGGTATGGAAAGCAGTTCTACACACAAACCCTCGGAAATAATTTTTCCTTGAATTACCGAAATAATTCCAGGACAGGCGAAATTCACATTCAAACATCAGAGAACCACATGACTCATTTCCCAACTGTAACACAGTGTTTTAAAAACAGCTCCAGAAGCGTCCTTGGTACACTTCAGGCAGCAGAGACCACAATCTGCAGGGAAAACCTTTTTACAGCAAGCTATTTGTCATGTAAAAACAGTGACACGACCAGTAAAAGTCTGAAGTTTTCCATATCCTGCAGTAAAAAAACTATCCATGGGCAACAAACTACTGCAGACACCAAGTACCTGAACAGTAATTCATTTATCAGATGTAAAACCAACAGCTCCCACTCAGCCCCTGGATGCTGTAAAAGATTTCAAAGACAAACCCAAAAATCAAAAAACATGTGCGGAAGGAAGGCAAGCAGCCACGATAGATCAAAAAAACCAACAGCCCCTAGTGCTGCTAGGAATTTGCTCTGCATTGAATCCATGCACTAAGCACAAATCCTAAGAGCCTTAAGGAGGCAGCTTGCACAATTCAAGGTTAAAAGTTCATTACTATTTTTTAAGGCTGTCACATCAAATAGCTAATTATTCTGATAAAGCTGGGTTATGAGCATTCAATCCCTAATGATTCTATGATCCGCAATAGATGGATGAGACGTGCTCATCATTATGAAACTATTCTCATTTCTGTTACACTTGTGTAGTGTAAGAGTGGCAACTGAGGTTGTCCTTAAGGCATCCTTACAATAGTGCTACGAATGACCCCTTCTATTTCAAAATTCTTATATTTAAATTAATCTATAAAGAAAAGTTTTCACAGCTGAGGAGTATGAACTTTGGAATGACAGCATTACCCCCTCTCCTCACACACACACACACATACATACACACAATCAAGTTGCCCCTGAACAGAGGAGAAAAAGACTGCACTCTGCCTGCATATTCCCATGCAGAGTAACAACTCCCCTTCCCGACCTCCGCGTTGACATCATGCAGCATCTGCCTTCAACTCTTTTTGCATAGGCATTGAAAAGACACGCCTCAGAAAAGAAAGACGGGTTTAAAATCAGAATAACCGTTTAGTTACTTACAGCATTTGATAAAATGGTAATGAGACATTCTTTCAGCTCACGCTGTAGTCTCGCTACAGCTTTCGGCATTCTCCTCTGCTACAACTGTCATGCCCAGAAAATGCATTATTTAGAGCCTTTCCTCAGGTATCCAGTGTACCTCAGAATACATTATTTAATGCAGTTTCTCTTCCAGGATCCTGCAGAGGCTTCCAAGTCATCCTCAGCCGACCGCTGGAGTTATGATAAACCCCTGTGCTTCTTGAACTGTGCCTGCCACACGTGCTCTCGTAGCACGACTGACTGACACCACTCCTAATCCCACACCCCAAGCACAGGGAGATTTAATTGGTGTGCACTTGCAGCCACATTCTTCCAGCGCTGAGGTGTGCTGCTGCACTGCGGCTCTCACAGTCCTGCCAGTTAATGGCTTTTCAATAGCTTTCAAATGGCAGCAAACTAAGCTTGATGACTGGGCTCGAATGAAATAGCAGAGCAAGGGATCTCACATTTTATTTGTCAATGTTCTTCCTGTGCCAAATGCGACCGGATTTGGAGCTGGTATGAAAACGCGATTATTTTTAGTTGCCACCAGTTGCTGTGTGAATAGGAAATTGATGAAGTTGCCAAAAATAACCACCTTTGAGCACCAGAGATAATTTTTCGGTATGTTGGAAGGTAAACCTCAGGATAGAGCTCACAGCAATTCTCAGACTCTCCCGGTTTCTACGTGAGTTCATTTAAATGGAGCTATCAAACATGCTTGTGTGCACAGGTCTCGATATGTTTGTGTTTTGTAGTTTCTTTATTGCAGCTTTTCCACAGACAGCAGATTTATGGCAGAAGAAAGCAACTGCAAGCTCTGCACAGTTAATATCGGGATCCTGTGCATATCATCTCATGATACTTTCATCCCTGCTTCTAAGACAAAAAGCTAAGAAAATGCATCACTAACAACAGGTCCATGCAATTATTTCTCAGAGCACAGAATAACCAGTCAGTGTACACTGATGCATTACCCGGTTTCAGATTAAGGGCACACAAAAGGCAGACCTGCATTGTGTTTTAAACACCCAAGCTGCAGCAGCCACTGAGCACAATTCCAACCTGACTTCCCCAACACCAGGCACCCAGGCAGGAATTTGGTTACTAAACGTACACCAGAACTACTGTTTTTTAATAAAAAAGGCATTTTATAATGTGTTCAGAGAAGATTTATGTTTACTTATCAAATGTAATGCTTATGACAGTTGTTACTGAGCAAACAGGCTTGCAAAAGGCAACTGAAAGCCCAGGCATAATTAAATCTCTTACTCTTCTGAAAAGGATCTTACCCACTCTTCTCTATACATACCATTTTAAACACTAGGGAGTGTTAAAGGGACTACAAAGGGAAGAGGGTCTAACTCCTCAGTCAGGATTACTAGAATCACAGGATCCTTAGGGATTGGAAGGGACCTTGAAAGATCATCCACTCCAATCACCCTGCCACAGCAGGATCACCCAGACCAAGTCGCACAGGAACACAGCCAGGTGGGTCTGGAATGTCTCCAGAGACTCTACAACCCCCCTGGGCAGCCTGTTCAGTGCTCCATTACCCTCACTGTGAAGAGGTGCTTGCTGATATTGATATGGAACCTCCTCTGTTCCAGCTTGCACCCATTGCCCCTTGTCCTGTCACCAGATGACCTTGAGAAGAGCCTAATTCCAGTTCTATTAACTATTCTGCAAAGTTCCCACAGGAGCAGAAAACGATATATTCACGGGCTTCCCGTGATCCATTAGCAAAACCCTTAGGTGAAATCTCTCCGCTCCTAACAGCTGCATATTTCAAATGCAGGGTTTGGTAACACGTGCACAACAATAGTTTTGCAGAACTAATTATTTAGGTGGCTATGAGTTGTTTTCCTGCAAACATCATTTTTCAAAAGAAAGAGGAAAATAAATATCTAGAAATAGCCAGGGGAAATGAGGGCAAATTACATAGATCACAACACAGTAATTACATCACCATGGAAACTTTTTACTGTGAAGCTCAGAAGTCCAAAGTAATTAAAGCTGTCCAGGCTTTCCTTCACACCTATACAACAGTGGGCCAGTTTAGGCCATATGGCTTATCACATAAACATACAGAGCCTTTCAAGAGGCAACGTTGGTCTAATTCATGAGCAAGCATCAAGCAATCTGACAAAAAGCCCTTTGAGCAATACTTTTTGGCAAAGATGCTGCCGACAGGTTCATCTCTGGTGGTACTGGCAGGCAGGCAGACTGCCGTGTCTAATAACATCACGCTAAACCCATGCTGGGTAAAACCAGAAGGACTTCACACTGGTGAATGGGAGCAATAGACAAAAGATGCTGAACTAGAGATAGAGGAAGGGTTTCTGATTTGGTTTGAGCAAAACAAGGAGACAAAGCCTTTAGACCTTTCTCATTGCAGAC
>VZRI01002342.1:158380-183088 GCA_013397515.1 Upupa epops | reverse complement strand
CTCTGTCCAATTGATTGTGTACCCTCAATCGTGTCCAATTGAAGTGTACCCTCAGTTAACCTTGCAGATGACACCCAGTCAGGTGTGCTAGTCTGCTTGAGGTACAAATGGTACACAGAGGGACGTGGACAGGCTGGATTGCTAGACCACAGACTGGTTCAACAAGACTGAGTGCTGGGTCCTGTGCTCAGGACACTACAACATCAAGCAATGCTACAGGTTTGGGGAGAGTGGCTGGAAAGATGCCTGGTAGATAAGATCCCAGGGTTATTGGACAGCTGAGTATGAGCCAGCAGTGTGTCCAGGCTGGCAAGAAAAACAGCTATTATAGTGGCTCCAGCAGGAATAGGGAATGATTGTCCCCATACTCAGCACGGGTGAGGCCACACGTTTAATACTCTGGGCCTCTCACTACAGGACATCGAAGCACTTGGGCATGTTCAAAGAAGGGTGACAACGCTGAGATATAAGGGAAATGTCCTCAGCAAGTGAGCTACATAGAAGGAAGGAGTTTTTTCATATCTCCATGTTTTAACAGCAGATTAACAGCTAATGTTGCTTTTGCTCTTTTTCCTTTCTCCTGTATAAATATTTGAAACTAATCGATTTTCTGTGTTGTAAAGAAGTGTTCATATTTACAATCATCTGGAGCTACAAGTGATTTCAAGGTAGTTATTTAACATGAAAGTAGTTTGCACCAGCAAAAAATATGATGAGCTTAATACAGGAGCTAAAAGGACCCTCTACGTGAGCACCTAGGTTACCAGCATTTATAAACAAACCAGCATAGCCATAGCAGTCTGATAACTACCTCATATTATTTCTTAGATGTCCTGTCAGCCCCTGGCTCCCTGGCAATACCCACCCCTGCAGCTCACCAAGATGCCCTCTGTGATGTCACAACAGAATTGTTTAAAAAGTGTTCTCCTTGAAACAGGTCCATGAGGGGAGCTAGGTGCTACTGAAAGCAAAATTCCTAGCTACTCTTCTGCAACAAATAATCCATAGTCCACTGCAGGGTCCCACCCCTGGAAGTGCTTAAGGCCAGGCTGCATGAAGCTCTGGCCAGCCTGATCTAGGGTGGGGGGGTCCCTGCCCATGGCAAGGGAGTGGGAACTGAATGATCCTCTGGTCCCTTCCAACCCTGACTGATTCTGTGACTTCTTCCCAGGGAGGGTGAACAGGGCACTGGAGGGGGCTGCCGGGAGGGGGGTGCGGGGGATGGAGTCTCCTTCTCTGGAGACGTTTGAAACCTGCCTGGACTTGGTCTAGGTGCCCCCTGCTGTGGCAGGGGGATTAGACTAGATTATCTTTCAAGGTCCCTTCCTATCCCTGATGATTCTATGTTTCAATGAAATAGTCAGAAGCTATCAATAATGGATGGTTTTCTTTCCCTCAGTTCTTGCACATCCTTATTAGAGACAGTCAGAAGACTGTTTATTTTATGTCCAGGTTTAAAAACCATTGCCATTTATTTCCTTTCAGATTTAAGGCAATTTGTGTGGCACCCTTCTGGCTCTTCTTCATAAGCCCAGGTACTAGAGATCTGACAGTAGTTTGATTCCTGTTTTATCAGCTGGATGTCAAGAAATGGATCCGGAGAAGAACTCTGCCAGTGGAAGGGATAACAGTATCAGAGAATGGAAGGCCAGAGAGAGAGAGTGAGCACTCAAGCCTACTCCCTTCCCGTCCTCCAATGAACACCCCCCCAGTTGGTTACTATGGAAGACAAAGCAAATCTGCAGCTGTTTGCTCTGTGCCCCTACCAGTTGCTCCAAACATATCAAGGACAGAGAAGCGAGAGAGAAGGGTGAATGGCTGGCTGACAGCTGTAGGGCTTTCATGAGCACATCCATCAGTCCAGCTTCAGTTGGCTACCTCACAAGGTGGGACAGCTGTCTCAGCAAAGAATAGACAAGGACAGCAGCCCCCAGGTGTTGGCTCAACTCACTCACAGGGTCTCCCAACACAGCAGCAGTGCAGTGTAGCAAGAGAAGGCAGGAAGGTAAAGTGCAGATCTGCAGGTCCTTGGCTCAAAGTCCAGCTCTTGGAATTGTAGACAGGTTTGATTGCTTGATGGGAATCCTGATGTAAGACATAGGAACAATACTTCTACTTTTATCAGACAGTTCCTAGGGCAATGACAGGCTGGAAGGTAGGAGAAGGCAAGACTTAAGTGACTATGAAAAACCTTGGTGGGTAAGGAGGAACAGAGCTGTGCTTTACAGAAATAACTGAGTTGGACAGGACAGGAGTGCTACACCCAGGCAGCTGCAGCAGCAGTGTCTACCCTGGTAGGAAACTTCTCTCTCTGCAGTAAAAAAAAGAGGAGCTGAAGACCAGAGGTTCAACAACAGTGAGGTGAAGATAATTCTGCCTTGACATGCCTTAACCTGAGACTAAATCTCTACTTGGACTAATTTTCATTATATTCCCTTAAAGATGTTACTGGACTTTTCCTTGCCCAAGCTTCATTTTCAAACATATCTCTTCAAAATCTTCCAGAATCCCTAACCACGATGGCTCTACACTAACATTTACTGGTCTGGTAATTTTGAGTTCTATTTTCATTTGCATCCTGCTCTATTTCTTAGTCAAAATCTGGAGGCAGTCCCTCCCTGGTTAAGGAACATAGCCTTTGAACTTGGTTGTTTCAGCTGCTCATGGTGTGGTTGTGTCCCAAGAAAGGCACTTGCAAAGTATGCCTGCTTATTAGTATGTTAATAACATGCTCTTCTTCCTATGATAAGCATCTCCACAATTGATTTCCTGTTTATTTTAGGCTTTATATATATATACACACACTCATAGAAACAAATTAATCTTCTCAAGGATATTTAAATAAATAAAAAATTCTGAGGACAAAATCTCTTGTGTAACTTGCTAAAACAGTAGGTTTGTTGTGCCCAGAGAGGATTTCTTGGCAAACACACAGAGGCTACTGTTTGAATAGGTAATGTCATGGTCCATCTACTGCTCTTGGATGACCCAATTGTACTTATTCCCTTGTAGAAGCACCACAAAGAACATCAGTGTTAGTTTTTATAGAGTATGAAGTATTCAAGAAGAAAATCAGTTGGAGAGCTAGACTCTGTTCCTTTCAGTTGCTGACCAGATCTACATTTGAAAGGAATAAAAAAACCCATCATGGAAGACACTGTTAATACTAGGTTATACCATGTTAATCTTGACGTTTTTCAAAGGCAGGAAAAAGACTGCCTAATCCTTTACTGCATTGCAGCTCTTTGTTGATAAACTCGGTGAGGAACGCTTATGTCAGATGATGTAACTGCAGCTGAGAGATGCACGACAGACAGACTTATGTATCACGTGTTGGCAGTAAACTAGGTAAGTAACTTGACACCAAAGCTGCACATGAAAATGCCATCAAGGTATATAGTCACACGGAGGTGACAAGAAGAGCACAGAACAAGTAACATCACGTTACACACAGATCACACACTATTAACAAGACATTTTCAAGGGACCTTTCGAGGTCCCTTCCGATCCCTGATGATTCTATGATTCTAAGAATGAACACTACAAGTATAGAGATGAAGAAGGGGAAGGTAAACATGAAAGTTACGTGAGGAAAACTGAGGACTATCTTTGGGAAATGCCAGTAGAACAAGAGTGAAGCCATCCCTCAGCAGTACCGTGCAGGGTTGGTGTTTAATGGTCAGACACACACAAGTATGTACAGACGCTCAAGACCCGCATTTCATCTGCTTAACTTCCAAATAAATCAAAAGGGATTTTTGGGGGGACAGACACTTTCTTATGAAGAACTGTAGCTGATGTAGTGGGTCATGACAGGAATAGGGGGTGGATAGGGATTTGGGCACAGTGCCAAGTCACTGCAACCTGAACATTTTGTGTAAACTTCCATATTTGAGTGAGACTTTTTATGGAAAGCTTTTCCAGCCCCAAAACAAGATTTCTTGTAAAAGTACAACAAAACACTAGAACAGACAACAGCTTGGTGATCAATATATGACTTGGCTGCAAGGTCCTACCAGTTTTCTTGCCAGCTTGGCTGCCTACCTGAAAGAGGACAAAGCTTGCAGTGTCTCCAGGCAGTCCTGCCATCTGGACTCTCGCCATGCCATGAATCCTGAGGTCTTCAGGGACCACAGTTCCAGTAAAGCCCTGCCATAGTGGCATCTAGTACGTCACTGTCTCAAGAAGTTGCCTGTGCCGTAAATCCCAGCTCCCAAGACTGCTTGACTACTGACAGAGATGACAGTGAACGAGTGGTCTGGGAGAATCAGGAGATTAGCCAAGAACTGGAGTCTTGGATTTGCAGTTTTCCACAGATTACTTTAGGCATCTGCACCCCTTCCACTATCAACAGGAAAGAGATGAGAGATTTTATTTAGAATCATAGAATCATTAGAGATTGGAAGGGACTTGCAAAGATCATCCAGTCCAGTCCCCCTGCCACAGCAGGATCACCCAGACCAAGTCGCACAGGAACACATCCAGGCAGGTCTGGAACATCTCCAGAGAAGGAGACTCCACAACCCCCCTGGGCAGCCTGTTCCAGTGCTCCAGTACCCTCCCTGGGAAGAAGTTCCTTCTGATATTGATATTTGTGTGAATATTTCTGCTGCTCATGCAATACAAGCACAGGAAATACAGTTTAGAGAACTGTTTGCTAGTCAAGTGCTTAATTTTCACAAGAGATTACTACAGTCTACTGTAAAGCCCATTCTTCCCATTCAGAGTACAAGCATTACAGTTAAAGGCTTTTTTCCTGGGAAAGATTCTACAGGACAACTGTAGAATGAGCAGATTTCCACCTCAGTGTTGCTTGGGTTCATACTCTTGTTAAAAATCTAGTCATTGCTTTTCCTAAAGCATCTCAAAGATCAGCTTTTAAGCTTTCATGTTGATTGAGAAGATGAAAGGCTGCAGGTAGTCACTTCATGCTCTTACAAATTTTCTTCAGACTAGTGATTTTTTCTAGTCTTCATTATGCCCTGAGCAGGAGGGCATGAAAGCCTACAACACACTCTTGCTGTCCTGGGTTCAGCGGGGATTGATTTCATTTTCTCCCCAGTAGCTGGTCAGAGCTGTGTTTTTGATTTAGCAGAACAATGCTGATAGCATAGTGATGTTTTAGCTCCTGCTAAAATAGTTCCACTCCTAAGTTAAGGAGTTTTCAAGTTCCCCCGCTCTGCCAGCAAGCAGATGTATAAAAAGTTGGGAGTGAGCACAGCCAGGACAGCTGATCCAAACCAGCCACAGTGATATTCCACTCCATAGAACTTCAGAAACAGGATATAAACAGGGGGATAGGGAGGGAGGAAGGGACTGCTGCTTGGGCATCAGTCAGCCAGTGCTAACTATTGTGCATCACTTGGATTTTCTCAGGCTTTGTTACTCTCTTTCTGTAGCATTCCTTTTCATCCCTATTATTAATGATATTCACTTTCATTTCAATTGTTCAACTGTTCGTAACCTGGGAGGTTTACTATGTCTTTTCCTCCTTCCCACCCATCAGGGCAGGGGGAGGAGTGAGCCAGCAGCTGGCTGATGTTAAACCATGACACTTGCACATAGAAAAATCTGCTCAAACTGGAAGATGACATGCTGATTTTCTGATTTCTATCACTTTGGGGTTCAAGTGGAATCACACATTTAAATGAAAATCACTGAAAAACTGGAGATGACTTTAATTGAGACTTGAGTATGTGCACATGTCCCTGTTGCAAGCTGCCTGAGGCCTTTTTTTCTCACCATATCCCATCAGACGCGTAAGCTTGCTGTCTGTATGCATATCTATTAAAGTTTGCTTTTTGCCTAGTAAAGGTTTCCCCACACTCGTCAGCCTCCCAAAGGATGTTCTGTGTCTTGAAAAGACTGTACAGCTTTCAGAAAAGGATATTCATAAAGGACCAGCACAAAGTGGCAGAAGAACACCTCCCTTCTGAGGAAAGGCTGAGGGAGCTGGGTCTCTTTTGTGTGGAGAAGAGGAGGCTGAGGGGAGGTGTCAGTAGGATGTCAGGAGGATGGAGCCAGGCTCTTCTCAAGGTCATCTGCTGATAGGACAAGGGGCAGTGGGTGCCAGCTGGAACAGAGGAGGTTCCATAGAAATATCAGCAGGAACTTCTTCCCAGGAAGGGTACCAGAGCACTGGAACAGGCTGCCCGGGGGGTTGTGGAGTCTCCTTCTCTGGAGACATTCCAGACCCACCTGGCTGTGATCCTGTGCAACTTGGTCTAGGTGATCCTGCTGTGGCAAGGGGACTGGACTGGATGATATTTCCAGGTCCCTTCTGATTCCTAATGATTCTATGATTCTAAGAATGAGAAAGACACCTCAGCACTGCTGAGACCCATTATTAAATACTGTTAATTACTTGCATTTTAAATGAGTCCTTAAGACTCAATCAAAGCCCCAGTCTATCAGGGACTGTAAACATGGAGGAGAGACCAGCCCTTGTTCTGGGGTGGTGAGTTTTAAGTGACAGTGACAGACAAGACAGTGTTTTACGTATCAGGATGACTATGAATTCAAAAGCCAAAGTACAAACCATCAGTGAAACAAAACTGAACAGAATAAGCTTGAACCACAGCAGACCAACTCCTTACAACTGTGACATGACCAAATGCAACCAACCGTGGACCTCAGTCTGTTTCTAAAATTCAACCTGCACTTTCTAGCACTTTCCTAGCACCTCTAGGTTTCTATTTCTTCAGGTAGCAGACAAGGCAGCATCAAGTGTTAACTACTGCACAGCCATGAGGATTTAGTGCATGGGATCCTCTGAGCTGACACGATCATTCCCCTGTTAGCTCATTCTCAATGCCAGGACCTGCTGCCAACCTGTCAGAAGTCGTCTGTTCCATCCCAGCCACAGACCCAGTTTCCAAACAGCTGTCACAGCAAAGAGTTTTCAGAAGTCTGCTGCCAGCGCGTTAACTACTTGAGCATTTCTAAAATGCGGGAGGGGTGATTGAAAACTCTGCATAATGTAGACACACACACACTTGTGTTTGCACTGGAATTATCATGCTTCACAGATGCCTGAAGGAACATTAGGTCAGCAGCTATATGAAGTCGTGTCATTTGCTTTGCTGATTCTAATTCTCATGCAGCGAGAGATCCTCCTTCTCAGACGGCTCACTAGTTATTTTCCATCTTGCATTTGGTAAATTGCAATGCAATTCTCAATCCACATTAATTCTACACCACAGTTAATGACAAATGAGTTAATCATGATGTAATCTTTACAGAGGTTCCTTCGGGTTACCTATTTAAGCTGCTGTCAGTATTACACAGCCATTACACTCAAATTAAAGGATCATTATGGCATATATTGAATATTTGGCTTCACAGCAGGTAAGCTCTGTTCAACATATCTAGGATACTGAGAAACTGGCTCCTTTGGTCCCCCTTTCCAGAACAGCATCATCAGGAGAAAACCCAATGGGATAAACATATGAAATTATTCCTTGTATAAGCGGCTTCGCATTCATTTCTAAAGTGCTCTTGAGACTGCTCATTTTTCACAGCAGTACCCCATAATAACATGGTCACTTAGTACCCAGTGATCATACCGCTCTTATTGTGCCACTCTTACCAAATCCTAATTACTTGATGCAAAAGACATTGTAGTCCGTGCAGCAACAAAAGGCCAAAAGAAAAGAGTGCAAGTTGAACACTTCCTCAATGAGGAAAGGCTGAGGGAGCTGGGTCTCTTGAGCTTGGAGAAGAGGAGGCTGAGGGGGGACCTCATTCATGTCTATAAATATGTGAGGGGTGGGTGTCAGGAGGAGGGAGCCAGGCTCTTCTCAGTGTCATCAGGTGACAGGACAAGGGGCAATGGGTGCAAGCTGGAACAGAGGAGGTTCCCTATCAATATCAGCGGGAACTTCTTCCCAGGGAGGGTACTGGAGCACTGGAACAGGGAGGTTGTGGAGTCTCTTTCTCTGGAGACATTCAAGACCAACCTGGATGTGTTCCTGTGTGACTTGGTCTAGGTGATGCTGCTGTGGCAGGACGATTGGACTGGCTGACCTTTCCAGGTCCCTTCTGATCCCTAATGATTCTAAGTTGTTTCTTTGCATTATCACCATCCATGTTCTGACACTCCAGAGAACTGGATGCTGCAGGAAACACCGAGTCCATTCATTCTTCTGCCAAGTATCCTCTGTGAGGTGCCATACGCTAGAGATATATTTAAATTTGTCCCCAAGACATGCGAAATAATCTACATAAGCCCAGTTTCTCTGAGGCAGGTTACACATGCTAGTGGCCACCCTCAAAGGCTCCTGAGGAACACTCTTTAGCAGCACAGAAATAAACGCTACAATACTCAGTTGTTGGTGAAAAATCTTCCAGTTCCCTCAACCATGAGGGAATTGGATCATGGTGTAATGCAACTGCAAGCTTGGATTCACTCCCCTATATACCAGTAGCTTCATTTACTCTAGACTGGTCCAAGTAAAAAGGTGGGGTGAACTTGGTCCACTGTTTTTATTCCTTAACAGTGTAAATGCCAAGAGTCGCTTCCCGTTGTGTTGGAAAAGCAACAAACATGATAGTGGTACAAGTCAACAGAGAGAATAATTGGGTTCACACCTGGAACTGAGGGATTCTGAATTTGATGGCAGAAATACCTAGATGCACGTAAAGCTAATGTCTGGCCTGTTGGGTGTGTATTTTTCATGAGATTAATCCACTTGCCTCCTGCCTGACTAATTATGGATGCGAGAAGACTGCTAAGTGGGCTGCCTTGGCACCTGGCACCACTCCCCATCCCTCCCCAGAAGCTGACCTTGTACAACTAACATTCTCCCAGCACCCAACTCTGAAAGCTGATGCCCAGCACCCCTCACACATCCTGTCCTTGACGGGCAGCCAGGCAACCCTAACCCTGATCCCTTCCCTCATACCACGCTCCACTATGTCTCACACCAGGAAAGCAGAACACTGGGCACTGCTTGCCATTCCTAAAGGGATGAGAGTTTATTCTGGAAATGAAGTAGAAAAACCCAACTGAGCTTCCATGTCTATCAATCTCTTTTAACCCCACTGAGTTTTCCTGCATTAGGACTGCAAACAGTAACAGCAAAGGACAGTGAGTGGAAAAAAGAATAAAGATCAATACTTGTTTTTCTCTCACTTTGAGATATTCCCCAAACTGGCAAAAGAGAACAGAAAGATCATATACGAAAGAGAAAGCCATTCTGAACTAACAGCTTATCTCAATCAAGAGTCATAGAAGTACTTGTCAGGATGGAAACCCAGCAGCTGAGACAACAAGGTGAGAGGTTTCTTCTTAAATCTAATTCCAACAACAAGGTACACCTCTACTCAGAACGGCAAGCTTCAGTGCTTCTCCCTTCTCTAATGAATGAGACTGTTGAACTGCAGGTATGAGCTCCCTATGACTTCTCAGCACTCTGAAAGAAATACTGCACTAAAAGTGACCCGCTTGCTGCGTTCTGGGTGAGTAGGTTTAAACAGAGCACAACTATTCCCACTGGGAAGCACTTTCCTGGCTTGGCTTGAAAGAGTCTAGTGCCTGGATGCTGTTTAAAAAAAAAATATGATGGGCCAAAGTCAGGGAGATTCAAAAGAAAAGAGAATCCAAACCAAACTCAACCAAAACAAAAGCAGCCCAGCATGACCCATGGACTGCCCCAGTGACAGTTTCACCGAGTTCTTCAGTCCTGCTGCGGCACGTTTCAAACACTTTCCAGTGACAAGAGGGTCTCATTGTTCTGTACAATTGTGCCAACCGAAGAAGAGAAAGCTGTTTTGGCTTTGAAAATATCGCTTTGAGTTCTGAACTGAGCTACAGCACAGAAAGCACTGCTAACACCATTATACCTGCAAGAGATAACTATTTAAAAAGAGAAACAAATATTTAAAACAACTAACACTTTGAACCAGATGAACTGACTCTTTAACTGACCCTGAACTTCACACTGAAAAGAGCAACTATATAAAAATTCATAGAGGCATTCATAGATGCATAGAATGGTTCAGCTGGAAGGGACCTTAAAGACCATCTAGATTCAACCCCCCTGCCATGAGCAGGGACACCCCTCAACTAGACCAAAGTGCTCAGGGCCCTGCCAATCTGGCCCCAGGGAGGGGCAGCCACAACCGCCCTGGGAAACCTGGTCCAGTGTCTCAGCACCCTCAGCATGAAGAACTTCCTGCTGACTTCCAGTCCAAACCTCCCCTCTTCCAGCTGGAAACCATTCCCCCTGCTCCTACCACTCCAAGACCTTGGAAACAACCCCTCCCGAGCTTTCCTGTAGCCCCCTTCAGGCTGCTCTGAGATCTCCCTGGTGTCTCCTCTATGCTGAACAACCCCAACTCACTCAGCCTGATCAGACAGTTTTCATTTACAAGAAAACCTAAAAAACCCAATCCTTTTCCTCATTACACATAGATTTTCACAAACTTATCCCAAAGGTCTTCTGATTCCGTATCTGTACAACTCACACGTGATGTAGTCACAATTTAACAAAAACACAAAATACTTTTACGTGCTTAAAAATCTCTTCAGATACAAAAATAATCATCTAGATGCAACTTTATTAAATAACAACTGAGTGATTATCATAGACCAAGGGAACAGAACAAGATTTTCAGCTTGCTATCTCAAAACCAAGGGAAGGAAGTGTTTGCCAGAGATGTGACAAACGGCCGTTGGCTATTTTTCTGCAAGCATTATTGACACACAAAGCCAACACAAGACCTTCAAATGTGCCAGGCTGCACCCACAGAAGGTAAGTTTGCATTGTGTAGGACTGTTAAGACAAAATTTCAGCGTAAAGCTGTCAACAGAACAGCTCCAAAGGGCTCACTTACAGGTTCCTAGCAAACAATCATAGAACCATTAAGGATCAGAAGGGACCCCGAAGGATCATCTAGTCCAATCCCCCTGCCACAGCAGGATCCTCTAGACCAAGTCACACAGGAACACAGCCAGGTGGGTCTGGAAAGTCTCCAGAGAAAGAGATTCCACAACCCCCCTGGGCAGCCTGTTCCAATGCTCTGGTACCTTCCCTGGGAAGCAGATCCTGCTGATATTGATAGGGAACCTCCTCTGTTCCAGCTGGCATTCATTGCCCCTTGTCCTATCACCAGATGACACTGAGAAGAGCCTGGCTCCATCCTCCTGACACCCACCCCTCACAGATTTATAGGCATGAATGAGGTCCCCCCTCAGCCTCTTCTCCAATCTCAAAAGACCCAGCTCCCTTAGCCTTTCCTCATCAGGGAGCTGTTCTACTTCCTTCTTCATCTTCGTTGCCCTACACTGGACACCCTCCAGCAGCTCTGTGCCCTTCTTGAACTGAGGGGCCCAGAACTGGACACAATAGTCCAGATGTGGTCTCACCAGTGCAGAGTAGAGGGGGAGAAGAACCTCCCTTGATCTGTTAATCACCCTCTTCTGATCCCCCCTAGGATGCTTTTGTCCCTCTTGGCCACAAGAGCACATTGCTGGCTCAGAGTCATCCTGCTGGCCACTAGGACCCCCAGGTCCCTTTCTCCTCCACTGCTCTCCAACAGGTCAATCTCCAACCTCTCCTGTTCCCTGGGGTTGTTCTTGCCCAGATGCCAGACTCTACCCTGACCCCTGTTGTACCTCATGACATTTCCTCTGCCCAGCTCTTTAGCCTGTTATGACAGTGCTGTTATAACAGCCCATTGCTATGGTGTAGGTTTGAAAGAAGATCACACCAGAAAATAAGATGTGCAATACTTGTGTCACCTTGACCGGGCTCTTTTGCATTACCAAAACCATTATAACCATTTCAAATTGCCTCTTCAAGCTATTTTTGCCCCTATTACGCCAGTTCAGCAGCCACTTCAGAGTAGCTTTTTGAATACTCTTCTATGGTTAGAAATGAAGCCACTTTAAAAATCTCTTGCAAACCAAGAGTCACTAACAGAATCAACAGTCATCGTTTGAATCTAATCTGATTTAATAAACCAGATTTAACTTTCAAAGAATGGAAGTAAATCCTTGCCTAAATTCCCAGTAAGTGTCTGGCAACCTGGAGTGTCAACATCCCTTAATTTCAGGTAGAGGATGTTAGCTCATGGCTAGTTACCCATTGGACACCCCCCTTATGTAACCTGTACCAGTGCCAGAGGCCTTGACTCCTTTAATCACCTTGAACGCTGGTGAGCAGAGGTCTGACACAAGCCCTTTACACACAAGGTACCTGTTCTGGCTACATCACCTAAGCCACTTGAGGCTCTATTAACGAGCCCAACGAGTTGCACACATTCTTCATAGAGAGTTAAATGCTGCAACAGAGCAGCACTGCCGGGGAGGATAATTCATTCAGCGGTTAGAGGAGAGAGCATGAGCATTGCCATTTTGAACCCCTCCCTCTCCCCAGACCAATAACACAGTGAGAATAGTTATGAACTATCAAAATTGCCCTAACTACTCATAAAATACTATTTTCTTTTGAGGAATCCACAAGGTGGCCACAGTTCCTCGGGAAAGCCAGTTTCTAATATATACATTCAAAAACCTAACATATGGGGAACCTAACATGACGAATACACCTAATGCAATACTCCCATCTGTTTTGAAAGAGACGCACACACAAAAATACTATAACCCAGAATGCATAATTTTCCCATAAGTCTAATTTTACATATGTCCTGACTCAGAGGTACAGATTCAAACGCCGTAACTCTCACAGTCACACTCTTGTTTATTACGTGGCACATGATTAGATTTTGAGACTTTCTGACATAGGATGTTATGCATGCTAGCAGTAAATGTGATTAAAACAATACGTTTATGAATAGCTTTGGGGTATCCAGCTACTATGGCCGAGATGGAGCTGTAGAGAATTAAAAATAATCTGCATACGTGGCCCATGGTTGTTGGAGGGGAGGTTGTTATCCTCTTTTGTCACAATATAGGCTGTTTTCCACAGAGGCTCTCATCTCAAGCCTACAACCACTACGTAACTCTCTCTCATTTTCCTCAGGATGTATACAATGGTGTCATAGAACCACAGAATCATCATAGGATCATTAGGGACCAGAAGGGACCTTGAAAGATCATCCAGTCCAATCCCCCTGCCACAGCAGGATCACCCAGACCAAGTCGCACAGGAACATAGCCAGGCAGGTCTGGAACGTTTCCACAGAAGGAGACTCCACAATCCCCCTGGGCAGCCTGTTCCAGTGCTCTGGTACCCTTGATGGGAAGTAGGCTATTCTGGTATTTATTTATTATATTTGCATTTATTTATTCATTATATTTATTTTTCATATTTATTTATTAATTATATTTATGCTTATATGTTAATTATATTTATGTTTATTTATTTATAGTGTCGTGAGGGAGTTTCCATTTATTTTACTTATTTGGGGCTTTTTCCTTCCTTTTTCTTGGGTGAGGGTTCAATAAATCCTTTCTTTTCAGCCATATTGTTTGATTGCCTGGTAAATTCTACTTGAGAGCTGGTGGGTGTGCTTAGATTCAAAACACCAACCCAAAAAGACCAAACAAAGGCCAGAGGCCCTTATCAAGCATCTACAAGTGGTAGAGAATGCATACAGGGACCAGNTGTTCCAGTGCTCTGGTACCCTTGATGGGAAGTAGGCTATTCTGGTATTTATTTATTATATTTGCATTTATTTATTCATTATATTTATTTTTCATATTTATTTATTAATTATATTTATGCTTATATGTTAATTATATTTATGTTTATTTATTTATAGTGTCGTGAGGGAGTTTCCATTTATTTTACTTATTTGGGGCTTTTTCCTTCCTTTTTCTTGGGTGAGGGTTCAATAAATCCTTTCTTTTCAGCCATATTGTTTGATTGCCTGGTAAATTCTACTTGAGAGCTGGTGGGTGTGCTTAGATTCAAAACACCAACCCAAAAAGACCAAACAAAGGCCAGAGACCCTTATCAAGCATCTACAAGTGGTAGAGAATGCATACAGGGACCAGTCAAGGCCACCTTTTCAACCCAGGACAAAATCACAGGAGAAGCTGGAGGTAACAGGATAGGCAGCACCTAGCTGGGCTTAGGCTGCATTCTACACAGCAGTTCTTGCACACATACAGACACACATCAGAACTCTGTTGGACAGGTATATTTACATGCCTTGATAACAAAACAGAGTTCTCAAAATTCTTTTCACAAGACTTATGTGGATGTGTAAAACAGATGAGTTAACACAGACCAACCCAACACGAGGAGAAATGTACTGTGCACCTGAAAAATCGAACAATATGAATGATCTAGTGATTCAATCTAGAAGCTGCTTCCATTTCAAAATAACTTGGTACCAGAACATCGGTATCAAAATGATTTAATAAATATTTGGAGCAGTTACTAACCACAATCCTCATCTCAATAAAGATTACTAACTGAGGGAAGATAGGATTTGCAATGTTAAGTGCCATGCTGACTGCCTGCTTTAAAAACACGCATGATGCATTTCACAGAATAGAAAGGGTAAGGCAGTCTTAATCCTTGGAGTCATGGTGATAATTTTATGAGGTAAATTACAGCCACGTTTGCCTCTGAATATAAACTATTACTACATGACAGAAATTCAGATGAACAACATAAAAAGAAGACATAGAATCATCGGGGATTGGAAGGGACCTCGAAAGATCATCCAGTCCAATCCCCCTGCTACAGCAGGGTCATCTCTCATTTAAGTAATTTCCTTGTTCATGTAACAGAGGCACTAAGGTATAAAACAGAAAGAATAACAGGCAAGTAAGAGCACTTGATCTGTGCTGAATTGTATACCATAAATCTAAACATACAAGGCTCCTGCTTGATGAAGAAATTAGATCCACTTACTCTAATTTGTTAGATCTAGAAGGCAAATAATACATGGCTGGAATAGAGCAAGAATGCTAATCTGTGCTCTGAGAACCTGCACACATAACAGCTGGGTTCAGTTCCGCTCGGTCTGTGTGGACATCCTCCCCCAGCTTCTGCTGCTTTACCAGGTCTTCCCTGACACCCCTCTGCCAGCTTAGCTTGGTTGAAGGCTGTAGAGATGAGACTGTTCATAAAGGTTTTGCAAAAAGTCACCAAAGCAGTCTAGACCATCTCGACAGACTTCAGTGAACAACTGGCTGTGTGCCCTTCAGCTGGCCTTTTGGCAGTGGGCACTGGCTGGGGTAGCTGGGAAAGTAATGTTCCAAATCGTAGACACTGCAGGAGCACAGGCAGTTGTTTTCCCGATCTGCAGGATACAATCTGCCTCCAAGCAAACAGCTATTACGCAGATGAAAGGCAGAAAGAGGAGTGACAGTACAGAGCTGCCATGTAGTGCAGGGACAGCAGGTATGCCAGGATGGAAGCAGGAACAGTTGCCCACTGCCATCTGGTTTCACTGGTGGGAGCACAAAGGCAGGGGATTCCACCGGCTGTGTGCACCAGGGCAGGGAAGAACAAGAACTGAAGCTATGGTTTGCCAAGCTTGCAGTGCTACTTCTGGCCCCCAGCTTGACTCCAACCTTAGACAACTTCTTTTGAGGTAAATGCTCTTAACCGGGGGGTTAAAGCCAGGAGAACTATGCAACCACAAGCTCTAAGTCAGTCTCAGTCAACTCCTTTACCTCACAACCTCATAAACATCGACCTTACGTTTTCAAGCTTCCACAGAGGACACTACAGGGTCTTTTACTTCTCTCAGATGAGATATATGCATAGCAATAGTATCTAAATATAACTGGAAGTAGACTTTAGTGAGTACTATTCATGCTAATGCTGCCTCTTACTTTTCCCTCAGTTACATTCATGTAGCCCTTGCAAAAATGGCAACTTCACTGGTTTTATTTCTCTCATTTTCCCAGTTTCCTATTGGAACTGCAGTGATAGACCACTTTGAAGTGCCAACGGCTTCCTGTGGCTTGGTACAACAACTTCATTGCTCACAATTAGCCTTTTCTTAAGCGACAGTTTAAATCTCAGCTCTTTCTTCACACGAGCATTACATGCTTTCAGATTTGTTCTTATCTGGTTTATGCCTTTCCTCTCACACTTTCATTTTAAATAGGTTAAACAAAAAGCCAACAGAGATACAGAGAACAGTGCGAGTCCAAATCAAGAAGCAACTTTAGTATGAATAGCCTATCATGGTTGCAGAAGTCTCTACTAACAAGGGAGGCCAGATGCTGGTGTGAGATATTCATGACAGCTTATTTAATGAAGACATACACTTTAACTATCCACACTTGGTCGCATCTGAGGAGATACAGCTTCCACATGAAAGAATACATACAGTGTCACCTCCAAGCTTCCTGGTGACCACAGAATCATAGAATCATTATGGATCGGAAGGGACCTCGAAAGATCATCCAGTCCAGTTCCTCCTGCCACAGCAGGATCACCTAGACCAAGTCACACAGGAACACAGCCAGGCAGGTATGGAATGTCTTCAGAGAAGGAGACTCCACAACCCCCCTGGACAGCCTGTGCCAGTGCTCTAGTCCCCTCTCTGGGAAGCAGATCCTGCTGATACTGATAGGGAACCTCCTCTGTTCCAGCTGGCACCCATTACCCCTTGTCCTATCAGCAGATGACCTTGAGAAGAGCCTGGCTCCATCCTCCTGACACCCACCCCTCACAGATTTTAAGAGACCCAGTTCTCTTAGTGNGCTGTTGGCCCTCTTGGCCACAAGAGCACACTGCTGGCTCAGAGCCATCCTGCTGGCCACTGGGACCCCCAGGCTCCTTTCTCCTCCACTGCTCCCCAACAGGTCAGTCCCCAACCTCTCCTGGTCCATGGGGTTGTTCTTGCCCAGATGCCAGATTCTACCCTGACCCTTGTTTACCTCATTCCATTTCTCTCTGCCCAGCTCTCTAGCCTGTCCAGGTCTCGCTGAATGGCAGCACAGTCTGCTGGGGTGTTAGCGACACTACCCAGCCCTAGCTTTGTGTCATCAGCAAATTTGCTAACAGTGCACCCTAATCCCTCATCCAAGTCATTAAATCCTTCTTCTTCATTAGGAAGAGAATCCCAAGAAAGCTTAATTCCTTTTACTACAGTTTAAAAACTAATCATGTTTTTGAAGGGTCACTGTTTGCAGCGTGATGAAAACCATTGACAATCCAATCACTTCAAGAGCAAACCAAACCAGCTAAAAAAATCCATTTCAAAGTGTTTATACTGCACGAACGACTAAAGCATCCAATAATTTCACTTTGTGCAGGATGGCTTACAATCTGGTGAATCAGACCATCGTTCCAGCAATTACCAGAGGATTAGCTACCCCCTACCTGAGGTTCATCAAAAGCACCGTGTGGTTGAAAAAGCCATCCAACAGCTAAGCTGAATTAAGAAAGTTGGTCTGTGGAAGAAGGTTAAGATGCTAAGATGCATTGGGTACAGTAAGAAAGCTGAGGACGAGGAGTGGGAGTGACTTGTCGGTTGTAAAGAACAGCCAGAAACCTCTAGGTAGTACAGAGGGGACTTAGCAGGAAAATTGAGGTTAGGAGAAAGTCTTGACCGGTTTTGCAAAGCCATGTGAAAGTTAGTTGAAACCATGAGAAAAAAGTCTGGGCATGGTGCCATGCCTTCTTGAGCTCAGAGGGCAGGCTGCCAGCCTATACTTCTAAGTTGCAGCAGATTTATCTTGAAAGCCACTGTGTGAGAGAGGAGTATTAATTATATAATTAATAAGAAGGCACACTCTTCAGGATTAGCAAAAAACACTGGAGGGAAATACGAGTAGGAACTTACATTTTATGCAGTTCTGACTGAAGTTCCCTATTTAAACTAGGTCTCCCAGGATGTAAGATCTGGAAGAGTTCATGGACAGCTTTTTTTTTTATTGAGGCAGAGAGTGAAAAGAGATTAAGTCTCCTGAGTGCTTTGCCACTCAATCTTCTGAGAGAAAAACTGGTATTGATTTTTATTTGTCTATTTGGGGAAAAAAAGAAAGAAAAAAAAGGGAATAGTGTACTACTACTTCATTTCAGCGTCAGAATTAGATTGCCCACTTTCTTTATCTATAAATATGTCTATAAATATATCCTATCTCTAAATGCCTAGCCTTTGATTTTTCAGAATATTTATAGACAATGTGCACGAGAAAATTAACTCAATGCCTTGAGAAAACAAAAGGACAAGGGAGATTTTTAAATGCACATATATAATGAATGTTTTTCAGATTAAAAAGCCATTGTTCATCAACACTAACAGCAAAATAGTATCACACAAAGTAACTTTATTCCTCTCACAGAGTCATCATGGAATCATTAGGGAGTGGAAGAGACCTCGAAAGATCTAGTCCAATCCCCCTGCCACAGCAGGATCACCCAGACCAAGTTGCACAGGAACACAGCCAGGCGGGGCTGGAACATCTCCAGAGAAGGAGACTCCACAACCCCCCTGGGCAGCCTGTTCCAGTGCTCCGGTACCCTCCCTGGGAAGAAGTTCCTGCTGATATTTATATCAAACAAGCAAGTTTATTGTAACACTGAACACAGACACTAATGTGCTTATTGAGTCCATCCCTTGTGCAATGCATGAAGTTGTCTACCATACGAAATAAAAACACCTCTGTTGCTTTTGATCAGTAAATACCACAAACAGAAACACAGAAAGGTCAGAAAATCAGTATCCTTTCAGGATCTTATGCACTCAAACCATTTCTAATGCAGCTCAATTCATAAACTGTCAGCAGAAGAGCTGACAGGCTTCAGGTCACTCAGTCTTAAAAGAAAAGGCAAGAAAGCAGGAGCAATAAACTCCTGTGAGACTCCTGGTCTCAGCAGGTAAGGAACTGAGGATACAGGATGCATCACGGAGTGTCATGGCCTGTAGGAAAAGCCACAAAGTACAGACACGAGGGGGATTCTGTCACCAGATCAGTTACTCTGTGCTTTGATCCTCTTTAAACTGCCAGGAAGGAGGCAAATTGCTTTGTGTATCTCCATTCTAATTTCTACCGCTTAATCTATTCTATAAGACACTGCTCTGCTTTGTTCATTTTACAGTTAGTGCAGCACTACAAAAAGACCACATCCAACTCACGGATTTAAGTGGGACATCCTGGCACATGAGTTTTAGCAATACAATTGTGTCAATTAATGAAGGCAACTATTAATACAGTGATGTACTGCCTCAAGAAACAGACATTAACTATAGGCAATGCAGCTTGTCTGGACAGCTGGTGAAAATATAGCATTAACCTAAAAGATACGTGGAAAAAAGATGGAGGAAATGAGCTGTCTGGAAGAGAATGGAAAGTAGAACATAGAAACCACCAGCAACTGTGCAGGAAAGGGTGATGTCTGGCAGCTGGGACTGCAGTGAGTGATTTACCAAATGGACGGCTATGTGATCCTGAAATCTACAGAGAACACACCAAGGCAACATCTACGCTCACGGAGGAACCTTATGTCTCAAAAGAGCCAGGAAGAAACTGTGACCAACCCCAAGAGGATACATGAAGGGCATTGGTGACTAAAGACTTCCAACCATGAGGCAATGCAGCTTGTCTGGAAAGCTTATGGAAATACAGCATTAACCTAAAGATACGTGGAAAAAAGCTGGAGGAAATGACCCGACTCAAAGAGAACGGAGGTTAGAACACAGAAACCACCAGCAATCGTGCAGGAAAGAGTGGTGTCTGGCACCTAATGATTCTGTGATACTAGGGTAAACACTTTTTTCCAAGTGTTTGTTACACTCAAACCAGGGAGTGCTATTGGAAGGGCTGGCACACAGATAACTTACACAGCACAGGGAATCACACCAACCCAAAAGCAGTCCCGAGAGAGGAAAATTTCCCATGCTATGTAGCTTCTGGACCCACTGCTTATCTAAAGCGGATGTGTTTCTGCTGATGTACATCCCACTGTCTCTGTGAATGTTGTTACAGGTTCACCTCTGAGCTGCGATGCTGAGAGCTGACAGCAAGGGGACATTGATGCTGCTGAGGAAACATATGGTCCTCATCAACTTAGACAGCACTTACGATGATACAAGTCTGGATACATACTTTTACTGAAATGAGTCCTTGTCACCCCACCTGCTTCAGAGGGCAGAGGAGGTAGCACGACTTGGTACAGTTTCTTCCACTCACAGAGATAGAAAGCTCTTAGCTTTCCCACTCTGAGCAGCTACCCTGAGTATTTTAATTTTACAGGAGACAAAAGCCAAGATAAAAAGCTGAAGGGATATGCATTGCTAAGAAATGCACTTGATCTGGGTCATGCTTCTGGCCTCCTTCCCTGTCCCAAAGGCTTGTTTCTTAGACATGTCTGGCTCACTAAGAACTTGGGCTTTACAAAGTGCTTCTGAGGATTTTGGAACTGAATTGCTGTCTGCAGTGTCTGCTAATAAGCAGGCTTTCAAACAGACAAACCTGGAAATATGTGTCCTTTGCTTTCAGACCAGCATCAGGTTCTGGGCACAGTCAGCATCACATGCACCTCAAGTGAGAAAGTCAAAGCAGTAACCCTCTTCTGAAGCACCTTTCCCCAAAGGCAACGTTTCCACTGTGTCTGTAGTATGCCTCATCTCACACAGGCCAGCTTAAGGACAGAATACAGTGGGCTGAGTGGAGGCAGAAGCTTCCATGGTGACAACTTCGCTTCAGCAAAGTTGTCCATACTGGGTACCAGAGTGCAGCTGGTCTCATAGACTGTGTACATACACTCATAGACTGTGTTGGTGACAACTGAGCGATGACACTTCATGTGCATATGGTGTACTACACTAACTAGCTCCTGCTCTACATTCTTTTTGCATCTCTTTAACCTTGACCTATCTAGGTTTGCTCAATTAATTTGAGGTTTCTTTTCCTATCTGAAACCAATACAAATGAAGTCTCTCTGGAGATGCAGCTGCTCACTGTCACGTGAACTGAGTTTGGGAACATTATTTAGTTGGAGCTTAACACTTGCAGGGAAGTACAGCACAATGTGCAACCGAGGGATTTCACGATGTTATTACATCACAGAACAGCTTATTCCTAGCTTTAAAACTCAAAATCTCAAAAGCTTCACTGTTGAGCCAAACCTTGCCCTGTGTCAGTCTGTGCCTTATCGTTCCCTCCCAATGCAAAAAGCATCAGTCAGCAACTTCTTTGACAGTAATTAGGCAAATATTGTTCTCTACGTTCTAAGCCAAAAGGGTAAATGCGAATGCATATTAGTTTCTGTTCTGGAAATAAACTGAGCTATTCAGTTCTGCTTTGAACTAAAGGACACAAAGCAGTAGCACAGTGTTTTTTTCTATGACATGCTAGTACTTTAGACTGACTTCATTCTTCATTTTATTGACTCTACTTAAGACCATTATTATTAAAAAAGAATTAAAATTTAGCTTAATAGTGTTTAATTTAGCATAATTATCAGATGTATTTGTGCTCGGTGAACAAATAAAATGCAAAAGGACCTGAACATAAAAATACACTCACAAAGGGAGATGGAGATGAAACAGAAAAGCACGTTTACGATGTCAGCTTGTTTTTAAGCTATAAATAAGCAGCAAGTTTAGATCAAAGGAATAGTACCCTAACTACAAGCACTGAATTAACCTCATGGAAGCATGCTTCCTGCTCAAAACTAGCAGACAGCCTGAACAATATTCCAAAAATAGATTTCTTTATGTCTTATACGAACAAATACCAATTTGTAATGCTTGGAACTCCCATACCACAAAATATTCTCTTACTCCTCTGCAACAGGACCTTTTCCAGGACTAAAAGCTTTATCATCCAACTAACTGAAATGAAATAGTGTAACAGAAATCCTGATTAATCCAGTATTTCCTCAGTACCAGAAACACCCAGTGGACAGCACATTTTAGTATAATTATTCTTTTCACAGAATGCTTGAAAAAAACCCAAAGAGAAACAAACAAGAAACCCCCTCAAAACAAAAAAGAGAGCATATTTTATCCCTAAGACATTCCAAACACAGGACACATAAATCACTAAACAGGGCAATGAAGCATGATCGATATTTGTGCAATCCATCTGTAAGCACCTATCTTTTGTTATACCTACGTGCTCTAAGGGACACGTAGCGCTTCTGGGGTATTTCACTGGTTTCTAATGCTCTGCTGCAAGAGGATCTTTAGCTTAGGGATATCTTTAGGGAGAAAGACCAAGTTTAAGCCTGATGTATATGAAAATGTTTTCAAATACAACTTCTACAATCTGAGCTTCCAGTTGATCAATTAACTCAAGCTAAGTTCTGTTATCCTCTCCAGATTTTATAGCATTAACAGATGTTTTTAATATTTGTTTCAAACACATGTAGTAATTCGTGTTATATTTAGCCATATTCATTAGGCATGGAAGCATTTCTCACATGCCTTCTATACTGAAGCATACACATAGCATCCGATTTTAGCGAGGAATAAAACATCACAGTTTACGGTGGATTTGTTTTTTTAAAAAGTCATTAAAATAAAATGCTAAGAATGTGAAAAGAAATAGATTTTCCTACCAGAAATTTTCTCTTGACCAATTTGGCTCCCACATATTCCTGTGTTCCACTGAATCAATTTCACACTTACTCACCTCCCTGTCTGTGTGATGTGGTTTATTCATTGGTTTGATATTGCCATAGCAACTCTGCAACATGGTAACATGTCAGCCGAGCAGTGCTGCTCCCCTCCCAGTATATGGTGAATAGCTGTCTGGTACCTATAGCACGATATTTTAATGTATATTGATCTCTGCTTCCTACTACGAATCTATTGGTTTGATGTCACTATTTTTAACTCTGTATTTAGCCATCTTCCACCACAAACTTCACAGTACTTAATTTGTAATGGTCTTACCCTAATTATGAAAACCATCTAGTACCTCGAATTTTAAGACAGGGTACAATTTGACTATGTACTAACTAACTATGTACTAACTAACTAACTTGACTATGTACTCCAACTAACACGCTTGGACTCCTGAATAACCAGCTAAACAAACAGCACTGTTCCCACCTCACAAATTCAGGGCTTTTCCACCATTCTTTCGTTTCTGCCTCACGAAAGCACACCTATACAAATCAAAGCTGCACATATATGCTCGACTGAAGAAGCTTTCCCATCAGAACATGTGTCCTGGAGGGAGTGGAGGCCCACTCCCCCCCACCCCCCCAGCCCTGGCACCGTGCCTCTCCAGGAACCCACCAGCAAACCAGCTGATGGCTAGTGAGGGAGGTGGATGGGGCTTTGTCCCCAGAAGAGACACAGAGATAACTGTGGGGAGGGATGCTCCAGCAGCTGCTGCTTCCATAACCTCCCCATAAACAGTTAGGCTTGCAGTATGCTCTGAATTAACTGGACCTAACTGGAGACAGTACAGTCCCCTGCATTTGGACAAAATAAAAGCTGGAGGAACACAACACAGTGAGAACAAAAGTGGGATCTCTGCTGCAGCAAGCAATAGAGGCTTTAAAGCCAGGAAGTCCACAGCATCTATACTATGCAAATCAGGGCATCCCCAAACACTGGTTTGGATCTTAGCAAGGAGACTAGGCAATCATCCAGGACAACATTATGAGGGGGGACTGAAACTGTCTCATTCACTCCTTCTTCCCAAGTTGGCAACTGTTTCCCCACTGTGTTTACTGACAGTGGAAACACCCTCACGCCTGAACTCCATGGCACCACTGCTTGACCTAAACAGGTTGAATGAAAAGCAGTGCATTTGCCTTCAGACAGTCTTGGGCATAAAACACAGGAGGATCCGACCACACACAAATGGCAAAGCAGAACGGAGATCCGCAGTACCTTAGGACAGAATGCACCTCTGAATGTGGTAATGGACCAGGACACCTTTCTACCTACCTAGTCACATCACCACTGTTTCAAACCAAGTTGTGCTCCAAGGTTTGAATGCTGTTGTTTACTTTAGGCTAAGTGTAAAACAAGCCTGTAAGACAGTATAAGCCTGACAATTGAAGCTCAAGCTCCTGCCGCTTTGCTGCAGCACGCTAAGGTTTGTGATTTGGGATGTACCACAAACACATTTCTGCAGAGACCAGCAAGAAAGAGCTTTCTTTCCCCAGCAGAGTTGAAACCAGCATTTTGCTGGGGAATTCATTATAGATATAACACTACATCAAGGAAAAGTCATAGAAGAGAGGAGGCTATATTTGAGTAGGAGTATGAAACTGCTATAAGGTGAATTCCACTGTGCTCCAACACAGCATCAGTAAAATCAATTGTGTGCAACAGACAAAGAAGTTTCCATTCCATTTCCTATAATTTGGCTTGGATTTGTTCTCAGTCAGGAAATGTACATTTCCTACACCCAGGAAATCTAAGCACTGTGTGCTCAGTCATGATTCTGCAACAGCCATTTACACTAAAACCACCAAGAGGCCAGCTTTTAGGGACAAGGTAGGGGAAACAGGGGAAATGATGAGGGTAATAAAGGTGACAATGCACTCATTGAATCTGCACACAATACTAGGAAATCCTAGAATCATTAGGGATCAGAAGGGACCTCAAAAGATCATCCAGTCCAATCCCCCTGCCACAGCAGGATCACCCAGACCAAGTCACACAGGAACACATCCAGGCAGGTCTGAAACGTCTCCACAGAAGACTCCACAACTCCCCTGGGCAGCCTGTTCCAATGCTCTGGGAAGCACTGGAAGAAGTTCCGTCTGATATTTATATGGAACCTCCTCTGTTCCAGCTTGCACCCAGTGCCCCTTGTCCTATCACCAGATGACCTTGAGAAGAGCCTGGCTCCAT
>VZRI01002342.1:122066-158288 GCA_013397515.1 Upupa epops | reverse complement strand
TCCCTTTCTCCTCCACTGCTCTCCAACAGGTCAGTCCCCAACCTCTCCTGGTCCCTGGGGTTGTTCTTGCCCAGATGCTCCATTTCAATAGTGTGGAAACTGGCAACAACTTTTTGGTAAACTCCAAAGCTGCAGCCACATGAATAGAACTCCTGCTTCAGTTCGCAGAGTCTCAGTAGCTTTGACTCTGTCTAGCTCCTACACCTTTATATGTACAGCGTTCATATTGTTCTTTCTCTCATATGTCCTCCCTCCTCTCTCTGACTGTAATTGCACAGGTGGGTTTTCCCCCCTCCTTCAATGTTATCCTCCCCTGGGCATCATCATCACTGATGGGTTTGCCCTTGGCCAGCAGTGGGTCCATCTCGCAGACAATCATGATTGACTCTATCAGACACAGGCTNGCCCTTGGCCAGCAGTGGGTCCATCTTGCAGTCAACCATGATTGACTATCAGACACAGACGAAGCTTTTAGCAGCTTCTCACATAAGTCACTACTCCATCACTACCAGAACTTTGCCACGTACATGCAATTGCAGGCAGAAAAGCAACATTTCAGCTACCTACCTGACCACATCACTTATTTCAAGTTACAGAGCCAACACACAGAGACACCCTTAACTGTAACAGCACAGCTTTGCATTTGCTAAGGGTCAGATGTGACCTTTGGTGAACTACCATGGGCTTTTTTCTCCAGAATCAGCATTTTCTGGGGCCAGAAACCCATCGCCACAACGGGTACTTCAGACCTCAGTGTCAAGGCTTCCGTAGACACAGTCACAATGGGATGGTTTGACAGCTTTGGGCTCTGTGCAGTGCCAAGAATAATTTTTCCTTTATCTCCATCCTCTGAGCAAGGGCGTATCTCAAAAAAGCATTTTATATCTAGTCATAGCTGCCACACTGGCTGCCAATCAGACTGCTCTGAATTAAAGTAAAAGGTCCGACAATATGACTTTGGCTTCAATTTCTGTTATTTGGTAATTTAGATCATGTGAGAGGAATGACAGCTCTGATCTTACATAAAGATACCAATCCCTATGTTTAATTCCTTTAAACTGCACGAACAGGTACATTTATATTCACCCAGCAGAGGTGCAGCTCCGCTCAGTTTGAGCAGCTTTTAAACCCCAGCAAATCAGCAGAGACAGTAGTGCAACAACAGAAAATTAGCTTGATAAAATGGGCGATTCAAACAGACAAAATGGGCTGTCAGCAAAGAAAGTGAGGCCAACATAAGCAATCATCAGGTCACATCAGGCAAGCTGTGCAAGCAGAAAATCAAGGGTCTGTAAGCGAGACCCTACCCAGGGAAACAATTGGTGATGTCTTTATTTGTACTTAGAGGTCTTTATCAGAGTTGCCATTTTAGGCTTGACATAGATTGCTGTGACATGATGTTATTTTTGATTGATTGCACCCTTCTCTCTTCATCAAGATGAGCTGACACAGATATGCAATGGGGTGTCTTTAACAGTAAGAAAATGTTAACGGTATAAGGAAATATTGCCATCAGGGCATTACATTCTTAAACATCTACAAACTTGTTTGTTAATGCAGTCTATCAGAGCAAACTTAAATCAGACAGAAGAATAACCAGATAACAAAAGATGCAGTCTGATCGTTGTTGTGTCACAGGAAATAGGCAAAGGCTCACAGAGGCTTCTGATGAGAACTTTTAAATGGCTCGATTCAGCACAATGCTGACTCTTACAAGGGGTTTAGCACCTTTAGCTTCTTCAGATTAGTGAGGACCTTGTGGTGGGTCCTTCCTGCACAGCTACTTTTAATTATAAAATCATAGCATCATTAGGAATTGAAAGGGACCTCAAAATATCATCCAGTCCAATCCCCCTGCCACAGCAGGATCACCCAGACCAAGTTGCACAGGAACACATCCAGGCAGGTCTGGAACATCTCCAAAGAAAGACACTCTGCAACCCCCCTGGGCAGCCTGTTCCAGTGCTCCAGTACCTTCCCTGGGAATAAGTTCCTGCTGATATTGATATGGAACCTCCTACACTCCAGCTTACACCCTTGTCCTATCACCAGATGACACTGAGAAGAGCCTGGCTCCATCCTCCTGACACCCACCCCTCACATATTTAGAGACATTCATGAGGTCCCCCCTCAGCCTCCTGTTCTCCAAGCTCAAGAGACCCAGCTCCCTCAGCCTTTCCTCATCAGGGAGCTGTTCTACTTCCTTCATCATCTTTGTTGCTCTATGCTGGACACCCTCCAGCAGCTCTGTGTCCTTCTGGAACTGAGGGGCCCAGAACTGGACACAATCCTCCAGATGCGGTTGCACCAGTGCAGAGTATATGGTTCCATTTACACTTTCAAGTAGCAATGTTGCTGCCTTGATTCCAAGACGCTGACATGAACTGAGCCAGCTTCGCCCTGGCAAAACTAAAATGATTTGATTCACCATGTGAAACCTGCAGAATTCTGACTGCCCCTTGCAACATGCTGAGTATGCCCAGCATCTCTTCAACTCACCCAGGACTTAACCAATACTTACAGATGAAAGATGCTACGAGTATTACTTGAATCAGTTTGCAAAAATCACACCTTTTTGGATTTCAAGTCACGCATCTCCTCTTAACACTACAATAAATAAGGAGTTTCCTTGTGGAATATCTCCCCAGTATGGGGAAGAGTAGAATTCCTCTAATTCTGTGATACATACCCATCGTAGGGAAAGAGCTACAGCATCACATAGGTATTCTTCACCATCGCTTTGGGGAGATGACCAAGTTTTGATTTGTATTTCATAATAGACCTATTTAGCCCTGGTAATGGCTGAAAGACAGGACAACCAAACCAGAAAATTCAAGAGCTGAGTGAAACAGGCTAGGAAGCAATTGTTAAACACACAGTAGCAGCTGAGCAGTCAGAGGGACTGATAAGAGTCCTGGGCAATCAAATTATATCAGATTATTTCCTGACTCAAAAGTTATTATCCTCTCTGCACAAGTGAAGCTATAGATCCGATAATAAAAAGAGAAGCACTGTACAATACAGACAGCTAGCCTGACTCTTTATTTTGCTAGCTGTTTCAGCAAGATGTCAATAAATAGGAGATTGGTATAATTAGCTCCTGCTATTATACAGTACAAATTCTTTTCTAACACAGGGAAAAAGAAGAACAAGAGCAACGGGACACTACTGGATATGCACTGCTTCCATTAAAGATTGATTGTGACAGTGAAGCTATTTGACACTCGGGTCCAGCAGTACAAGTGTGACTGCAGTTGTAAAAACACACGAGCAACTTAAATCCTGTGTAGTTCTTCACTGAACATAGGTAGGGGGTTTATGTTTTCTACACAGCAGAAGGTCCCCAGCACTACAATCAGAAAGAATTACGAGGCTTGATGCCTTGCAGTCATACAGAGTCTATCATCTCACTGATACTAGCTTTCATC
Organism: Upupa epops; assembly: GCA_013397515.1. Lineage (NCBI taxonomy): Eukaryota > Metazoa > Chordata > Aves > Bucerotiformes > Upupidae > Upupa > Upupa epops. Next base: position 154,860 of record VZRI01002342.1, on the reverse strand, counting down.
ACTGATGGGTTTGCCCCACCGACTGAGAACTATATACACCTAATATTGATTAGATAGACTGATTCAAGTCCCTCCTGAAGACCAGCAGAAAAAACAGACTATTTTTATTGAATTATTTAAGTAGAGAGTCCAGCACAGGACCACAAGGACGAGGAGGGTATTGGAGAATCTCCCTTAAGAGAAAAGGCTGAGAAACCTGTAACTCTTTAGCTTAGAGAAGATTGAATGGAATCAACATTTTAAAATAGTTGAAGGGTGGGTGTCAGAAAGACAGAGTGAGGCTGTTAGTCAAAGTGGCACCTGGTGACAGGACGTAAACTGTAATACAAGAAGTTCTGGAGTGGATCAGAAGGGGGGTGGTTAGCAGATCAAGAGAGGTTCTCCCTCTACTCTGCATTGGTGAGGCCACATGTGGACGATTGTGTCCAGTTCTGGGCCCCTCAGTTGAAGAAGGACATAGAGCTGCGGGAGGGTGTCCACNCTCTCTGGAGACATTCAGTCCCTGACTGTGTTCCTGTGCGACTTGGTCTGGGTGATCCTGCTGTGGCAGGGGGGATTGGACTGGATGACCTTTCAATGTCCCTTCTAATTCCTAATGATTCTATGATCAGGGTCTGTAACAGAACTCTTATGAGGAGCAGCTGGGAGAACTTGGGTTCTTTCATCTCAACAAAAGGAGGGTGGAGGGAGACTGTTTTGTTGTCTACAGCAACCTGAAATGAGACTTTAATGAGGATTTGTTACCCTATCCAAGGAGTAACAAATGATAGTATAAGAGGACATAGTCTTAAAATGCACCAAGGGAAGTTTAGATTAAAGGATAGAAAAAAAATTATTCACTGAAAGTGTTATCAGGCATTGGAACAAATTGCCCAGGGAGGTGGATTCTCAATCCCTGGAGGTATTTAAGAGTGGCGTATCCAGAGTGTTAAAGGATAGGGTTTAATTGAGGGCTTGTCAATATTGGGCTAATGATTGGACTCCATGATCTTAGATGTGTTTTCCAATCAGGGCAATTGCAAATACTTGCAAGAGGTGAACAATACTTCTTAGAGCAAAATACAGACAACGATGAGGTTTTTGATAATCATTTCTTCTTTAAAGTGTGAACCAAGTGTAACACAAGACCTTTTGGAAGGTGTCTGCAACTCAGTCATTAGGCTGACACAAACAGCAAACATTGTGGATATGTTTGTGCATTTTCAGTCATTACTCTCCATCTATCAGTTTATCCTGGTAGCACTGAATCAGGAGGTGATTTAACATTGACTTTACAGTGTTTCCTCAGGCTAAGAACATAAGAACTTCTACATGACATAAGGCTCTACCTAACCCTGAAAGCACAGTAATACCACCAGAGAAAGATGTTTCTTAATTGAGCCAGGCGATGGACAAAAAAATAGCACCATTATGATGCATTAAGAAAGGGAGCTGGGCAACAGAATGGTGTTTTGAGATGTGAGCGTGGCAGAAGAAAGAAGTGGTATTCTAAAACAAGAGGATAAAATCTGATCAAGATTCTGCAAGAGATCAGTCAAAACCAGAGCTCAGCTGTAAACCTAGAGCAATCGTTAAGCAATGATGAATGAGTTGGTCAGTTTGAGAGGCAGGAGGGAATGGGTTTCCCCATATGGTAAACACATTGCTAATGGCCCCATTATTTTCCACCGGTCTGTTTTTCCAAAGCACTCCATGTAGTCCCATCTACCTACATTTGCAGTGTGGTTCAGTCACCTAGTGCTTCTAGAAGTCCTGCTTTTGTGGTTCACAGCCTTCGCACAATTAGACAAACACTGGCTGAGGAAAAAACCCTACTTTTTTCTTGCGGCAGAGAGATAAACTACACCAGCTCTGCAGGATTTACAGCCCTATTTCTCTGCTATTCTGTGTTTGAGAAATGGGAAACAAAAGTTAGAACTGCACTCCCTCACATTTCACCTCAGTCACTGGTAATCAGTCCTGGAAGGAAGCAATCATCGGGCAACCAACAAAACATCTCTCACAGAGTGTATCCTTGCCATCCCCAGCAGATCTGTAAAATCAGAAGCTTGTGACCATCCCCCTGAGACCATGCCCACAGGCAGAGGTGCACAGCTACAACTGCACTAACACAGACTTGAGGGAAAGCAGGTCTTACCTAAGAAACAGATATTTAGGGGTGAGGCCAGAGATGGTTAGGTTAATTTTAACTCATGCAAAATGACTTTTGAAACCATTAGCTAAACCATTTTCTAGCACAAAGAGCTGGCATGTTTTGACTGAAGCCTAACACACACAGGTTGCCTTACTTTATGTAGCAGCTTGCTCTACACCACCTTTATTTTAGATCAAATCTGCACACGAGCACTCCACGGTCAGAAGAATACATCCTGCTGCAGCTGGACCCGATTCTGTTTGTCTGCCAGGAGGCACAGACAAGGCATCATGTCCTGCTTTAAAGATTTCTTATCCCTTACCAGCCTAGACACCATAAAATATTTATAGACAATTCTGAGTACCATTTTATTGCAAATTCCATATGTTTAGCTGAACCATTCAATGCTCAGAATGACAATAAAGAGATTACATTTGCATGCACCCACTGGGTAGCAAATACTTTCCCCTTTAGCTGCTAGAGCCCATTATCTCCTAAAATAAACAAAATGAATCCTGTTTGTTCCATCAGCTGAGTTCCTCAGCATAAGGAGGTACATGGCTCAAACATCTACTCTAGGGTGCAGTCTGTGTTGGGTTTAGCTGGGATGGAGTTGATCTTCCCTATGATATCTCTCACAGTGCTGCGTTTCTGGCGGTAGCTGATATCATCTGCTGATGGGAAGTAGAGAATAATCTTTATTATTTGCCTTTGCTTCCATGCACAGCTTTAGCTTTTCCTGCTTTATCAAGCTGTTGTCATCTTTACCCACTAGGCTCTCATATTTTAATTTCCCTGTCTATTTAAGAAGAGGGAGTGATAGAGCGGCTTGGTGGGCACCTGGCCCACAGCCAGGGCCAAACTATCCCAGAGTCTCAATTCCATTCACAGCTCTTGGCACACTGGTAAAGCAAGAAAAATGGGGCCTGATGTGTGCAAGGTCCTTAATATGGTCTCTAGCAGAAAAGGGAGAGACAAGTCAGCGACGCATCCTTTTTCCAAGCAAATGTTATCATTTTGCTTTTAGCTATAGGCATAATCACATGCTAACGCAGCACTTCAAATATTAAAGAAGATTCTTAGAAATTTATGAGGCAACCAAAGAAGGAAAGTATTTAAATCTAGAATAATTTACTATGTACTGAAGAGAAGCACACTGTTATGGAAAACCCCTTTAATTAATTTGTGGAATACCTCCCTTCTGAGGAAAGGCTAAGGGAGCTGGGTCTCTTGAGCTTGGAGAAGAGGAGGCTGAGGGGGGACCTCATGAATGTCTCTAAATATGTGAGGGGTGGGTGTCAGGAGGATGGAGCCAGGCTCTTCTCAGGGTCATCTGGTGATAGGACAAGGAGTAATGGGTGCCAGCTGGAACAGAGGAGGTTCCCTATCAATATCAGCAGGAACTTCTTCCCAGGGAGGGTACCAGAGAACTGGAACAGGCTGCTGCCCAGGGGGGTTGTGGAGTCTCCTTCTCTGCAGACGTTCCAGACCCGCCTGGCTGTGTTCCTGTGCGACTTGGTCTGGGTGATCCTGCTGTAACAGGGGGACTGTACTAGATGATCTTTCGAGCTCCCTTCTGATCCCTAATGATTCTATGCTGTCACAAAGTAACAAGGAGAGCCAAGTAAGGTACAGGATACTAGACCACACACTAAATCACCTCTGCTCCCCATCACATATTTGCTGTTGTATATGTGCTCCAGCAAGGAGGGATAGCAATGCTATACATACCATTATACATATATTATATATAATATAATATATGTATAATAATTATGTATAATGTATGTATAATATATAATAATATACATATTATACCATATATACATACCCCCTCCATTAGCATTACAGGGACAGACAAAACAGACAAGATAGTATGGACTGAGATGCAGAACAGAAGAAACTGTTAACTAACCAAATGGGTTTAAAGCCTCTGTTGCCACCCCTGCAGAAGAAAACTGTTTACCATATCAAGCTACTACTATGAGTAATGAATCCAGTAGAGAGCATTATCTTTCAGAAGCTACTACAATATTTAGGATCCTAAAGCAGCTCATTGGATCAGTTACCCATTGATAAAGTAGTTTGGATAATCTCAGCTACATCAAAAATGAGCTCTGAACAAATGTCACAGCTTTAGTCTGCTTTGACCATACTGGCTAGGCAACACTGTGCAACAGCTCCAGCACAAACAAGACTGCACACAGTCCTCCAAACACTTCTTCCTACTTTTTCTGTCACTTGATTGAAAATTTTGCTGTCTATGCAAGCTGAAATGTAGGTTTAGGGTTTTCTTTGCCACGGTTTTAAACATGAAATTGATCTCTTGGGATCTATTTTATAACACTTCATGCATCCATCTTTTATCCACTATGCTCACAGCTCATAAAGTCTACTAATGTTTCATTTAAATACAGGAGAACTGGGTGGTTTAATTCTTATTTCCCTTCCCATGTCCTGCCTGTTTAGAGCTAAAAGACACCCCCTTTTGCATTAAATCATGGCCAAGCCCATTAACATTAAAGAACCTACCCCATTAAAAAGACAATATATTGATATGTGAACACTCCACACCCAAAAGCCTTTTTTCAACACTTGATTAACATTTCTCACTGCTGAACCATTATATCCTCCCAAAGCGGGTCTTTATTGTTCCCTTTCCTCAGTCTACCACTAATGACACAACAAAAGGAGAGGAGGCGATCACAGATAAATCAGTCAAACTACCCATCGAGCTTCCTCTCTCTGCTCCTGCCATCTGTGCTGGCTGCCACGGTTCTACATATGTTTCAAGACAATACCTCACGGGTCACACACCAGACTCCAACCACTTCTCTCTGCTGTTGTGATTGTCACAGTCCAGTACGTCTGCTGCCTGCCTTCCTGCGTACGTCTGTGGGGACACCTTCCAGTCACCTAAACTGGGGTCACACAGCTGAGCTCCCAGCACTACAGATGCCCTTCTCCTCAGGAAAACTGGCAGCTCATGCCCTGGTTCATACTGTGTAATGCATGAATCCCAGATTTTGAGACTTGAAAGGCAATATGTCAGATTTGCAGCAGCCGTTTATTCCCAAGAGATTCCCTGATACAAGATTATCAGATTAAACTCATTGGCAAAGAAAAATAGTCTGTGAGAAATAAATAAGCAGGAAGGGAAATCATAAACAAGGTTAGGAATATGTGACCACTTCTCTCTACTAAATTAACACCAGCTAAAACCAGAATGAAATATTGATCTATGTTTCTGAATTAGCTTTCTGAGGTTTGCAATCACCTTTTCATAGCTGAGACCATAGCACGGCAAAAAAGAAGAATTGATCATCACTCACTTTGCAAGCTGAACTACATGGATCGTTAATGGTTGACTTGTTAATTAAATATGGTAGCAGAATCCTAGATTCGTTCCGTCTTTATGAGAACACCATTAATAAGCCTGTTTTCCAATTTAGGAAACATCATCTCTGCGTATAGTAGCCACTGTAATATTCCTGCCCAAGTACAATACTTCATTCATTACCTTGATAGGTCACATCACTCAGGCCGTCCACAGAAACACATTTCATCAGCTGGCAAATACTATCTCTGTTTCCATGTAGAAGCCCCACTGCATATCATCTCTTTTAAAGCTCACACCAACATTGTCAGAAAGCAGTGGATACAAAAACCCAAACCCACAAATAGAATCGCAATAGGATCTCTAATTCAGCATTTGGCACCACAGAAAATTACCAGTCCTGCTCATTTTCCTTTTTTTCTGTCCCCCAGTGTCTTCTAGCACATGTGAAATGAAGAAAAAAAACCCTTGTTTTCTGCAAATGCTCCTCAAGCAGCGCAAAAAGCTCAGCATGGCTCTGTCCTTCACACTTTGCTATTGCATATTGCAATCACAGAATACTTAGGGATCAGAAGGGACCTCGAAAGGTCATCCAGTCCAATCCCCTTGCCACAGCAGGATCACCCAGGCCAAGTCACTCAGGAACACAGCCAGGAGGGTCTGGAATGTCTCCAGAGAAGGAGATTCCACAACCCCCATGGGCAGCCTGTTCCAGTGCTCTGGTACCCTCCCTGGGAAGAAGTTCCTGCTGATCTTGATATGGAACCTCTTCTGTTCCNGAGGGGGAGAAGAACCTCTCTTGATCTGCTAGCCACCCCCCTTCTGATCCCCCCCAGGATGCTGTTGGCCCTCTTGGCCACAAAAGCACATTGCTGGCTCAGAGTCACCCTGCTGTGTGAACCTTAGTACACATGAACATGGAGCAACAGCTGTGGTCTGATGCATCACTAACACCGATACAATCTAGACCCACCTTCCCTCAACTATGGCATCCATGGTCAACGCTTCTTCATTCAAAAGACAGACAGAAAAAGTGTCCACGGGGAAAACATGCAAGAAGCCCTCAGAAAAACTGTGCCTGAAAAGGGATTGTTTTTGAAAGGTTCCCTGAAATACGTTTTGTATACACACACACACAAATGTATACACACACACACACACAAATATATACACACCGGGATCTTCAGAAATATAAAAACATTTTCATGTAGACACTGCAAGTCTGAGCATACGATGATGAAATGACTAACAGTTTGAGGTGCTGAGGTAGCAATACTGTTAAAACACACGCTGAGATTCAAGCCTGCCTTCATTAGGCAGATAAAGTCATCACCGTGGAAGTGTAAGATTGTCTTTTTGGCTAGCACTTAATCAGGCTTCAAGTATGTATTGCTAGTAATTGTGAAGAATAAATTAATTCAAAGAGTGGAGCACACATGCATATAGAAGGCTGAGAAATGGTTGTTAAAAGGTCTGTTCCAGAGACAGAAGTATCTCCCAGACATTTCTATGAAGCGTACTTAACAATTCTGACAACCCTCACAAATCACTGTTTTCTATGTGTATGCAAAAAGAAGTGATAGGAAATAGTAACTTGAGAAACAAAGCAGAGATCAAATGAAGAACAGAGAGGGTTCTTCCACACATCCTGTTTTTAAAGAGGTGCAATTGATCCGCTTTCAGTGGAGGTTTTCCTAATGCACTTTCCTCACATAAACAAGACAGATGATTTACAGCAAACTGTGGTATTTTAGAGATTTGCTTCGCTTTCATTTCTGAGGATGAAATTTCTCACCCACAAAAGCAGCATGATCAAAATTCTGCCTTGGAGGCCTTCTGGTGTGGTAGGTTTCATGGTCATTAGATAAATCATTTATGAACCCAACTTCTGCTGCATCAGCCCCATTTTGCCACCTTTCCCCAAAATCTATCTTAATAAGATGTCCCTACACTTTTACCCCTCCAAAAAGTACTCTAAATGTGAATTATGTAGAAGTACAGTGAACAACCTGCTCCAACAGGGGATCTTCTGTGGCCTCAGTGTGCTCTGGCAATAGTTCTCCATAGGTTGCAGGGAAATAGCTGCTCCACCACTGTCTCTCACATAGGCTGCAGAGAAATCTCTGCTATAGCACTGTGCACCTCCTCCAGCCTCTTCCCTGACATGTTTGTTTGTAGGGTTGCTTTTCACACTTCGTTCACTCACTCTGCTATGCAGCATATTGCCCTTTGTAAAAGACATTTTCACAGAGGTATCCCCAGCTCGGCTGAGGACTCAGCTATGATCTACAAGAGCCATCGAGAACTGACTGCATTCAGCAAGAGGCAGCCTCCAATCTCTTCCCACAGGAGCAGCCTGCATCCCCACAACTCCCAACACCCAGCTACCTACACACAATACCTTTGTTTAATGACAAGAAAAGGTATCTATATATCATTATAGACCACACAATTTCTCCACCTTCCAAAGGAAGAACTTGATGTCGAACTACTACCATTTACCAGGAAAACCAATAAACTAACCTCTCAAAATCATAGGATCATTCAGATTGGAAATTACCATCAAGATCATCAAGTCCAACTGTTAACCTAACTCTAGCAAGCCCACCACTAAACTATATCCTCGAGTTCCATATCTACAGGGCTTTTAAATACATCCAGGCAATCCAAGCACCTCCGTTGGCAGCCTGTTCCAGTGGTGGCACTTTCAATACATACATTTTTCCTAATGTCTAAACTAAACCTTCCTGGTGCAACCCGAGTTTCCTCTTGAACTATCATTTGCTGCTCGTAAGCACAGACCAAGCTTCATCTCACATCTTTGGTAACTGTAGGCAGTGATAGTCTCTCCTTTTCAGATTAAATAGACTCTGCTCCCTCAGCTGCTTCTCATAAGGCTTGTCTTTCAGACCCTTCATCAACCTTGTTGCCCTTCTTTAGACCCACTTGTCAGAAGGAACTTCTTCCCAGGGAGGGTAACAGAGCATTGGAACAGGCTGCCCAGGGGGGTTCTGGAGTCTCCTTCTCTGGAGACGTTCAAGATCCACCTGCCTGCTGTAGCGGGGGGACTGGACTGGAAGATCTTTTATGGTCCCTGATTTTATGATTCCAGTTCTCAGTGTAACTGATGACAGCTTTCCCCTGGTGTAACACACTCCCAAACACTTCAAAGCAGCACAAAAAGCTTCATAAGCGCTCATGTCGGTAGGGTCCGTTCTAAGAGAATTCACACCATGCTTAAACCAGGCAGCACTCTTACAGACAATCTGTAGCCTGCAGTAAGGAGACTATTTTTTTAGAGAACAAGATGCATACATACAGCAAGTGTAAAAACAGATTAACATATTCATCGAGAAACACTAATACTCAAATTCATTAGAGAAGCACTAAACGTATTGCATAAATTAATTCTTCTCTGGTTATCTTTATTAAATGCTACTTCACGAGTTAATAAGCTTGACAAGCAATGATAAAGTACTCAAACACATGCGGGTAATTTTTCTCTGTTATTTTAAAAGCAGCATGCTTAACGGAGTGCTCTGGCTCTGAAGACAAGCTAGGAACATTTTTGCAAGGTAGTCATGTTCTAAACTGCATGAACGTGTACCCTTACCTCAACGTGCCAGAAAAGCCAGGACTTCACAAAGTTGAACAGCAAAAAGTACTCTGGCTAAGGTTTAAGAATCACACAGTGCTTCACATTAAGCAGAAAAGTTCCTATCTGGACTGCAGGATGACTTTCAGTGTCTTGGGGTGTGTTCATCAGAAACACATATCCACACAGGTACACATAGGCACACGAAGTTATGCACACACAGACAAACATAAACAACATAGTGCCAATTACAGAATCACAGAATCTTTAGGGATAGGAAGGGACCTGGAAAGATCATCCAGTCCAATCCCCCTGCCACAGCAGGATCACCCAGACCAAGTCACAGAACATCACAGAACTGGAATTGGAGAATTAGACTTTTATGGTTTCTCATAGTTTGAGGATGATAAACATAACCATGGTATCATGTTCCCAGTTCCAGGTTGCCCAGGGAGGCCGTGGCTGCCGCCTCCCTGGAAGTGTTCAAGGCCAGATTGGCTGGGGCCTTGAGCACCCTGGTCTAGTAGGGGTGTCCCTGCTCATGGCAGAGGGGTTGGAAATGGATGATTCTGAAGGTGCCTTCCAACCTGAACCATTCTAGGAACCTCTGAGTGTCTTTATCTTAAAGTAAGCCTGAACACACCTGTGATGCCTCATCAGTGCATGGTTCAATGCGGAGTCCTCTCACCTTCCCAGGTCATGTTCAATTCACACTGAAACTAGCAGGGCTACCTTTATAAAATATTTAAAGCAATCTTTGACTATTACATGCTCAAATAATTCCTTAGATAACCTTGGAATATTAATCCGATTTTTCAGCCCTTAAACAGATTTGATTAACCCCTTCAAACTTGCCTCAGCAACAGAATGCAATTCCCCTTCATAGAGAAATAAACAGATAAAGGAAGTAGTATCCTGAACGAAGATCATCAGTGCTTTAAAGGGATCTGCATTCCTTGGATTACATGCCTTTCTACCCAAGAATAGCTAGTTCAAGGAAATTAGTGCATTTAATTCCCATGTCTCAATTCTTTGAGAATGAAAAAGATGGAGCAAATGTCAATGCCCACTACTACATCCGAAAAGTAGTATAGAAAACAAAATCTCTAGCAAAAGGGTCTCTCCAGCAATCTCCATTGTGACCAGCACAAACAGGGAAGAGCTCAGTATCACCTATCAGCACAAGAATCATTTTGAAACAAAATCGGGAATAAATCACCTACCAAAGTGGCATCAGAAACTGCTGCAGTATTAATCTTGCATCCCATAAGCTGCTGTGCGCTGCTGTGACAGTAGCATTAACTCCACAAATGAAAGGGAAAAAACCCCTAGACTTCACAAGATGGCATGTGCTGATAGAGACCAGCTACCACAAATCCTTTCCTTACAAGTAAATAACCCTGCAGCCTGCTGGTTAAGCAAACCTTGAACTCTTTTAAAACCTAGTCACCCCGTAAACAGAGCCGTGCCCATCAATCACACTAAGTCTTTAGACATTTGCAATTGATTTTGGTCACTTAAGACTAATTCTCAAAGGAATTGAAAACCAGAGCTCGGTTAAATGCCACCTCTACGACTGAATAAAAATGTATATTAAACAAATCAAGACATATTCATGTTACAAACACATCCTCAAGAGTTTTGGGCTGACACTTAGGCAATAGGAGGGCTAATGAGATCAGCTCTATTCTGCCCAGTGCTGTTCAGGACACTAATGAATTGACTTCAGGTGATTTGTCATCAAGTCCCTGCAGGAAGAAGGCACACAGTTTAAAGGGGAGTGGGGAAGGGGAAAGGCTGATGTCATTGGTTGACACGCTGGTCAGGTCCAGGAGTAATTCACTCAATTAGCAAAGTGCTAATAAACTGAAACAAAAGACAGGGAGTGCCTAAATGGCCCCTTACGAGTTCACAGGTGAAAGAGAACCAGGAACTCCAGCAACTTGACTTTGGAGAAGCGTATTTACATTTAACCACAGAGACCCCATCACCCACTTCATTCCCCAACACCCAAAGGAATTTGGCATCATCTTGAAAGCAAATGGGGGTGATTGAGTCCTTTCAAACATCCCAACTCTATAAACAGGAACAAGAACACAACAGTCCTTTCAAATGGTGATGAGGTGACAGCCCTCTCAGTTTCTCCAAAGTCCTTAAGTCTCATAATTTTCAGTAGCAATTTAAAAGTAGCTTCGTAAAGAACTGTGATTCAAATGAGAATGATCACAATTGATCACTGCCTGCATCTGCATAAAACCAGCCAGTGGAGTTGCCAAAGGAAGGATGGATGGTGCAGGATAGGATGGGGTTTCTATTTTCCTTTGATATAGCTCATTATCTCAGTCCTGAACCATTGTGTTTGTGGAAGAGGAAAGGTCATCGGCAGCCAGTGGCAGCAGCAGCTGGGAGCTGGAAATGCCAGTTGTAGTATTCAGCTGTCAGATGTTGGCTGATATTTAACAAGTGCCAGTAAGAAACAACCTGCAAATCCTTAGCTTTTTTTGTTTTAAACTAGCAAGAATAAATGAAGGGTTTTGACAGCCATTTGAAGGCGATTATATATCCATGTAAAGCACTCTAAGTCATCCAGTCTCACTGGTTCCTACATTAGCAGAACTCCTGTCCACATCCTACATCTAGAATACCCAACCCAAAGCACATTCTGTATTACATTCAATTATCTCCCAGTTAAAGTTCCCTGATGTCTTTCTTCTCTGGTAGTTAAGTTTTTGTGGAAGCAGACATCATAGATAACATGGACCAAATAACAGTTGTCACTTATTTACTCTTAGGAGTCCTGTTCTGGGATTGCCAACACCTTACCAAAAATGCTGGAATATTACAAGGAAAATATAGAAAGCAGTGGAACTATACAAGTGTTTTCTAACCCCATCAACAAGGAGGGTCCAACCTCATGTTTTAGATCCAAAAATGTATCTTCTTCAACTGGGTTTGAGAGCATCAGACACTGTGAGAACTGCATGCATATAAACTGGTAAGGAATCCACACTTGTACATCCAGCTCAGAAGCAGGATCAAAAACCAACCAACACTGGAAACAACTTCTGTAACTGTAAGTTCAGCAGCCACAACATTGCTGTCCTTCCTTTCTGAGAAGATCACCTAACATTTGAGCATAGAGCTAGGAAGACACCCAGACCCACCCTCAGCCATTCCAAAATGCCAGCCTGTTTCTGTGCATGAATAACCCTCCGGGAATGTGTACAGCCTGCCTACCAATGCCACAGCACCCCACCATCTCACCCTGGCCTCTCAAACATCCTCATCCCGAATGCACAACAGGATGCCACACTGAATGAAGATCTAAGGGTATGTGACAGAAAAGCCTATGGTTCTTGCCTTGGGCTGAGTGCACATCCTAGACCTGACAAACAGGTACAAACAGCTACAGCATGCTGGGGAGGCCTGGGAAGCCAAATCTGCCTGCCATGTGGGTCACTAATTCACAACAGGATATAGTCATGCCCATGCTCAGCTGCACAACTTAAAGCCACAGAAAATCTGAGTAACTGTCCTTGTTCCTTTAAAGCAGAACAACTTTACTCTTCCCTTGTTTGGTCCCAATGAGTGACCATTTCTCTTGGGTGGCTAAGAACTTCATTTGCCATCTTATTTACTCCTCAGAGTACTTCCTCAGAACGTTACCTGATGTCTATCATCTGACAGACAACATGCTTCTTTAGAGCTGGGCCTCTCATTTATTATATATCTGCTCGGCACCCAGGTCACTAAAGCCCAAAAGATTTGAGATGCTACTGCTTTTCGATGCCCTCATTCAAATAATGAGGACATTTGACTGCTCCATGCAGCAGACACAACCTGCAGTACCTATTTTTATAACTAATAATGAGAAGAAAGTTTGAAAGTGCTATTTTCCAGTCTTGGAAAAACTATATAAAGAACATAGTAAACCCACCTCACCCTGTCCTTTCACACTGCTGCTAACTAGAGCAATTATTGATCTGGTATTCAGGTCTACTAGAAAATTAGTTCTACCAGGCAAAGAAATCCACGGATGGTTTCAGCGGCAGCCGCCACGACGCTCTGCAGTTGCTCTGGGCTCTCCCTTTGCATGCCCAGAATTCCTCTTTCTGCAACAACTGCACAGTTAGTCCGATCCAGTGCCTGTTACTACAAGGTTTTAAGAGAAATGCAACAACATCCTCTGACTATAATGTTACAGGGGAGGAGGAGACCAACTACCAATGGAAGAGCTACCAGTCCCACACCAAGGAATAAAATTTCACATTTTTGAGGGGAAAAAAATCCCTTAGCAGTCCCTAAGGCTAAAGTTTTATAAAGGTATTAACTCCAGAAAGCCTGGCCAGTAGTTGCATCAATGGACAACATGTACAAATAAGAATGGCTCAGATTTTGAAGCTATAAAATCTCCGTGGATGAAGGTTACCAGGAACAAGCTGGCTTCCTCAGCCTTTGCTCACCGAGGCAGAATACCCACTCTGATGAATTACTTTTGTCTCAAGACATTAGCTAGGTATTAAGAGTACCCAGCAGCTCCTGTGTACTGTTGATGCCCATATTTCTTTTCACAGGAGGAGAAAGAAAATGTTTATTAGCATAGGAAAGATGGATAAATCATAGAATCATAGAATCACCAGGGATTGGGAGATCATCTAATCCAGTCCCCTGCCAAAATCTCAGTACATAGAGAGCAAAAGTCACACTAATGCTGTCACCATTCCCATAGAATCATAAAATGGCTCAAGTTAGAAAGGACCTCAGAGATGATCTAGTTCCAGCCTCAGCCATCTCACCTAGAGCCCTGTCCTGGTCCCAAGCGCTTCCAGGGAAGGGCCTTCCACAGCTTCTCTGGGAAGCCAGTTCCAGTACCTCACCACCCTCATAGCGAGTGACCTTATTTTTAAGACCCAATCTAAATCTACCCTCTTCTAGCTTGAAGCCATACAACCTTGTCCTATCACTAGATTCCCTCATAAAGAATCCCTCACCAGCTTTCTTGTAGTCTTAATGCAGGTACTGGAAGGCTCTTATAAAAGGTCCTTCTGGTGCCTTATCTTTTCCAGGCTAAACAAATCCAGTTCCCTCAGCCTGTCCTCGTTAAGAGATGTGCTCCAGCCTTATCATCATCTCCTCCTCTGGACTAACTATAACAGTTCAATATCCTCCTTCTATTGGGGACTCCAGAACTGGATACAGCGCTCCAAGTGAGGTCTCACAAGAGCAGAGGCAGAGAATCACCTCCCCTGACCTTCTGGTGACACTTCTTTTGATACAGCCAAGGATAAAATTGGTCTTTTGGGCTGCACTCACACACTTCTGGCTCATGCTGAGCTTCTCAGCATTCACTTAGTCCCCTGCATAATAAGGTACAGCCACCATCAGGGCTAAGATCTCTTCTCAAGCACCACTCATATTAAAACCCAGCTAGATCTGGCACTTGAGAGGGTTTCCAAGCTCTTTCTATCAGAGGTCTGAGGGGGCTGTTAAGGGCAGAAGACCTCCTGTGAGAGTGCTAGAAAAATGTCCCAGGCAGAGAAAGCCAAACTTGGCAGGGTCTGTAGCCATACTGTTTGCTAAGAGCAGATCTTGAAGCAAATTAGCCAGCCAAAAATGCTTGGTTTTCCCCCCCTCCCCATCCCTTTTCAGAAGGAACTGCTTCTCTATCTCTGGTAGGGCTCCTGAATTCATTAGCATATATGCAATGAGAATAGTCAGGAGAACTGAACCTGGGAGAAAGCCAAACTATTTGACGCTAAAACACACTCAGTGAGAAAGTGAAAGGGGTCAAGGAAGTGCTGGGCCACTTGACATCAAAAACAGTATCTGTGGTAGGAAGGGGAAGCAGAGTGAGTAGCTTGCAGTGTTTTTGTATCGTTTCCTTTATATGGCTGCATTAGCACACTGGGACATAGACAAGCATGCCCTGCTGGGAAAGGAAGAGATGTGACAGGACTTGGGAATCATGAGCCCAGGGCACCATCTCGAATGCTGAAGTGACTCCAACTCTTAAACACACATATTAGCAAGCAGCATCCCCAAGCACAGAGCGGCTCTGCCTATAGGTGAAATCTTTCTTTATACAAACAAGCAAACGATAAGTTTAAAAGCCTACTACGTCGTTGTGCAATAAAAGCAAGTTACCAGCTTTTAGGCTAAATTGCTTCATCAATCCAATAAGAAAATAAGGTATTCTAAGCCTGAGAGCTTGTTTGTTTCTCTTTCAGCTCTATCTGTTCAACTAATACACAGATCTATGTCTAGAGACCTTATTTATATTGTATTACTCCAGACTGGCTACAAAGCACCCCATTGTCAGAAACATTCAAAAGGTAGCATTTAAAGAGAGCTAATTATTAGGTTAATTCTACAAAGCATTAACTCTCCTCTGCAACTACACAGTATTTAAACTTATCAACCTCTGGAAAGATCAAGTCTGATTACTGAAATTAAAATAATCCTTGAGAGACCTTCTCTAAGAATAAAACTTCTATGACCACCTGCTTGAAGGCTCAGGATATCCTCCTCTACTAGGTTCTTTCCATCAGATTACCCAAAAGCAAGCTACAAGAACAGCTTTATCCTTGTGAACCTACATTACATTTTAATGCAGGCTTGAAGTTGCTCCACTTTGCAACTGCCCATGATGTCTCTTCCAACCTTAAGGAGACTTTCATTCTGTCTTCTATGTTTACATGAAACTGTCTTGGCTGCTATGAACTGTAAGAGCACATAGCCAGCACACACTGGCTATACCCTGAGTTCTTCTCCTTGCCCTCTGAAGGCCAAAGATAACTGCAGGATGAAGTGAACCAAGCATGCCTCACCAGCTAAGTAATACCTGAACAGAGTCTCCTCCCATATATTCACATGACAAAGGCAGGCATCTGGGCTCTCCAGGCAGACAAAGAGAAGGCTCCACAGGGACCTCATAGCAGCCATCCAGTACCTAAAGGGCCCTCCAAGGAAAGGTGAGGAAGGACTTTTTATGAAGGATTGTAGTGATAGAACAAGTAGGTATGGCTGCAAGCTAAAAGAGGGTAGATTTAGATCGGATTTTAAGCTTCCCCACTGGAATCCCTCAACTGGGTGTCAAGGCATCAGAAGAAGTTGTAGATGATCCCTCCCTGGAAGTGGTCAAGGGCATGCTGGAGAGGGCTCTAGGCAACCTCGTCTAGTGAGACATGTCTCTGCCTAGGGCAGGGAGATTGGAACTAGATCATCTCTAAAGCTCTAAGGTCCCTTCCAACCACGATACTATGATTCTATGAACTAGAGTCTCTCATAGAACATCCCTCTCCAGCTTTCCTGTAGTCTTCTTGCAGGTACTGGAAGACTCTTATAAGGTCCTTCTGGTGCCTTCTCTTTTCCAGGATGAACAGACCAAATACCCTCAGCCTGTCCTCACAGGAGATGTGCTCTAGCCTTCTCATCATCCCCGCACCCCTCCTCTGGACTAATGACAACAGTTCAATATCCTCCTTCTATCGGGGATGTTTTTCTAAACACAGCCTATTATCTTTGCCATCATATAAACATATAACAAACCCTTCTGTTTCCTTACAGACATTGTTTACAGGACACTGTCACAGAAACAGAACTACCTAGAAGGAATACAAGTTAGAGGTTCTGATTTCCTTAAAGGTGTATTTTCCACGGGAAAAAAAAAACATTATTCCAGTGCTAATTACAAAATTAGCAAGAAGCTTACGAGTAATTAGATCAGGGTGTTAAATCAGTAATGTTCTTTAAATAAAACTGCTAATTAGGACACACTGTACATTTATCTACAGGCTAGAGCTGACAAACTGCCCGAACTTTCCTTTTCTAGCTGACATCCAGGACACTGCCAGGCATATGTTAAGCACCCACAGTGCTCTGTTCAGGAAGGATCTCTTGTCTCACTTATGGAAGTACAGGCAAGGACTTCTATATCCATCTATTGTGACCCCAACAGACACAGGAGAAAGAGTCATGCACATCCATTCAGAGGGTCCTGAACTACCAGCACAGGATTATTAGCCTCTCCTTTTGACTAAATAGGAAGCCCAGTCACTTGCTCCGTGGTGAGGTGATACCATAAAACTATAAACCTATCAACACTGTCTGGTCCTTCTGCCTCCTACATGGTATTTCTTAGTTTCTGTGACAAAAGAAGTTGTACAGATGCTTTTGGTTTATTACATCTAATAAAAAAGCATCTGACACAAAGGCGTTTCAGTTGTGAATTGATCCACAGTAAACTACTGGAACACAAACAATAACAGTTGCCATTCCTTTATAGCTCACTTATGTGAGACATACTTAACTGCTTCGAGAAACCCCGCAATTATATTGACATTCCATGCATCTTGCAGACAGACTTTCCAAACAGTTAGTATCTTCTCCTAGTTTCAAAAGAAAATCACCTACAATCTCATGAAAGCAGATACTCAGATCTTCAGGCATCAAATAAAACACTGGGGTTTATTCAAAAAGGTTTTCACCTGTATTTTGAGTCCATTCAATAGTGCTTCCCATGACAAAAGGACTTCTATTTGTATGGAGCACTCCAGTCCCACCCTAACATCAGCCATGGTAAAAACTAATCATGGTCTGAACGACAAGCAGTATGGCAGTCACCTGGATTTTACTGTCTGAAGCTGTTCTGTTCTAACACACTTGTCCCGCAGCTGCATCATACCTCACATGCCTACAGGGAATCCTTGCATGCATGCCTCTGGGACCGAGCTAGCTTCTAGTATCTTGCTACAGACCACAGCCACATCAACAAATTTCCTTCAGACAAATATTTCAGCAGCAGCAGCCCCTGGTTGGCAGACACATCCAGATAACAAACCCATCTGTGATCTGTGCCATCTAAGCCATTTCTAGCATGTCTGGAAAGAAGCACCCACTTCCCTGTCTATGTTCCAAAAGAGCCAAGTTCTTCACCCTCTTTGAAAACATCTACCTGTATACAAGGCCTCATTGTTAGAATGGCTTCATTTAGTTTTAGTCTATCTTTTAACCTAACTTTTTGTTGAATACCACTGTAACAAGACCAGCAAAACCATACGTACTTGCTACATCCTTCAAAAAATCCTCACACTCTTCCAGCAGCACAACAAAGCAAATTACTTCTTTAAATTCCTTCTCTCCTACTGCAACTTACAAGATATGGCTATGGTCCTGTGCAGCTTGGTCTAGGTGATGCTCTGTGGCAGAGGGATTGGACTGGGTGATCTTACGAGATCCCATCTGATCCCTAATGATTCTATGATTCTGCACAAAGATTCTTTAGCACCTAACAAAGGAAACGATTGCGAGCTTTTGACTCCGTGTAGTTAGTAATAACACAGGAGCATGCTGCCATTCATAGAATCATCAAATCATAGAATCTCCTCTGTTCCAGCTTGCATCCATTGCCCCTTGTCCTATCACCAGATGGCACTGAGAAGAGCCTGCATATAGCAATGATGATGATGAAGGAAGTAGATCACCTCCCTTATGAGGAAAGTCTGAGGGAGCCGGCTCTCTTGAGCTTGGAGAAGAGGAGGCTGAGGGGGGACCCCATCATGTCTATAATTATGTGAGGGGTGGGTGCCAGGAGGATGGAGTCAGGCTCTTCCGTGGTCATCTGGGAATAGGACAAGGGGCAATGGGTGCCAGCTGGAACAGAGGAGGTTCCATTTCAATATCAGCAGGAACTTCTTCCCATCAAGGGTACCGGAGAACTGGAATAGGCTACCCAGGGGAGTTGTGGAGTCTCCTTCTCTGGAGACGTTCCAGACCCACCTGGCTGTGTTCCTGTGCGACTTGGTCTAGGAGATCCTGCAGTGGCAGGGGGATTGGACTGGACGATCTTTTGAGGTCCCTTCACTCCCTGGTGATTCTATGATTTATATTTGACTGCTATAACATGTCCCGAAGAAGATAAATTAATTAATAGCTGGGCTTGGCACCACATGAAACACACCCCTTAGGGAAAATTAATAAATCTAAGTGCAACAGTTAGAGCTATGTGCTTGCTAAGTAGGTTCTTCCAACTTATTGAACCAAAAATACCTGTCATTCTGTTGAGAACGATGCAACAAACTGCATTTCACATGAACTTGGCAGAGTCTTAATCCAGCAGGTCTGGCCCACAAAATAGCAAGTATCTCCAGCAGCTGTTGTTGTTGACAACATGTGACAACATGGTATTCCCAGACGTCATCATCAACTGCACCCCTAATCATTGCTAATATTGCACAAGATTGTGACATTTTCCTGCGTTCATTACTTGCAATTATCTTAACAGCAGTTAGTAGCAGAAAGAAGATTAAAATTGTAAAAACAGAGAATGTGGAAGTGATAGTTCACAGAATAGAAACATAGAATCATCAGGGGTTGGAAGGGACCTCAAAAGAGCATCTAGTCCAATCCCCCTGCCACAGCAGGATCAGACCAAATCCAGGTGAGTTTCAAATGTCTACAGAGGATGAGATTGCACAACTCCCCTGGGCAGCCCCCTCCAGTGCCCCGTCACCCTCCCTGGGAAGAAGTTCTACAATCACAGAATCAGTCAGGGTTGGAAGGGACCACAGGATCATCCAGTTGCAACCCCCCTGCCATGGGCAGGGACACCCCATCCTAGATCAGGCTGGCTAGAGGCTCATCCAACCTGGCCTTAAACACCTGCAGGGATGGGGCCTCAACCACTTCCCTGGGCAACCCATGCAGGCTGTCACCACTCTGATGGTGAAGGACTTACTCCTCACACCAAGTCTAAATCTACCCATCCCCAGCTTTGCTCCATTCATGCTCAGGCTTGGTTTGCAGTAGTAGTGGCTGAATATACAAAGTGGCTTTGGATCAAACTGCCTATTTGGTTGGGTTTGCTGCTTGTTTTTAGGGTTTTTTTGTTTAAAAAGATGATAAATTTGTTCTTTTGTCCTAGAAAAGGACCAAAACAGAAATCATGTTGATTAAAATCTGGATAAAAGCATTTTCAGATTGGAAAAATATCACCTGCTTTATCCCACAATTGAACAAAAAAACCCTCACGCTCTAGGTGACTGTGTTCAAACTGCTTATTTAAGTCCATTAAGACAGAAATCACTCTGAAGTAACCTGTTGGTTAGGCCAACCAGTGGCAACAGAAGCCATCCTCAAATTTATCTCACTGAAGATTAATTAACAATCCATCCCATTTATTATGGCCACTTACCTTACGATCATTTTGTCAGAGTTTCCCTGTCTAGGCTAAGAAACCATTTCCCTCCTAAGGAAGAAAAATGTGATTCAAATCGATGTTCTGACTGTCATTTCATGACAAAAATAGTTTAAGACAGCTTTATCCTACATGTCTATTTTTCTTGGTCTTGCCTCGTTTTCCATGACACTCTACACGAGTGTGGTATTTTATAGCTACCGTCAAACAAGGATCTGAATTTAGCACTCAAATATCATTTTATAGGAGCACGTGCCAAATGCTTTCCATCTCATTATGCAGGTTTGAAATAACGGTGCTACTTAAAGCAACATCATGCTAACATGAAATGCAAGAGCTGTTTCCAAACAGTGCAATAAACCAGTTTCATGATGGTCAGTTGCCTCAATAAGGCAACAAATTCCAAGCAACTCAAGTTCCATGTAAACCCTACTCCACAGTTAAGGAATACTGTACTGTATCCTCGGTACAGACACTGAAATGATTTTGTACACTTCTAGATACAAGTATTTTGTTTTCTCTCCCTGTTTGAGGATTTCCAACAGTTATTCATATTCCACATTAACATACTGTGCATCAAACATCACCACTGATACTCGCAAAACGATTCCATAATAAATATTATATAAAGGTTATGTAAATAAATATTCAAATCATAATGAAAAAGCATTACAACAAGAACAGAATATATAAAGCCAGTCTTTGTCCACAAACTTGCAGTTCTGGCATAACCCATGTAATAGTAGACAAATGGTTTCCCCCCCTCTGTTCCTTCCTCTTACAAATTACTTGCTGTACCTGTGTCATCCCTTGAGGCAGAGGACTGGCTTTCTCTTTGTATAATGTGATTTACAGCTGGGATTTCTGAATGCTGCTACAACACAAAATCACTGCAACGCTTCAGAGCTTTGCTCCACCAACCACCCTAATCCTGGTATTTACTGGTACTTTTAATGGCACCCCTGCTGTTTCACGACAATAGTCCAGTTAGGGGAACTTGAACTTGTCCCATAACTCTGAGTCTACTGTACACGTACATATATACACACACAAACACACAACACTTTGCTTCCCTTTTTAAGCCCTCGGATCATATCTCAGATGCTGGTAATTACATCTAAACTTGTTCTATTGTCAGCAAAAGGAAATGGGTTTACACCTGAAAAACCACTCCCAGAGTAAAACACCACCTCAAAACCTACTGCTTTAGCTCTGCCCACTCTTTCTTGGTGTAAACTACTGATAATAGTGAACGTAGCCAGGGTTCTGTTAGCAGAGTATATGGAGAACGCAGAGCTTAACAGGAGAACAGTGTCTTATAAAGATGTGGGAACCCACAATCTGCCTGAGATTCTGCCCAGAAACAACCCACGGCAGGAGGAGCCCAGTCTGCAATCACGCTCAGACCTCCTGCGCTGCTTGAATGCTGACACTTGTGTTTTGCAGGGCTGACGTTCTCACTTCTCCGCTTGGAACAATTTCAAGTGTTAAGATTCTCACAGAAAGTTCATAAATTCGTTGTTCAAACACCTAAATTACCCTCCCTCTTCCGAAAACAAACAGGCTGATACTGGCACGCCTCTTGGTATCTTCCCAGAGGGTAGGGAAAGTCATTTTTCTCCAGAGCGAGCCTCTGAGGCC
This sequence comes from Upupa epops, assembly GCA_013397515.1. Taxonomy (NCBI): domain Eukaryota; kingdom Metazoa; phylum Chordata; class Aves; order Bucerotiformes; family Upupidae; genus Upupa; species Upupa epops. The sequence goes on along the minus strand of VZRI01002342.1, from coordinate 132,959 downwards.
AACAAGGCTCCCAAGGGCTGCAAGCCAAGCCTTGTAAGGCTGGGGTTTTGGTATCTGCCCTCACACGTACCCATACACCACCAAACGCCTTTCGGGAACCCCTGGCTCAGGATGCTCTCCAGCCCTACAAGGGGGATATTGGCTCAAAGAGCTACCTGAGGAGAGCTGGTGGCAACGAGCCTGGCACGGAGCACTGCTCTGAACCCCTCCTTCCACCCTTTTGGGAGGCAGGCTTCCACAAACCACCAGGACTTAACCGACTGACAGTACCGATGAAAGAACATGTTTATCAGAAGGTTCCCGGCCAGTCGCCTGTCAGCAGTGATTCACACCAGACGGGTGGGCAGGGTGACATCTGCCTCCGCCCAAACTCGGCGGGAGAGCTCGGGAATACTAATATTCGCCCACAAAGGGGCTGATTTAAGGGAAGTTGTCAATGTGTTAAGAGCCGAGGTTCATTTTCTCACCTCGGCACACAGTAAAAAAGGACTGGAACAAGCACTGTCCGCCTGGATCTCCAACCTCCCCGCTCCCTCCCCGGCAGCAGCGCGGGCAGCTCCTGCCTCTCCCTAGCTGCCCCAACAAGGGTTGGAGCTAGGCTGGGGGGCTGCTGAACCACGGGCGAGAAGGCATACAACACCCGCCCTCCAAGCGCCCACTCCATACACACCAGAGACCACCAAAGCCGCTCCCACTCATCACCCAGCTTCCGACACGGGGAGCCCTGCGGGGCCGCCCCTCCGCCATGCACCACTCGGAGGGTGTCACTCACCTCGGGTGTGCGCGGAGGTGCCGCTCACATCGGACAGCGGCAGCGCTGTGTCGCTCCACCCGGAGAAGACGCGACCTCTCCGCCCGGAGAGGCGGTGCTGTAACCCCTCTCTGCCTCCCCGCACACTCACACTTTCTCCTGGGGTCTCTCGCCGCGGCACCGTGCGCCCAACCCAGCCCCTCCGTCTCTCGCACCGCCCCCGCCCGCCCCTTGCAGACGCTTCCCCGCCATGCGCGGCCGAAGGCGGCTCCCTCCTGCCGCCCCTCCCTGGTACCTGCTGGGGATCCCTGAGAGTGGATGGAGCTCGTAGGTGCTGTGACCCTGGTCGCCTCGCCTCTCCTAGCCCCTCTTGGACCTCTGTATCGAGGGGCTCTGCAAAGGACTAACCCTGGGTTTGATTTTTACCTTAATTGCCCTCCCTTTTTCTTCGGGAAACTGCCCTGAGGAAGGAGTCGGGGAGGCTGTGTAGGCTGGCTGGAGCAGGGGAGATGTAGTTAAGCACAACAAAGGCCAACTTCATTCCCTCCTGCTGGCACGGAACGCGCAACAAAAGGGAAAGGCTGGGAGCTCCGTAATTACCAGCCCGTGAGATGAAGGCAAAACCAACCCTTCTTACGAGGTTCGTAGTTTGGAAGTAAACGGCAGCTTGGATGAGTCTATTTCTGTCCCAGTACTAGAAGCAGCTTGCTCACACCCTGCTGCTTTCTTTAGTGCTGTTTGCTGGCACTGTAGGCAGAAGTCTTGCAAAACAATCATAGAGGCAGCAAAGACACAAGTTCTGGAGACAGCAAGGTATTTTGGCAACTTGCCAAGCAAAGAACTAACTGTTAAGATATCTTACCCACAGGTGGGAACCCTGCTTAACTTTTAAGTACATATCCATTGAGGCACATCACCACAACTACCTCCTGGGATTCACTAGAGTGTAGAAACACCTACATATTTGATCACCTGTGACTTGGTCTTGGATAGTCCCTCTTACTTGACCATGGCACCTGCACTAATTCAAGGTTTATTAGAATCCGTGATCCCTATAGAAGCAGCCCACTTCTGAAATTCAAATCCACTCAAGCTTTCCAGAGAAGCTCAAACTGCCAGTCTGGGATCTAATCACAAATAGCTTCACATTAAGGTTTAGGGACCAATACCTGAAAGCTTTTGTGTTCCTGTAGCCGGGGGCTCAGCGGGGGGGTCAGCTGGAAGCAGAGCACATTCCTCCTTTTGCCTGGAAGCTAATCCAGTATGCAGTAGGAGTGAAGGACCTGTAAGGTCTGAGGGAAAGGAGAACCTACTATCTAGCTTTGTGAGTGGGGTTCTTGGTTAGGAAGCGTGCTCCTGGGATAGGTACCCTATTTCCTTTTCCCCCAAGCCTCAGCATGTCTTAGTGCCTCCCTGAAGCCTTCTTAGAAAGGGGCTTGAAATTCTCTGGGGCTGAAGAAGACCCATTATGTCTTGTTACTTGTTGACCAAGCACTCTAAATAGTGGTTTTGCAAAAGACAGGTGCCTTCATACTTTCAATCTGTGAGCAACTTTTATAAGTAAGGTCTCTCAATTCCTATAAGTGTACACTCAGTTGAGAAATACCGATGTCTCAAGTGGAAAGGATCTCCTGGAAGCCTTTTATAATGCCTATTTCTTTTCTTGGACTACGTAGACTTCACATTAAGGCAAGCTGCCTTGTTTAAGTGAACTCCCTTAAAGTACACTTAAAGCCTAGGTATCCATAATAGAAGCCAAGACACAGCTGTATAGAGTACCTCAGTTAAGGCACATCAGATCTACACCTGTTTAGAATCGTAGAACCATTAGGGATTGGAAGAGACCTCGAAAGATCAGCTAGCAGGATCACCTAGACCAAGTCGCACAGGAAGACATCCAGACGGAGTCCAGAGAAGGAGACTCCACAACCCCCCTGGGCAGCCTGTTAATGCCAATGNCCTTTCCTCATAAGGGAGCTGTTCTACTTCCTTCACCACCTTTGTTGTTTACAGTTCATTTTGTTTTTCCAAATGGTGAAGCAGCTTCATAGTATCCTCTGTGACAGCTAAACTTTTACTGAAAAGTCAAATGGAAATTGTTGCGGGTATTCTTGCAGACACTGACATTCAAACTTACAAGGCTAATTGTATTGCAAGTCATTGAGGTGACTCACATGAGACAAAGCTTGGAGGAAAATCCCTGCAAGCTGAAAGCCTTTTGAGAAAGCTGTAAAAGTTACAAAGGAATCTGAACGACCTGTCATGAAATCAACAATCAATTCATACTTCTTGTTCTTGAAAGTAAAGAAGCTACGGATATGAAAAAGTCCCCTTGTATCATGACTGTTGCTGGTGCCTAGGTAACTTAAACAAAGCTAAACTGAAAGGTTTCGATGCCACAGAGACTCCAGAAGTAAATTAGGTTGCTGTTTTCCTTAAGGGTGTACTTTGTAGAGCAGCTGAGCTGGTTTTGGAGGTATCTATTGTCCTAAAGGTGACTGTCCTGCTCCAAATTCTCCCTCTGTTGTAGCGAAACTTAAGTAAACTCAGTATTTTTTACTTTGAAGTATAATTGCTTGAACAGGCTCTGTGAGAGCCAGTGCTGGGTAGATGAGAAAGAAGCAGAGAGCAGCATAGTACCGGTGAGAGAACATAGAATCATTAGGGATCAGAAGGGACCTCAAAAGATCATCCAGTCCAATCCCCCTGCCACAGCAGCACCACTTAGACCAAGTTGCACAGGAACAGATCCAGGTGGGTTTTGAACATCTCCAGAGAAGGTGACTCTGGATCTGAGGGGCTCAGAACTGGACACGGTACTCTAGATGTGGTCTCACTAGTGCAGAGTAGAGGGGGAGAAGAACTGTCTCAGGACTGCAGCAGAGCAGCATTTGAGTCGAGTGTCTTGTGAGATTCACTTGCATAGAAAGAGCTCAGAAAAGAGCACACTTTAAATCTGCTCTTCCTCTGTGTACTAATCTGCCTTCTATGGCTTAAATGACCTCTTAGAAAAAAAAAAAAGAGTCTATTACTTTGTGATTGGATCACACCATGAAAGGGAAGACTCACTTCTAGTGCTTGCATGAAGAATTTATACTAGCCACTGGAGCAAACCAACGACTCTCAAATTCCTCATTGTCCCAACTCATTCCTGCTGCACCTGATTTCCTGTCCTCTGACTCCACTGCCAGGGGAAAATACATATGTACTTCTCAACCCATTAATGCTGGCAGCATGTGCAGTGTCAGAAGGGGGGTGGTTAGCAGATCCATAGAGGTTTTTCTCTCCCTCTACTCTATAGTAGTGAGACCACATCTGAAGTACTGTATCCACTTCTGGGCCCCTCAGTTCCAGAGTCTCCTTCTCTGGAGATGTTCAAGACCACCTGGATCTGTTCCAGTTCAAGAAGGACACAGAGCTGCTGGAGGGTGTCCAGCGTAGAGCAACGAAGATGATGAAGGAAGCAGAACAGCTCCCTGATGAGGAAAGGCTGAGGGAGCTGGGGCTCTTTTTGCAAAGTTAGAAGGTAGCACGAAAATTCTCCATCATAGACATCTGAAGTTAGCAATGCCCACTGCAGGAAGAAGACTTTGGAACAAAGAATATTAATTTTGGATAAAATCTTTGCAAAGGCACACTACAATCACCCTCTGGCATTACCTACACCTTCCAACTCCAGTGTGAGCAGAATGTGTCTGGAGTATCATTTCCAATCTGTGTGCAGTCTGCTGAGAGCACCATTGCAATTCTCTCTTCATTCTTTTACTGATAATTATGACTCTGCATTGCTACCACGTTTGTCACTAACCTGAAAACAACTCACTGCTCCTTGCTTCTCCCTCAGAGCATGTCATTACATATCGGCACAGGAGGTGAAATTCTGACTCAGAAGGAGTTTAAAATACACTGGAGTCATTGTCAATCAGCTCCTTTCTGTATCCTACTATTAATAGAAAATTCTCATGTGGATCCTACTAGTAGTTTCACAAGTGAAATATTCTAGTCAGCCATAAGTAACTCCCGTGGCATAAGATTACCAAAATACAAAGCATGCTGTTGGTCTACCACAAATATGAACAAATATGAACTATGCAGCTCACAAGTTTCTCTGTTAAAGTGGACTCTAACTTCTTCACCTTCTGTTTTTAGCAGTATTTTCTCCAGATTAATTCAAACTAAAAAACATACTAACTCCACAATTTCCTTGGGATTTATTCAACTGGTGCATTTCTTGTGGACGTAATGTTTGTTATTAGAAATATAATGTTAGCTGTGTACCTTAGAGAGCTAGGGGCATGACATTGTCTCTTCTTGCCACAACACATGCTGCATTAGTTGTGTTGGCTGCTCTTTAACAGAATAGTGGATTCTGGAAGAAAAACCTGTTCAGTTTGACAGCTAAAATTTTAGGTAGGAGGTGTGAATCACTGCCTGAGAGCTGGGAGACACTTTGTTTGTGCAAACTGCATTGGGTGAAGTGAGGACAGTAAGAGGTTTCCAGAGAGCCAGAACTGTAGTGATAGCAGAAATGAAAATGGGGAAGCTGGGTGAGAGAACATTTGAGTCAAGGGAAGGGAGAGGCCATATCTTTCATCATGCCTAACAGAACTAGTTTTCCAACACTGAGGACACTTAACTTTTGCTGCATAGACAGAAAAGGACAGGTTATATCAAAGAAAATACCCCGTCAGAGAAATAATCTACTGTGGGCTATGCGCATGGTTGATAATGCAACATTATGAAGCAAGTGAAGAGAAGACAGTGAACTAAAGTATACACACCAAGGGATTGCGGTCTACTGCTTGCTATAGGATAATCACATTAAACTCTTATTTTTAAAGAGGAGACTGTGCAGCATCACAAGAACAAAGGGAAAAGACAAAGGGGAGCAAACTAAAGGAAAAGGGAAAGAAGGAGTTTTTCTTTCAGATTGGAAACCATCTGTATCTATCTATAACCGGTACCCAGCGGTCTGACTTGCTTCTAGCGAGTAAATACCTTTGCTGAAGTTCTCCATCAAGGTTAATGAAACATTATGGAAGTTACTCAAGGAGAAAAAAAATCATGTCCATTCAAGTGTGCCTGTATTTCACAGTGTTTTCGTGTCACTTCAAATCATACTTACCAATGTTTCTTTGCTTTTCAGGTAAAAAAATCAGAGGTCTTCTTTCTCCATCTCTATTATCAAAATTCTTCAACAAACTCTTCTTTTCCTTTAAAATTTGTGTATCTTAACCTGGAATCTCATAGTAATGTTTTATTCTGGCAGTGAAATCATTGCCATAGGGGATGTTTTGGTTTAATACTGACATAAGCAAACCAAATTAAAAAGAAAGTGACTGCATCTATCTCACGCCACATTCAAAGGCTTCCTTTGAATTCATAGGGAATTCATAGCACAGTGCAGAATCACACGGGATTTTTGTAATATGGATTTCCTGTGTATCTAGACCCACGCTGCAGATAGGATCAGACACTAAGCCTGGGCAAATTGACAAAGCCATTGATTACTATTCATGCATTTGCATTAATCAAGGATCATAGATTTTTTAATATGCCACATAGCTTCTCGACAATTAGTTGGGGGGGGAGGGAATGTACAAGACTCAAATTCCTAAAGCATCTAGTAGCCCCTGAATAGCACCTCTGCTGATCTGAATGTATGGCTCCACGAGAGCCTATCATAACCATAAAACTTGTAATTGTCAACGTCTTAATCGAGGATTCAGTTATCAGGAGCTTCAGCTGCTTGATTATAGCTGCATTTTAAATATTGAATTAGGTGTCATCAGCTTCTACAGAGGAAAATGTATTACACTGGCAGCAATAACCATTCAGAACACTTCCATTTAGGCATTCAACAGACTTATGCCCAAAATACTGATTTCAGACAACAATTCCTTAGAATCTTCCAGTTTTCATTACTATGGGGGTGATTTACATCCTGGGGTGAGAGGCATAATTATTTGTGTTCAAACCTGACAAACATTGGCATCTATGACTGCTGTAGCATTGTACGGGAGACGATGTCAGCATTCAGCTTTAGTTCAGTTACACTGTGGCTCCATTTATTGTAAATTCTTCATGAATCATTTTTAGAAACTGGTATTTTGAGAGGAAGTTTTTATTCACTGGAATCCAAAGCAGTTCCTTCATACTGCCAGTTCAAAACCATACTTTGTCAGGAAAGGCTTTCTCAAGAGAAGGACGTGCAGCAATGCAATCAATGAGCTGCAGTAAATAATAATCATAGAATCAGTAGGGATGGGAAGGGACCTCAAAGGATCATCCAGTCCAATCCCCCTGCCACAGCAGGATCACCCAGACCAAGTCACACAGGAACACAGCTAGGAGGGTCTGGAACGTCTCCAGAGAAGGAGACTCCACAACCCCCCTGGGCAGCCTGTTCCAGTGCTCCGGTACCCTCCCTGGGAAGAAGTTCCTGCTGATGTTGATAGGGAACCTCCTCTGTTCCAGCTGGCACCCATTGCCACTTGTCCTATCCCCAGATGACACTGATAATTAGTTCTTAACATTCATTGAAAGCTTCAATCAAAAAAATGATTTGCTAACCACTTTTACATTCAATAAGGAAAAATGAAACAAAGGTGAATGGCTCCTTTTTCTGTCAGTGCTAGTTTCTGAAACTGCTTGATTGTCACTAGTGAAACTGGTGTTTTACCTTTTATTTTGAACAATTAAAAGCTTATTACACCATTTAAATTTATTTCTATTTCTATATTATTTATTTCTACTTAAATGAAAAATAGAACATATTCTTGTCTGTATTAACATTTCAGTAGAGAAAAGCTGAAACACAGGGAATGGTCAAATTCCTTAGACAATGTAACCCATCAGTTAGACATAATAAAACATGACCTTTCCATTAGTTTTACTCGATCTCTGATTTTGCAGACTGCTAAATAATCTCTGTTCAAAAGTCTTTGCCATAGGATTAAAACAGTGGTGACAAGGCTGTGAAATGCAGATAGTGATGCAGCGATACTTTTCGCCAGGTGCAAAATTTAGTACTCATTTTCAGAGCAATACAGATAGCTAACGACGGATGCTGTGTGTCAGCATGGCAAGGCTGAAGTTTACATCGGTAAATCAATATTCACAAGCCTTTTGTGGTTCAAATGAAATGACCTTAATTTGCAAATTTATGGGGAGTTATTTGAATCAGCAAAGAAAATATTAATGAAAAATGATGAATACTTGTCACTTCAGCTCCACAGACTGATGTGTACATTCGCTGCATACAGAGACCAAGCAGACATTGGTTTCACCAGTAATATTCACGGCAGATTCCACAATCACCGCTCAGAGAGTGTCTGTTCAATGAAAAATCTCTTTACTAGCAAGCAACAAACACAAGATTTAGACTGAGCCATCTTATCTTGTGTGCCACCATATCAATTGCCTTTAAATAACTGGTAGAAGCTCTTGTTGCTGCGTTTCCAACTCTCCACTTATTTTGATAGCCTTGACAAAATCAGGGGCAAAGGACTATTCCACTCTCCCTTGCATCAGCACACTAGAGAATGTCCATCTGATGCTACATTGTGCATACACAATAGAATCATAGAATCACAGAATCATCAGGGATCGGAAGGGACCTCAAAAGATCATCCAGTCCAATCCCCCTGCCACAGCAGGATCACCTAGACCACGTCGCACAGTAACACATCCAGGTGGATCTGGAACATCTCCAGAGAAGGACTAATGAACCCCAGTATTCATTGCAGTGAGCTGCTACCAGCTTGAGAAGTGGGCTCGTGAAATTCATGAGGTCCAGCAAAGCCAAGTACAAGGTCCTGCACCTCAGTTTGGGGCAATCCTTAGTATCAATACAGACTGGGGAGTGATGTGAATGAGTGCGGCCCCGAGTGCTACTGGTGGATGAAAAATTTAACATGCAGCAGTGTGCTCTTGCAGCCCAGAAAGACAACAATATCCTGGGGTGCATCAAAACAAACATGGCCAGCAGGTTGTGGCAGGTGATTCTGATGCTTTACTCCACTCTGGTGAGATTCCCACTGCACCACTGAATCCAGCTCTGGAGTCCTCAGCACAGGAAAGACATGGATATATGTGAGCAGGTCCAGAGGAGTGCCACAGAAGTGATGGGAGAGTCTATGTACTCTTATGAAGAGAGGTTGAGTGAGAGAATTGGGAATGTTCAGCCTGGAGAAAGATCTGGAGAGACCTCACTGTGTTCTTCTAATACTTGCATGTGTGTTATAAGGAAAATGGGGACAATAATTTTAGCAGGCCTTGATTGAATAGAACAAGGGATAATAGTTGAAAATTAAATGAGGGTAGAGTTAGATTGGTTATAACGAAGACATTTTTTACAGTGAAGGTGGTGAAGCTCTGAAACATGATGCTCAGAGAGGTGCTAGATACCCCATCTCTGGAAATATTTAATGTCAGGTTGGATGGGGCTCTAAGCAACCTGATGTAGTTGAAGATGTCCCTGCTTATTGCAAAGGGTTGGGACCTGATAGCTTTAAAGGACCCTTCCAACCCAATGTGCTCTATGAGTTTATAACTACATTTATGATTCTATCAAATGAAATCATAGGATCATTAGGGATCGGAAGGGACCTTGAAAGATCATCCAGTCCAATTCCCCTGCCACAGCAGGATCACCTAGACCAAGTTGCACAGGAACACAGCCAGGTGGGTCTGGAATATCTCCAGAGAAGGAGACTCCACAACCCCACTGGGCAGCCTGTGCCAGTGCTCTGGTACCCTCTCTGTGAAGATGCAGCTGCAAAGATACTGGTAAAACAGTTTCTATTTTACAGTGCTATTGGTAATGATGAGGAATTAAGTAAATTTGGGTTAACAGATAAAGTAAGTTTACTTGTAATGCTGATATATCAGAAAACAAAAAGGGAATGATAGAGGACTCAGCTGTTTACTCTTGATTCCAGAACTTTGCTAGAGAAATATGCCATTCTAACCTTTTTCCTAGTGATACTAAAGAAAGCAAGCACATTTAAGTGTATATACCAAACACAGGTACCTATGTGTCTTCAGGGACCCAGCGAGGTGAACGGGTTAAATCATGTTTAACCAGAATGTACACTTAGTGTTCTTTATCTCCCTGGAACTTGTTAGCACTTTGAGGAGCAATTCACTAAGACTGAATAATACCATGAATGACATCAGCTTCCGCTAACATGCAAGAGGTTACTATGGCAATGGAGAAAGTTTTTCACAGTACAAAACAAGTACCATACTTGATATATTAGCCAGCCAAAGAAAGCAGTCACATATAAACTACAGCATCTTTCTAATGAATAGCCATTTATGCAGCATGCATGTTAGCAATCCTGCCGAGTTCCCCTGAACATCAAACTGTTGGCATTTATAGTGAAAAACGTGGCAGATTTACAAAAGGGTTAACATTTTGTTTTCAGCAGCTTGTTGGGTTTCTTTCCCCTTTTGGAGCCCATATCTTCAGCATATTAACAGAGTCTTTAGCCGATGCCAACCAGGAAGGTCTCTGATGTGAGCTTAAACATACTGTATATGCACACTGAGAAGGCAGGATATCCAAGCCCTGCAAGGGACTCAAAATAGACTTCTTTCTTCTTTTTCTTCTTTTTTTTTTGTAATTTGAGGCAGAAGAACAGATGGCTTCTTTGTTAGGTGGTGCTTTCTTTTTTATCCGCTCACCACCTTTTCCAGAAGAGCCTAAACCACAAACAGTGCAGTGTTATTTATTACAATGCAGAAGCTAGAAAATCTTGACTCCTTCGACTCCCATCAGTGCACATATCTGTATATACATATTATTTCTTTACTGGATCGGAGCCAGCACCAGCCCAAACCACATCACTGTCATCCTGTAGCCATGAAAAACAGTCAAACAAATGAAAAAGAAATTCTTCAAAACAGAGGCCAGTTTTTATTTCCTTGCTCTTTCTACTTTTCTCAAGAAAAACAGTGACTTCTTATTTTGGAAGTGGTCCTATAGAATCATAGAATCATTAGGGAGCAGAAGGGACCTCGAAAGATCATCCAGTCCAATCCCCCTGCCACAGCAGGATAACCCAGACCAAGTCATACAGGAACATCTCCAGAAAAGGAGACTCCACAACCCCCCTGGGCAGCCTGTTCCAGTGCTC